>OZ038489.1:24333637-24483637 GCA_964036315.1 Acanthosepion esculentum
GGTGTCCTCGAATACGAGTGGCTAGCTATATATAAGTAATTGATTTGGGGATTTAAGCTAATTTGATAGTAATTCGTTGAGCTTAGAATCCTCAACAGAATGCAGAAAGCACTGGATGGCCGTTTCATCCTATCTCGAAATCATCAGCAGTGCGTATCCACTACAGAGAATCAAACTCGGATCGCTTCGATACAACACGAACGTCATACCAACAGTACCACGGGCCTTGGTGACGAAGAAGATATAAATTAGACTCGATATAGCACTACTACTCACTCAGTTTCGTTCACCGATACCCATCCAAGTATACAGAGTTATCCAGAGTCCCCGAATAACCTCGGAACCTGTGCCCAAAGAGCTTTTTATATATATATATATATATATATATATATATATATATATATATATGCAAAAGTAAGTAAAAAACATTGTCTCTTTTTTCCAGATAATCAACTATTCATTAAGAAAAACTTTTATCAAATGAATTACAACCACTTACAATTTTTTTTATCAAATTGGAATAAAGACATTAATTAAAAATTAAGTGCAAAAGTTAAGTGAGCCATTGTACTTAATTTTTTTTTTTTTTTTAATATTATTCTAAGTGTTTGTTCACTTTTGCACATTGTATATAAATAATCATTGATCACTGCATGATAATATGCACATACATGACTTCAACCAAACCTTAATCTTGCATGATTGTTTTCAGATGCAACTTTTTTAATACTCCAACATTTTTTTTATTATTTTTATTTTAAACAGTATGTATTTGATAGTTTGGTGAATGCATTTGAAAAATCTTAAAGAAAATGTGCTCTCTAGCAGAGTTTACTCAGCCACAGCCTAACATGGTTCTATTTTCCCTTTTAAGGAAAAAAACATTTCTTCATTCAGATTATTTTTCTTGAAAGTTTGTATCTGGTCAGTTATGCATCATAAAGGTTAACAAAGCACTTTCTAAAGAATTAATGGATTTATTTTAAATCTAACATTTTTAGTGGATAGCCGTATTTGAAATATATGCCCTCCGATTAAAAATAAGTGCACATTGAAGTCAATACCCAGAAGTGTATATTTATGACAAAGTGTAAAAACCTTTTCCACTTTGTCATACATCCTAAAATTGTTCTTGATATATAAAGAACATTTTATATATATATATATATATATATATATATATATATATAAAGTGAACATTGAATTCAACACTTAAAGGCAACAAGCTGTTTCATGCTTATATTTACACATGCTCTATCTCTGATATTGAGCACTTTATCCCATAAATATAGCACATCTTAAGAGTATATTTCTACACACACACACACACACACACACACACATATATATATATATATATTATACACACACACACACACACACACACACACACACACACACACAAGGTTAAAAGTCACTATCGGGCAGCATTTAAGCTAGCGCTTGATTAGGGCTTCATCACAATGGGTAGAGAGTAGTAGATGCAATAGGCAACAATAAACTACTGCTTTTGTCATTCTTGGGGGATTTGGAGGGTATTACACCCCCAGTCAAACAGCTGAGAAATTCCACCAGAAGATACTGTGAGCCAGTCAACATCCAATGATGTTGACTGGCTCTTCTTTTTGGGGACATATTGTTCAGAGTTCAGGGGTTGGCTCTGTGCAACATCTTTCTCCAATTTAAGAATTACAACTCAGTGTCTTGCAATGGTCATATTTGACAATGAGCTGACAATCATCACAAGTGTTGTGTACGCATGTGTGTTTTAGCTGCTACCCACCCCACCCATCTTCTAATTTTCTTCAGGTTTAATTCATCCAAACTATGACAGATACCTGAAAAAGGCCACGATTACAACAGTTGTGTGATTGTAACAACCAAAATGATGATCTTCAGTGTTTTGTGTCCCTCCACGATTTCCTCTCCTTTGTAGCTCTTATAAAATTTTTCTGCCATCTCTCCCAAACCTGGCTCTGCCACCCATTTGCTCAAGCACAAATTTTCCAAGTCCTCATTCCTCAATATATGCTCCAGAAATTTAAACCGTCTCTTCCTGATGTTAAGTATATGTCCTTTTGTTATTGATTCTGGAACTGTCATTGCTCAGATGTTCAATCCGTGGCATTCTCAGAATCCTTCTGTAGAATCATATTTCTGTTGCTTCAAGTCTCCTCTACTTGTGCAGTTGGGCTGCAGCCTAATACATAGTTATTATAAAGAAGTACTGAAAAATTCGACCTAACTCACTTTCAAAAATCTGACATTTAAATTGTTAGTGAAAAAATAAGAATTTTTCATCACTTCTTCATAGCTAAATCTTTATTTGGCATTTTCATTGTATAATGTTTGATCTATATGATTTATCATGGAATCATGTGTAGTTGTTAAATGTAATAAAATTCGATGAAAATTTTACATTTAGCTATAAAACCAATACCCCCCCCCAAAAAAACCCATCTCAGCAATGATCTGTTTTTTCTTCTTTTTTTTTTTTTAAATTCCCATCATATTTAGAGAAAACAAAGAGATAAAAAAACAAAGGGGGAAAATGCATGGTTTAAATTGTGGTTTAAACACTGTAGAAAAAAGATGAATTAAATGTGTGCGATGGTTTTCAATTTTGAAGCAATGCTTTAAAATATCAAATTTAAATGTGATTGTTAAATTTAGCTTTCATTGCTTTAAATAAACTTAACGGAACAATATTATTTGAATAAAATAAAAATTTGACTCACTGAAATAATTACAAACATAGAACTTAAGTATTCAAAGTAAATTTTATATGAATATTTCAACAGCAGTTTTCTATGTGCCATGACTTCAGGATGTGGGCATTCATAATTTAGCATAACTTCTTATACCTTGTAGCTTTTAATAATGTTTCGTCTTTGTTATCTCTCCTAATCCCAGTTCGGCCAACCATTTACACAAGATTGCTAGGTACATTTTCATTGCTTTCTTCTGTCGCTTTTTCCTTCAACATGTCCTATCAGTGTTAAATTCTCCAAGCCTTCTTTCCTTATTATTTCCCGTAGATGGTGTTTTGGTAAAAGAAAAAGCAGAGAAGTCAACAACAGTATATTAGCATATTATTGTCACTTGCCTGTTTATCTCAAGGTTGGAGATTCTAGTCAAAGTCGGAGTTGATTAATTTTATATCAGTTTGACCAAACAAACAAAACATTAACTTATCTAAGATTTACACAGTCTAGTTTAATGTGGCCTGAAGCCATAAGCATGGGACATCTTGTTAGAATCACTACTGCAGTAAAGTACTACAAGATAAGCTTACTAATTATTGCCCTTCCCACAAGAAAGTAGATGGAGAATCACATAGGAACATTAGGTACTGTAAGCAACATCCTACAATCCAAAATATGTTTTGACTTTAAATAACCCACAAAGGGTTGATAAACTGTAAAAAATAAATAAATCAGTAAATCAATCAGACAAGAGAGTGCCAAAATAGCATTTATATACAATGTGTTAAAAAGTCCTCAGTTCAACCCACTTTCCAAAATGAAATTATCAATTTTTTTTTTTATCCCTTTTTGATGTAAGAACTTTTCTGCACCCTCTTAAATATCCTTACTTCTAGTGTACCATCATTGTATATAAAACTCACAAACAATCCACGGTTTCTACTCATGGAAAAATCTTTGAAAGGTGTTGGCAAAAATACATTTTAACCTTTTCTTCATTGCTACAAAAAAAAGTCAACCATACGCAAGATCATTAAGTCAATGCAAACAATTCTTTCCTTTAGCTGCATAGTATGTGCTTCACCAGGGCTACTTCCCGTTTTGTATTCATAGTTTTCCTTCGATACCAGTTGCCACCCAAGGCTATAGAACCCAGTCTGTCCTATTTACCCATAGCTGGGGTGAGAATAGTTGGATTCATACCTTTCCCTAAGTGTATTATCACCTAAAAAACTTAGATTATAGGACTAATTAATAATAAAAACCAAATAAAACAAAGGAGAAATAATTTATTTCTGTTTTAAGACATCAAATTTTCTGAGTACTGAAAAGTTTTTAGCCTCACCAGGTGAAGTCCCAAGAAGAGTGCTTTCAAGTAGACTAAGGTTTAATTGCTCTTGGTTGGCTTTTTGTATGGCAGGGTAATATTAAATGGCTGGGTGCTTTTCTGGACAGACACTGTGCAGGCTTAACCTTCAATTGCAAACTGTTGACAACATTTGAACTTGATTTATATGATTAAAAACTTCAGTATCTATATTTCTAAAATGAGGTATTATGTACACTATTTACATTGTTCGGACTATCATCCTTGGAGAGGGGAATTAACAAGAGACAACTAATAACCAACATCCATTAGACATGTCATGTGGAACTAGAACAGCGAAAATAAAAAAGGTTCAGTTCGACATTCCAACCACCTGAAGAAGGCCGAAATGTACAACGACCAAAACATTGTAATAAATATGGCAACAAAGATGACGATGATAGTCCGAACAATGTAAATAGTGATTAAAACTTCTTTTAATCCTATTTTTCACTCAAGAACCAACAACAAATTAGGATAGATGGTTATCAAATGAGGTTGTCTTATAAACATAAGAGGAGGTAAGAATTGCAGGTTATGAGGATAAGTAGAATAGATAACTGTTGACCCTGGAGTTGAAGAGGTTAAGATAGTAGTGGTCAAAGAAGCATCCTCTCAGCAGTGTTCCACAAACAGCTCTTAGGAAGAAGCCGTCCTAATGGAATATCCTTCTTGCCAACAAAATATGAAAGCAATGAAGATGGTCCATCTCCTGCCTATTTGGTATGGCAGGTCTTAGTTGTAAAGGTCTGAACTGGTAGAGCTAAGGAATGTAATGTGAACATCTTCCATGGAAACAGCAATAGAGCAAGCAATCTTTCATTTAAGGGGGGAAAAGGTGAGAAAATAATTCCTCATCAACAAGATTGCATAAACTCTCGAACTCTGCTAGGGCTGGAGTGGAAAGAAAAAGGTGGGCTACCTAGATCTGGCAATAGTACTCTCTTTTTGATCAAATAAACACCAATATTTCTGTGTATTAATATTCCTATATATCAAAACACACAAATATAACTTAGATATGTCCTTTATAACGACGAATGCTTGTTTTCACTTCTTGCTATCAAAGATGCAAACTAAAATTCATTGACATTCTCTGCTAGAAGGACTTTAATCTTTCTCCCAAATTTAACTTTGCTATTCTGTATAACCAAGTCTCAGGATGTGTGGAGGGTGTAATAATTATCAATGAAGGCAGCAGAATTCACTTGTCAAGTTCAAATTCTGACAATATTTAACTGATTTGATATACATCCCCTGAGAAGAAGCATGAATCCTATAGCTAGGAGTTAAATAGAAGGGCAAACATTCCACAATCTGCAGAGGTTTTTTAACAAGGAATTGTAAACTTTCATTTTAACATCAAAATACATATTTTATAAAATGAAAAAACATATTATATATACACATACATACAATTCTTAATAAATTAGTACTGAAACACTACGATACAAAAAAAAAAAAACTTGTGTGGAAATTATTTTAAAAAATAAATTTTCTTTAATGATGTAGTTAAACATTATATATTCAACACAAAAAAGATTGTCTTGATATTGTAGAATTCTTTTTATGATGATGCTAGATAATTAGTGAATCATCTCAATGTAAAACAAATATTGACTAATTGTGTGTGTCTCTATTTTTAGATACTAACATGCAACAACTATTGCAGACCACATTTTAGTCATTACAATAAGAACAGAGGAAGGTAATCATAGTAATTCCAGGAACCATTGCAGATTGTTAATAACAACAAAAAGACAAAAGGTCACCATTTTGATTAGTACATTCTCCGATTGTCCAGAAGCATTAGACATGTTCAATATTCTTCCTTTTACCCTATATTTTAGGTGAAAGACAAACATTTCTAAATTTGCACAAAATTCTATAGAAGGACTTAATTAAGTGACTAAAAATAATTTCTCAAAGTTGTAACAAATGAAGATGGGACAATAAAAACAAACAGATTCCATCAGTAAAAGTAATCCAGAAAATTTGCTTTTAAAAGGCAAAAATTTTATGCCAAACAATAATGGAAAGCAATTTGAAGAGAAGTCATTTTTCTCCTTTCAACTACAGCCATACCACAAGGCATTCAATCAACGTCACAATTTGACAGTTCATTAATGTATTTGAAGACACAAAAATACTTTGGTAGTTGGTTAACTTTAGGATATGCATGTATACTGGTAAAAGATAATGATTATTCTACTTTCCAGAAAGAAAATATTAATGTATTACCAACTAGAAAAATCCTCAGATATAAATCAATGTTATTACTTACCGATAATGGAATAATATGAAAAATATAGACAAGTGCATATTTTTTATAACTCTAAGAAGAGTCATTGACATGCAAAACTTTGAACAACTGAAAGCCTTTGTGTTATGATAAAGTTTCAGCCAAGATATTTTCCCAGCCTTCTTCAGAAGTACAATCTATGAAGTAAAAAAAAAAAAAAAAAAAAAAAAAAAAAAAATCTTGTTTAAGGAAGTAGGTACAGCATTTCTTTCCAAATGGACTGTATACCAAGAAAAGCTGTAGATTGGATCGGCAAAATATTTATGATTCCAAGTTCTGTAATCCATCAAGATTGTACACTATCACTTTTCAGAAATATCAAATGTTTTAGCCAAAATTTTAGTTTTATACAAACTTGTATTTCCCAACCTACTTACTCAGGTGTTGATTCCCTTACAAAAGTTTTGATCATATCAATAACGTAACAACTATTTAAATAGAATGTACATTATATTCAGCATTGTAAGTAATCTAGAGACAATTTTAAGTCTATGAGAGGATACAAATCTATCTACTAAAGGACTTAAACTATCTATGGAGAATCCTGAAATCAACCACCTGCAGATACTAATAGAGGACTGATTACTATTTGATTAACAAATGACATTAATTTTATTAATTTAACAAAAAGTAAATAAATACTGAAATGCTAAAAATCAAATCAATATTAAAATGTGAGTTATGTAACTAGTATTAATATTAATTAGTATTTACTTACATTTTTTTTTATGGCAGTGAAGGGGGAGTATCAACTTTACCCATCATTAAGTTGACAGTGCAAGAAAAATAAAGACAGAGAAAAAAAAAAAAAAAAAAAAACTTACATTCTTTTTTTATGTACAACAGAAAAAATAAGTTATAGTCATATGTATGAGTTTGCATTGGAAATCTAAAAACATCTGCTTTATTTCTTAATTTTTGTTCAACTCATATTGATCCACAAACAAGCTTTGAATGAAAATTTTGTAGTCCAGAATAACTATTTCAGTTCAATGGTGTCATTATCAGAGTACATTTTTTTTTTTTTATCTTTGCATATTGTGGTGAACAATCCCGTAGAAGCAAGCAAAGCCAGATTGGCTTGCATCTGGTGCATAGGAAAATAACGGTCTTACCTCAACATGCAGTACATGGCATCGGCAAGTTTGCTCCATAAAAATGGCATTACTCTCCCATCTAGTGATTCCAGCAGTATGTGCAGAAATTAGGGTTTTTGTATAGTTTGGCATGCTTTGACTAATAGCAAGTTGTGTGCTGATTGGTTGAACTGGAGGAGGCTATTTACTTGGTTAACTGAGAATAAAAGTGAAGAAAACTGATTGGTTGGTCAACCAGTGTTGACCTGATAAAAGAGGGCTAAAGCAGTGAGAAGGAAAAGATGGCTTTTACATTTTGAAGTGTTCAGAAAGCAAGAATGGTGGATTGAACCAGCAGTATCTTGAATTGTACGAGCAACATCTTAGTAATAGAGACTCATTTAAGCTACACATATGCATTTAAAAAATTACTGACAATCATGTTTGCTAAACAAGATAATCCATATATATATATATATATATATATATATATATATATATGTATGTGTGTGTGTGTGTGTGCTTAATAGGCTTTATTGGAAAATTAAGATATAAGAGTACAGTGGAACCTCGGTTCACAAATTCATTCATGAAGACTGTTCATAGCCCGAAATGTTCGTAAACCGAAACTATTTTTCCAATAGGAATAAATGTAGAGAAAAAAGTCACAGTACAATGAAATTGGAAAAGAAAAGCATAGCAAAACACATGAATGTATACAACACGGCGGTTGACTCAGAAATTATTCCATTCATGTTAACTCAATTCGGCAATGTTTTTCAATAACCAAGGCATTTTCATTTTGAATTTTCTGTTTGAAAACCAACTTGTTTAACATGTGAGACGTTCAAGAACCAAGGTTGCTTTGTATTTCTGACACTGAGAAATGAAATAAAAACTGATACCTGATTTTTCTTTTCAATATTTTTCTCCAGTTTTAAAATGTTCTTTCTTTCTATCCTTTTATTTATCTTCTTCCACAATTCTTACTATGCACTAGTCTTTTTATTATTAATACTTTTTGCTCGTTTTTATTTTAAATTATTCTGAAAATTAAAATGAAAACAAAAAACTTACATTCTTTTTATGTACAACAGAAAAAATAAGTTATAGTCATATGTATGAGTTTGCATTGGAAATCTAAAAACATCTGCTCTATTTCTTAATTTTTGTTCAACTCATATTGATCCACAAACAAGTTTTATTAAACTCCACCTCCAAATTTGTATCGTATTTTTTCCACTTTCTGACTGATGTTCTGAATGAATTGTCCAAAGTTCATGCTTTTTTTATTTTATTTTTTTATTTTTTATTATTATGTTCAGATACTTCCAACTATCACAGTAATTATCAAAAATGGGTGTTATCAATATGGTAAACAAAATTTGACTAAATTCTGGTGTTACAAATGACAACTATGACCTAATTGTAACTAATGCCAGCACTTTAAAACACAGTATAATTTAATAAAACTTGTTTGGATGAATTATGAATTTGTGTTGCCTATATATATATATATATACACACACACACACACACACACACACACACACATATACATACATACATACATACATACATACATACATACATACATACAGGTAGTAATACATTGGTATAACCCAAGCAAGTCCTATTAACACAACATAGAATTTGAAATATGTTAAAACTGACTCACAAAAGTATAACACCACACACGGATAGGATAAAAAATTTACATACACGCACAAATACTTGTATGTACATAAGTATATTTATTCCCAAGGTGTTATAAAAACAGTGCTCAATGTTATGAAACAGAGCTATAAGAGTATATTAGTGAATACACATAATATTCAAAGTCAATAACACTATTCTAACTTTCATGCAGTTCATGCAATCTTCAGGTGTGTTCTTCCACACCTGAAGATTGCATGAAACTCCGAGTAGTGTTACCAACGTTGGATATTATGTATATTAACTTATATAATAAAAACCATTGAGATAAAGGAGGCAAAGAAAATCTCAGAAAAAAATTTAAATAAAAATAAAGCTCCCTATAATTGTTATCCATGTTCTATTCATATAAACAGGAAGCAGAAAAAATATTTTGATGTCAGGACACCAAAACCTATGAATGATAAATGTCAAAATTATAATGAAAACTGGGGAGGAGGAGAAAAATTCAAATTAAAAAAAAATGTGCACAGTGATATAAAACAAGGAATTTAGAGATAAGAAAAAAAATTAAAAGGAAGGAAAAATAGATAAAAAGTCCTCTTCAAGACCTTTAGGTTTCATTTGCTTGAATCTATCTTAAACCATTGATCTGAAAAAACGGTTGTATATAATTGATAGTTTCGACATTTCTGAATGGGTTGGGTGCCATGCATTATATCCATATGAAAGCCTAGATCTGACAAGGCTATTTAATATTTAAGAACATGACCAGAGTTTTTAGGTTAATGTTTTGGTTTTATGGAATCTTGCATGTGCTGGAGAAAACTATCCCCTGGCACTGCCTATTCTGTGTTACTTGTTAACTATGCTGACACTTGTGGTTCTACCAAGGATTGAACTCACCATCCTTTGCTAACAAATTTCTGACAATATTAGACTCACTCCTCAGCTTAATGGATGTGTTCTAAGCAGTGGTAGAGGCTGGCTCGTTACCCTTCCTATCTTAGTGGAGTTAACATTTAGGCATTCTTTAAGTAGACTGAAATTTCTCAGTGAATGTATTTCTATTGTCTGGTGAAGTGCTGTCATTCAGAAAAATGAAATTTAAATATTGATGATAAAACAGGATCTTGCTCAATAAACTAATAAATAAATCTCAGATTCAAATATATTCATATTCATTAGCAATATATCTGTGTGTGTGTGTGTGTGTGTGTGTGTATACATCTTATAAAAAGAGAACAAAAATTTCCCTTCTTATCCACCTATGGTTAAACAAAGAAACATGCCACTGGTAATTATCAAAGAATAAATCTTGACCTAATATGACATGCTGAACTAAAAACAATGGTGTTGGCACTGACAAACTAGACTACACCAAACAGATGCCCTCACCCTATTGCCAAACAACCAATCCAACTGTTTTTACAAGACAGCATTGTTTGCTTTGCACATTTATTTGAGAATACAACATTAGTCAGCTTTCCAATAAATTTTGGTAATGTCAAATACAAATCATATCCCAGAAGTTAAGAATTTAAAAAAATATATATATAACAGTATGCAAAAGAAATTGAATATGTTGTATATAAAAATTATTATATACATAGAAGGATCTGTAGATGACATAACTGCTACTGGCACAAAAAATGGAATTGACATGCAAAGTTCAAATTGCAGTCAAGGATGTTGTGATCACATTACATTGAATCTCTTCTCTCTCTCTAGTACTGGAGTGTTGACTGGGCACCTTAACTTTGATAGGACAATCACTCTAGAAGAAAGGCAATTCAGAATCCATGCTCCCTGTCAAAATGCAGGCCAATTTAGCAAGGTAAAGTCTAACTCCCAAGTCTAATGTAGCATGGGGTAAGGCAGAGACCTTGAGTGGACTTAAAAAATGGTTGATATAAATAAATTTTAAATTCAAAATTTATAGATATTTCATGTTAAATCTTAAATAATATTTATCATAAAAGAAAAAAAATTTCTTTGAAATTTTAAGCAGTTGCTTATTGATGAATTTATGATATTAAGTAAAGAATTTATGATATTAAGTAAAGAATTTATGATATTAAGTAAAGAATTTATGATATTAAGTAAAGAATTTATGATATTAAGTAAAGAATTTATGATATTAAGTAAAGAATTTATGATATTAAGTAAAGAATTTATGATATTAAGTAAAGAATTTATGATATTAAGTAAAGAATTTATGATATTAAGTAAAGAATTTATGATATTAAGTAAAGAATTTATGATATTAAGTAAAGAATTTATGATATTAAGTAAAGAATTTATGATATTAAGTAAAGAATTTATGATATTAAGTAAAGAATTTATGATATTAAGTAAAGAATTTATGATATTAAGTAAAGAATTTATGATATTAAGTAAAGAATTTATGATATTAAGTAAAGAATTTATGATATTAAGTAAAGAATTTATGATATTAAGTAAAGAATTTATGATATTAAGTAAAGAAAACTCAGAGTAGCTCATATGTCAAAAATCTTAGAAATCTGAATGTTAGAGGTACTTTTTCAGGAAAGAACAAATCCAAGCCAACCAGGATTGAATCAAGACTTTTATGACTTGTGCATGAAAATTTGCATAAAAATAACTTAAGTCAGTGAAAAGAGAAAGAGGAGGTTCTGATTTCTGTTGGCAACATTAATTAGAACTCCAGAACATGAGGGTAGGTTGAAGAATTCATTCAAAATGTGTTTTCAGAGAAAAAGGTGAGGCACAAGCAAGGAGATTGGAATAAACAGATATGTTGGAATCAAGTGGAAAATGAAATAAACTTGGCAGGGAGCAGATTTACAGCATGTAGGTGGATTGAAAATTTAAACATTCAGATAGGCCCATCTATTCAAGCCATGAGAATAAGCTTTTTAAACTTTTGTTAGAATACTTAAAGATGAATTTTTTCAGATTAAACATTTACCCAAATATTTACTCAGTACAACTGAATAGGTAACCATTACACTCACCCAAGTCAGGTGAAAACAATAAGTAATGAATTAACATTTTCGTTAAAAATCAAAATTCTCTCCAAAAGATCCTTGAAAACTAAGTTCTCCTGAAAACCTTTTCATCAGATTTGATGAGTTTAATAGGGAGAATAATTGTTAAATTTTCAGTTTCGGCCCCACACACCAATTGTAATAAAAATTTCCTGAAAATATCCATTTCGGTGTAAATGTACATACTTTTTTTTTTTTTTTGAGAATAACAGTAAAAGTTTGCGGAAATCTACCGTTTAGGAGTTATCAACAATAAAAGTTCGGACACATTCGCATTGCGGCTACAACGCAGCAGTTATTACTGGTGTTGTTTACATACATCTGCCTTGAGTAGTCATGTGTGGAAGCTTCACTTGTCTTGATTATTGCACACACAATGTACAAACTTTGTGCAAAATTTTAAAAACACGTTATTTACAAAATAAAAAATGCTAGAAAGGAATTTTTTTTTTTTATTAAATTTTAAACTTCTAAATTAAAATTTGTTTTAGCATTTAAATAAGAATTCATTATTATTACAGCTTCACCATAAAAAAAAGTAACACTTGTCATTGCTTTTCTAAATAATTTAAATTTTAAAAAATAATTCAATGAAAGCATCATTTTCAAAAATGTTTAAGACTTCTTTTGGTTTTGCTCAGTAAATGAGACGAGTAAGAATATAGGAAGATCAGTAAAAAGGCCATTAACTAAGTAAGCTTCTATGCATGACTACTCAAGGCAAATTTATGTCCATAATAGTGGACAGAGCCAACGCAAATGAGGCCAAACTTTTATTGTCTATAACTCCAAAATGGTAGATTTCGGCAAACTTTTACTATCATTTTCGAAATAAGCATGTAAATTTACACCAAAATGGAAATTTTAATTACAATTGGTGTGTAGTGCTTAAAGTGCAAATTTACCAAATAATTTAAGAGAAATGGGATTTCTAAAAGGCAAGCCCAACTAAAGCCAATAGCCCTCCCCTAACCACTTCATCCATGTGGTTTGTTTACATAAGGCCATATTTGCCAGGTCTTCTTACAGGAAGAATTTTTGAGGAAAGGCCATTATCCATTTAAGTTTCTAAAAGACATGATTGTGAAATTAATTGTCAAATCTACTATTGCATTATTGGTGACAAGTCAGCAGGTCTAGGATTCCCATACAAACAATGCCAGCCAACCAAAATAGTAAGAAGTTTCTTTGATGTAAAAGCAAATTAACCAACATAGCTAGCTTGGGACATGGCTAAGCTTGGGACTTGTTTAGATCTTCTAAACAACATAAGTGGAGTTATCTGTCAAAGATTTTATGCAACTAGCATAATGAACACCTATAGTAGATATACAAGCAGGCATATTCAAGTAGAAATATAAACCTTGAATAAAGCTCCAACTTTTTCTCTGTTAAAAAGTTGGTAATTTGTATGTAGCACTGTTTACCCAGCCTCACCAGCATCTTGGTATGTTTATAGTCCTATGCCCCTACAAGGAGAATAAGTAGCATTACTTAGCAAGCAACTTAAAACGAAGTTGTGCTTTAATAAGGTACTTCAGCTCACCATATACTACTGTATAGTGAGTTAGATTCTCACTGGGTGCTAATTACATTCTTGTTATGTAGCAAACATGCTTGGTTTAGCTGGCTAAATACAGAGGACAGAAACTTGAAAAATTGGGGCATTAACATAATTTATGCAACTAAATATGCTAATAATTCTCCAGCAATTAAAGAGAATGCCTGAAAATCCAAACTTTACTCAATTAATCCAATTTCTAAAACTGACTTCTCTAAAGAAAATTGGAGCACTTATTATAAATTAACTGATAAATAAATATGGTTTTCTCACTACACAGTAATAACCATGTTTCAAAAATGGAAGCTAAAAACTTCAAATTTAATTTTATAATTAAATCAAAAGCTTTAGTTCCATTTCATCTTCAAACGAGTATTGGGAATAACTTATTTTTAAATTTACTGAGTTTTAAACATACACATAAATTTATAATACGCTGTTACCAAGGATACAGAGAAATCCAATCATTCAGACAAGGGCTTTTGAATTAATTATAAAATTAAATTTGAAGTTTTTAGCTTCCATTTTTGAAACATGGTTATTAACGTGTAGCGAGAAAAACCATATTTTATATCAGTTAATTTATAATATTTATGCTCTGTAAATTTAAATTTATATTGAAAATAAAACAATATTATATAATTTATATTTATAAAAACAAAAATAAAATATCAATAAGAACACCGGATTATATATCTTACTGTTCTTCCTTTTAATATATATATATATATATATATATATTATATATATATATATATCTGTACAATAATATAACTAAGTATATGTGTGGGGGCTGGGGATGTACACATGGGTATGAAATGACTCCAGTCATGTTTCAATGCAATATAAACTCAATTATATATCAATGATAGTATTTCTGGAATAATTTTACATAGACTTAAATGGCTAGAGAATTTTTTTTTTTAATGCTTTTATGGTTACACAATTTCTAAACGAAGAAAGAAACTAAGAGTTCTACTGCTGGTATTAATATACTAGTTTCAATACTAGTCTATCTTTAGTAAGAGTTCAAGACTGGCTTCTTCTACTGGTATGGCATAGTGCAGAGTCCTGTTCCCACACTTTTGACCCAGGGTAGTACTACGTCCTCAAGGCACTTGATGTTGGCCTCCATGTTGAGTCTATGGCCCGTGGGAAGATGAATGAAGGAATAACATCACCATCACTGGTGATCACTCCAAACACATTCGTAATCACCATTAGACTCATCCAACTCTTTCTGAATCCTCTACACTGTCCTCAGATTGACACCCAAACACCGAAATATTCATATTGGAGCTTCTGGATGAATTCTAAGCAGTACAGCATGCTATTTCCAAATTTCTGGTGGAGTGAATTGCATCATGGGGCTCTTTTTTTCATCGACAGTGCCCAACGGATCCTACTATACTGTGCAGTTGACAAAATCCAAAATAAACAGTCCACATGTATGAAATTAAAAATATAAAATGGTGACAATTTAACCATCTCACCCTGTGTGTGTGTATGCAGGTGTTATTGTCAAGACAAATGAAATATGTAATCAGATTTTATCAATTGCTGTCAGTGAATGGTTGCCTAGCTTTGAAGTTCTCTCTGAACGTGGAGTCTACATTCTTGCGGAACATAAGATAATATTCTTCCCTCTTAGATAGGTGTTTATATATTCTCCTGTCATCGACCATCTCACATGCGCACATCCCAAGCTGAAATGGGTCTATCACCTGTTCACATGTCAGGGGTGCAGCTCTGCACTTAGTATAACCCTAATTGCAAAGTCTATTCTGGCCTCATTTGGAACAGAAACCCAATCCCTTCCTTACAAGAGTTATCTTTTCAAACCCCACAAATTTCTTTAGACAAAATACAAACTGTTCAACTATGAAGTTAAACAGCTGTGAAAGGCTCCATCGTTAAAATAAATAGAAACATTATTACTACATCAAATGTGGGGGTTGGTACTATTTTTCCTTTCCAACTCCAAGTCTTTTTGGTTGCAAAAATAAAAAAAGACTGAGAAGTGTTAGCAAAAGAATGTGTTGACTGTCAAAGTCCTGACCTGAGATCTGAAAGCAAGAATGAAATCATGCCATTCAAAATATCCTTAAAACACAAAAACCCTTTAGAAAGCTTAGAATAAATAAACAATAATATATGCAGACATGAAACTGTACAGAAGAATCAGTGTTCCCAGTTAATTTATTTTTAATCTCCCTTTGCCAATAACTCTTCCATAAAGAGTGAAGGACTAGATAAAAGAGTTACTGATAATTTGTAGCAATAAATGTTTAAATAAGCCAAAAGTAAAATAAACAAAAGCAAAATATTTAGAAAATTTTTAAAAATAACCTAAATAGAAAACTAGGAAATATTTTCTTTTTCTCATCTTCTGTATACCAATTGAAAAATATGTATTAGAAATAAAAAAGGCATTAGAAAATTGACAAACAAAACCTAACTTTAAAATTAAGTATTGGAAGTGTGAAAAATCTTACTTGCACACTGATGATATAAATTTGTGAAAGCAAAATTTGAAAATTTTGCTTAATATAGAAACAAATAAAATAATTAAAAAAAGATCTAAAGGGAATTTTAGAATTTATCAATATTAAAATACTAGTAAAAAAATTTCCCCAAATATCCTATTATTCAATCCTTTGATTGATTTCACTTAAATTGGTGCAGCTAAACACTGGAAACAAATCATAATGGTAACATTTGATAGCATATGGAGTCAGGCTAGATACAAATACTGCAAGTCAACTAGGTAAACAGCCTTGCAGATAATTCAACTTCCCATAAAACAGTTTGTTTTTTGTTTTGTTTTTTATTTTTATAGACATTTAACCTTTATTCATTCTGTATGTGACTTCATTTGCTGTACAAAAAGTTTATCTTGACATTGAAAGTGACTGATCCCTGAATGTGTTTGAATTTCATAGTTGTGTTGTCATATCCTGCTATGGCAGCAGAAAACATCTTTAAGTGAAATTAACAATAAGGTTACTGCACTTGAGAAGCCTTGGAAAAGAATGCAGTGGAAATGAAAATAATATTAATAATGCAATGTGCTAAAATAGTAAAAAGTGGGAGAGAAGAGAAATATCTTAAGTCATTAAATGCAATATTTCCTAAAAATAAAGAATAATGGATGCATCTTAGTGACTGAGTGTACAACAAGTAGTAAGTATCTCTAATATAGGAAAAAAATAAAATAAAAGATACTATGTTGTTCAGTCAATAGAACACCTTTTGTTGTTACTCCATAATTTGGGCATATTTATTCTACAACCATTTTTTTACAGATATACAATATGTAAGGAAAGAGAGATCCCTCCCCAACTGAATATTAATATGGAATCAGCTGTTGCATATGTTGTGTAGTTAACATTGCAGGATATAGGCAATAGAAGCATGAGTAACCATGAGTTTTTCTGCTTGTCATTGATTTCTCTATAAGATTCACCCTTATAGCTCATATACATGGAGAAGGATGTAAAACATTAACTGATACATTGTGGTAACAACAAATAGCAACAAGAATCAAGTTCAAATGTCAATTTGAATAAAACCTTTTTTTCATTAGCTTATCAAGATAAAGTTCAGAGAAGTCCAAAATTTGAGCCTATTTTAAGCAGGAAGCAAAGTTCAAATTTTTCTGAACCAATTTTATTTTGAAGTGAAATCCCAATTTTCTCATATCTTAAAATAATTTTTTTTTTCGATAAATTTATGCTCATTTTACTTTGAAATTGATTAAGTATGAAAGGTTCAAACTAGAGAATTTACTAAGCACAGCCAAGCTCAGCTTAAATTAAATGATGCTTAAGGAAAAAAAAATAGTGGAGTCAATTTCATACAAAATCTAATGGCCCTTTTAAGTTGTCTTCCACTGCTCAACAGAGGCAGGCAAGCAGGATGGCTGAAAATATCCAAAATGAGAACAATTTGTTCAGAACTATATATCTGGCTTACATGCAAATACCCTTGGGAAGGATATGAACCTACCTCTTCTTCCTCCAGCTATGAGTAAATAGCAAGATAGACTTGGTTGTCCAGCCTTACCAACATGCAATTGGCTAAGCATGGTGAGTACGGTTACACCCCTAAAAACAGGGTCAATCGGTGGGGGGGGGTCCTCCAAGGAGTAAAAAGGTCATGGATTTTGGATCTGTTCCAATGAGCTTTCATCACTGGTACCTTTTTATTTTTTCTTCCTTCATACCGGAAATACTGAAGACGACTTAACATTTTATTAACCTTTGCTTAATCTACTTTATGTTTCTCAACAGTTACTCATCTAAGGATTGATCAAGTTTAAACTTGCTTAACTTTTGTGATCTGATAAGAACTGGTACTTCCTGCATGATTTGACTGTAAGCCCTAGTAGGATAAAGATACAATCACCTTGAACACTAAAGAATACAAATAGCAAGAAAAAAAAAAAAAGAAAAAGTTAAAATATACTAAATTACTAAGACAGTCTTTTATCCTCACAAATTATCAAATTTGTTATGTCTATCTGTGCAGTCACTTCATTTATGTTTTTCTTCATCCATGAGGAGTCAGGTTCAAATCTCAACATAAAAATCACAATTAGTACAAGACAGTGTTCCCTTTCTTGCTCCTGGCATTGGATATTAAAGACATTTCCAGAGCAAAATCTACCATGAAATTCCAATTATTTCACTTCTGTTAATCTTACATGACCCTCTATTTAAAGTTCTTATCTTACTCATGGGACAGGTTGAGTAAACATACACTAGGTTTTCCTGGATTGTAATTCTTTTAAATCTTGATTCAAAAGGAACTTGGGATTGAATGTAGATTACTTTTTATAGAATTTCCTGTTGGACAGAATTATCTAAAATAAATCCAGTCAAAGTAAACCAAAAAGTTTGTCTGAAATGAAGTCTTGTTATTCAATTTTACTATTATCAGTAATTTTTTTCACTTTCCTATCTTAATTGTTTGTTCTAAACTCAGTCTCCTAACTACCTCCAGCCACCCCATAGTTTTTACCCAAACTACCTCAAGCTGCCACAAGTATTTTTGATCAAACCCCCTCACTAAAAGTTTTTCTCCCTAATTTAAATTTGAACAAGAGAATGATTCCTATCCAAAATATAGGATGAGAAATCCAAAAGATGGAGGTCACATCAGCAAGATCATCATTGAGTAATATTGAAATGCATCATTTTTCTCCACAAATTATAACAATGACTTAAAATCAATCATCATTTTCTTACAAAAAAAAAATGTGATATGCAGCAAGGTGCAGGTAATTCAGCTAGTACATAATAAAACAAAGTAGGCATGAGTTGATAACAATTGTTTACAAAAAAGGTATTTGATATGTCCCAGCAATATTTGTTTCTCACTTCATTTTTAATGAAAGACAATATTTTTTTTTATTGTTTATTAATACAGAGATATATAAAGTCATATCAAACAGAAAATTATGATAGATTAACACCGTAAAATGTATTTTCTATTACCTAGTTAGCAACTTTCCCTTAAAATTCAAAAATAACTTTTGAAACAGAAATTAGGTGACAGAAAATGATGATTGACATTGCATTTAAAATTTTGAAGATCAAAGTTGACTAGAAAGCAAAAAGTCAAAAGAGATTTCCACAAGAAATAAGTGCGAGAGAAGAAACTATTAACATAGAACTTACAGTTATAATGAATAATTTCAACTTTAAAATGATGAGACTTAGTTGCCAATTGTCGAAGTAGCAAAGAAGAAAACTCATCGGAATGCTTACCATGAAAATATTTATAGAAAAGGCAAAGGGAAGCTATATTACTTTGAAGAGAGAGGACAATTAAAGTAAAGGATTCAAGGAGAGAGAAGACGACATTTGATGTCGTATTTAAATTTTTGAAGATTGTAAAGGCAGAATGCATGGTTGCTAGCAAAAGGAACAACCCAAAATGCAAATCAAATGAGTACAAAATTTTAAATATTTGGAAGCGTTTTAACAGGGGACAGAAAGTGCAACACTGAAATCCAAAGGCACATTGGGATAGCCAAAGATGCATTCCAAAAGCTAAGCAGAGTATTAAGAGAGAGAAAAACTTCTACCTAACATCAGGAAGAGACAGTTGAAATTTCTAGGGCACATAATGAGGAAAGAGGGCTTAAAAAATCTGATAGTCACAGGACAGATTGAAGGCAAGAGGAACAGATGAAAACAACACATCCGATACTTAGTGAGCTTGAGTAAATGGATGGCAGAATAGGTTTTAAGAGAAATAACAAAATTTATTAAGTGTTACAAAGGACAGGAAATTGTGGAGAGCCATGATTTCCTATGTCTTAAGGGGACATGGCACATGAAGTTGGCAGTTGTTTTAGGTTTGTGCAGGTTTTCAAAATTAAAATTGATAAGGTTTTTTTTTGTTTTTTTTTTTAGAGGGTGGAAGGACGAACATTTAATTTTTCTGACTGAATAAAGATTTGTGATCAGATTTTCAGTATTTCTCTTGGGAGCCATTTTATAAGCCACAATGAAAGAATGACTATTTAATAGTAAGCCTTTCATAAATGAAACTGTAGGTATTGATGTCTCATTCATATTCTCTAAAAGATTTTAGAATTGAAAACTTACAAGTATTTCTATTTTACTATTTTTTTTTTTTTTTACTTGTTTTCTTTGCATTCTGAACTTATTTTCTATAAACATTACATAAGCATAATACTGTTGGCTTTATTAGGCCGAATAATGGGCACGTGGCCGAGTGGTTAGAACATTCGCTTTCTGACCATGAGACCCGAGTTCAAATCTCACCACGGTCAATTTGTCAGGAAGGTGACTTCTTGATGTTATCAGTCTGGAGGAGGTAATCCCAGTGTGTGGCTCATTTGGAAAGGGCCTGAAAAACCATACCACGTGTTGACCCAAGTCTTGTGAGTGAAAATGGGTAAACAGAGTTCTTAGAGGCTGTCGATGGCTGTGCTAACATGATCATAAGGGTTTAGCATGCTGGCCTTGTTCAGATTGTTGATCACATTAGATAACGTGTTTCTCTCCCAGAAACTGTAACCAAAGTTTGCTTATCACTCCAAGCAAGGCTGGAGGCCACTAGCACGCAAGGGGTTACAGAAGGTTTGGAGGAAGAGCAGATAGGAGTGGTAAAGGAGAGGATGTGGAGAAAGATAGTGGATCGATCAAGGCAAGGGGGTTACAGAAGATTTGGAGCGAGAGCAGATAGGAATGAAAGGTGAAAGGATGTGGAGAAGGGAAGTGGGTTCTGTGGGTGTTGAACAAATACAAAATTGAATCTGAGCAAATATCTGCAATAGGGATTAGCTAGCCACCCCAGTAGACAGGTATCCTCAAATACGAGTGACCAGCCATTAACGTATTAGGACGAATACAAATTTGAAAGAAAATTTTAAGAAGAAAGAACTTTGGGCTTATTTTTGCTGTAATTCACTGTCAAAACCCTCCTAGACATATAAAAAAAAATAATAGAGCCACATTCTCTTATTTTAGTAGAAAATAGTACTATCTTTGTCTTGTAGACATTGTTACATTTTATACACTAAATGTAACAATGGTCTAGGATGGTTGTGTATAAATTAAGTTTGATAGCCACATTAGTTCAAATTTGGTCAATATATGTAGAGACTTAAAAATTTATACAAATAAAACTGAAGTTGATAATTACTGACGAAAAAAATTGTTAGCTTAGTTAAATTTGATTTCATTTGTGGTTTTGTTAAAACACTAAAATAGGAAATGGAAAAGACTTACATTTGGCAAATAAAAGTAAAAAAGAAAAAAAAAAAAAAACATGTTAATGCCCTGAAATAATTTATAACTTATAAATTTCAGTAATTCCAGAATTTTTTTCTTTCTTCATTTTCTTGCTTTTCTGTTTATTCTACCTGTTCTTAAGTTTGGTATGAAAAAGAATTTTTCATGGTCTGAAGTTCAAAATATGAACAAATTCAAGTCTGACCAATATGATTTTCAAACTTTGGTTCAATTATCTATCGTGATCACAAGATTACTTTTATATAGTCACAACTCTATAGAATTACTTCTAAACCACTTATTACACATATGACATGAACAAAAATGCAAGCAAATAGTAATTATGAATAAGTAACATTTGACAAAATTTTAGTTCAATTAGGACTTGTACTGTTATATGATTTGGGTATTGCATATTGCCAAGAGCTGGTTTTCCCCCAAGGAAAAAAAAAAAAAAATCTTTCAAAATTCTGACACTGATGTGTATTTTTACACAATTTTAGTCACCAATTCCAAATCAAAGATATCCGCTATCAGTAGGATAATGATAATCTTCTATAACTCTTTGCAAGTTGACATTTCAGTTTTGTGAAAGTGATGTCATTTTCAGATTTACCAATCCACCCATGTTATAATCTGATATGTGAAAATGAACTTAAAAAAAAAAAAAAAAAAAAAAGGGAGAGAGAGAGAAAAAAAACTTTGTCTTCCCTCTCACATTATACTAGAGTTGATACTGATAGATTAATATGCATGTACTAGTGAGTTTGATGTGTTTGTGTGTAATGATTCATCAATTCCTCTCAAAGCACACTGACTGTGGTAATCATACAAAAAAATCCATTAATGATTTTCATCTGTAATGTGCATAAACTTTGTATTGCTATAGAAGTTTTTTTTTCATTAAAAATATTAAAGTGTGTGTGTGTATATATATAACTTTCATGGTATTTTAATTCTGGTTATGTTTAACTCATGAAAACTTCATAAATAGGTAAGTAGACCATTTTTTAAGTAATTTTGTAACATTGGCTTGTTCTATTGCTAAACTGAAAATATATAGTCAATTTGCCCCCCTCCCCCTCGAAAGGAAAGACAATAGTAAAAACTTTAATATGAAATAACATAGAAAGATACTGCGCTTTCTTATGTATCCATTAAAATCTTAATGTCATACACATATTTCATTAAAATATTTAACTTTTCACAATATTAAATAGAAATGAACCAGATATTTAACTATAAGAAAACCTTGCACAGATTTTAACTATAAATAGCAGTTTTATAAAGTTGTATTCAGAGTTTCAAAATGAATGCTTGTTAAACACATTGAACTAATGAGTTTAAATAAATAAAAAACTCTGTGCTGCCTAAAAACATATCTGCAAAACACAAAATTTAAAGAATGTAGTCATGACTCACTTCCAATTCAATCTCCATGTGCAAATCTTAAGAAAATAAGAAAAATAATAGTCATACTTTGCAATGCTTATATCTTCCAGACAAACATAAGACAAAAGAGTAGAGAATACAGATTTTTTTTTATTGTACATATTTATTCTGGAGGTGAGAAACAATAGAAAATCTAGTTTTGTTTGTAATTCAAAATGAAAATTTATTTACATTGAGTACTGTTACTGTTTAAGATAAATTATGTTTAGGCTTAATTTTTGATTGCTCATAAATAAAAAAACAATTTGGGGCAAATGACTCAAGGCCATTTATGCATATTAGAATTTATTGGAGGTGTCCTATACATCATCACACAATATTCCCATATGTTCAATAACATTCACTACAACATTAGATATTAAAATTATTACATAATACCATATTTGTTTATTACATTTGTCAAGAGAAACCTATAATGACTACTGATGATTTATTGTCAAAAAAAAAAAAAACAAAAAAAAAAACGTGGGGAACAACTGCAGCAGTTTTTCGATTTCCTTTTTATGGGTTATTAACTGCTTGTGAATTATTTAATGGGGAAACTTTTTTGAATTCTGAGAATATTTTTGTGAATGAATATTGTATTAACAATTTTTCAGAGATAATTATTTCTCCAAAACAACTCATACTATTTAACCCATTGCTGGGGGGAAAAAAAGTTGAATTTCTAACTTCCCAAGGGTATTTGTACATACATTTGTATGCAATGAACTTAATTGGAATTTGAAATACACACTGATTTGCTAAAGGAGCCACTAAGGATGGCTTTGCTAAAGAAACTGGCTCCCTGCCCCACCTTCCATAGTGCCATTTGTAAGTCATATCTTTTATATATATGGAATGGAAGCATATGCACATCAAAAGTGATAAAGGAATTGCTACAAAATGCACATATGCATTGCATGGCAGTGAATTGGATCAGATGAAGGATTTATCTACTTTGGTTTTGTTTTACTCCATCAGCATTTTAAATGAAAGTGCAGTATGTATTTGTTGGGCTTAAAAGTGAGATGTGAAGTATGTTTATACTTTATTTAGATTCTTGTTTAAAAAGAAATTTTTAGGCAAGTAGACAAAAAAAAAAAAAAAAAAATTGTTGATCATTTCAAATCTTGCTCTATCAACCTAGTCTCTGTGGCCAACTTGGCAAAAGCAGTTTTCTCTGATGTTCAATACTTGTTGGAGACACAATCTATCTTCAGTAGGACATCAAGACTAGACTGGTTGTTGTTAACTTTACCATTTAAGAGAATAAAAATAACAGTGATAGCAACTCAAATACATGTAGCCACTAAAAATAATGTTTATATAGTAATAGGAAATTAAACCAAAGTGTAATCATTTTTAGATTATATGAAATAACCATGCTCTACGACAGTGCTGCAAGTTGCATATGTATCAACAGAAAGATTACCGACTGGTTTCCAATTGCTGCCACCATCCACCAGGATGTGTAGCCCCGTCCCCCAACCACCATATACTCAACTGTATCATTGACCATCTTGTGGATGCAGTGTGCGACCACTTCCTTGGAGACTACAACCTAACCAACCTGGACTATGCCAACGCAACACTGTTCTGGGGGGATACTTCACATGTTCACTGAGGCGGCAACAAGGCTTGGAGTGCATGTCAACTGGTTGAAGTCGATGCATGTGGAAAATGCCCAGCCCTGATCAATTGTTCATCATCTTTAGCAGCAATCCTGTCGAGTTCGACACATCTTTCATATACTTGAGCTCAGAAGTTTCCAACATGTCAACCTCCACATGGAGATCAACAGAAGATGTGAGCTGGCTGCAGGTGTCATGAGAGGCCCCTGAAAGCCCACTATGGTAGCATTGCAACATCTCCTGATGCACCAAGCTACAAGTTTACAAGGCTGCTGTCCTCCCTGTGCTACTATATAGCACAAAGATGTGGCCTCTCAGCCAAACCCTCACCTCCCACATCCATGACATAAAGTCTGGCCCTCTCAGGACCATCCTTCACACAGTGTTCCTGCAACAACCTGATGACCACCTCCACCAGTATGAACTGCCATCTGCAAACAACCTCACAGTTGCTGGAAGGACATTGTCGGCCAGGGCAACCATCAGATCAATTGGCACTAGATGATGTTCTGATGCTTTTCAAGACCATGAGAGCTGAACAGACAAGGTGGTTCTTGTGGGATCAATGCTTTCGTGGCATAAGATTTAGCAGCAGCTACATGAAGTATGTTAAAGGAAGCAGCTCAAAAATAAATAAAAATTGAAAATTTAAGAAACTGCACCTTCTATATTTAATGAAATAAATTTTCCTCTATTACAAACATTTAAGACAAAATCTGAAATGACAAAAAATACTTGAAATGCTCTAGAATAACAAAGAAATTGGCTACCAAAGAACATTAAATGTAGCCTTGATGCCATTTTAAATGGAGAGAAAAAATGCTTCAATGCAAATTTATTTAAATGTTTCAAAATTGATGGATCCAAACACTAAATTATTTTGTTTCTTTTCATGGCTTATTTAAAGATACCTATTTTGAGAAAATTTTACACTTAATGCAACAATTTATAGGACAATGGAAGTAAAATATATTTTTTTTAAAAATAAAACGATTTATTATTAAATGGAAAATTATTCATAATTTGAACTTTATATTCTAAAAAGGTTATCATACAATCATTTATTTTTCAGTATTGCTGTTCTATTATTTTTCCTTGGGATAAAATTAAACAACCAAGCAAGTCACATTTTTAGAGCACTCACGTCATGATTGAAAGTATCAAGTTATTCTGAATTCAAATAAAACTCCAGTGAGAATAAGTTGTGTGTAGGCTTGGAATTAGATGGACATCATAAATTAGGACAACTACTTCTGCAGTGGCTTGTCAAACTGCAATAAAGATAAATTTCTATGCAGCTAATGGCAGTGGAGGGACCCCCCACACACACAAAACCTGAAACAAAACCTATTATGATAACACAAGTCTTGTACAAATTTTATTTCTGAAGAAAAAATACTACAAATAGAATAAAGAAATGAAGAAAAATCGCAAGAATATAGGAGAAATAAGTTTGGGTAAAGGTATTTGAACTATATATTTACACTCAAACATGTGGGCATTATATATATGTGGGCATTATATATAGATTTCTGTAAGAATGCATATGATTTTACAATATATTTAAGGCCTGTTTATAGGTGACTAATACACAAAAAATAAATGTACAGTTTGCTTTAGAGGAGTCAATGCTGCATGGTGAGTGAGTGAGTGTTCTGCCTGGAAATCACATGAACTGTAAAACTGACCTCCATTATACCATGTTGATTCCAATATTCATACACTGATATTGAGTATTCCATCATAAGGCTTCATGGATTTTATGCTTTATTATAATTTTTTCATATCTACACATGCCAATATTCATCTCATTTCGTTTATATGTGTGTGCATATATGAATATAACATATATACTCATCTATAAACCTATTTCCTGCATAGTGCAACTCCTGAATTTATTTGTGAAAAACCCGATTTCTTTGGGTTTTTTTATGTAGCTCATGTATAATGCAACCCAGCTTCTGAGCAATACTTGTAGGCCTACCGTAGTAAAATATTGCAGTACTAAGCATTATCCTGGACATATTTTATACCAAATAAATGGTCTTCATTTTTTTTTTTTTTATACAAAGCTACCTGAAAAGGGTGAGAAAATCCACTTCCTGTAAAATGTCTGATATGAAGAGTTAGCTACAAAGATTTTTCATTCATGCCTGTCTCTTGTAGCTTCTTTACCCTGGGCCTGCCCCTTACATAGTCTAAGTTTCTTCCCTTTTGTCACTACACAAAGAGCAAAACCTCATCCACTGTTTATGCCACTTAAAAATCAACAAATACATTAAATAAATGAAGATTTAATAAATATTTTTCCTATCTCAAATTTGCATTCATCTTTGTTTCACAAGTGTTTACATTGCTGAGGTATTGCATTTCCAATGACAAACTTTTTGTCAGGATTATCAGTACATAATGCAGGATGTACCATGAGTTGAGATACATACTTCCGATTATGATAATTCAAGTCATTCTAAATAAAGAGAACTCTATATACATATGATGTCATTTTGCTAGAAACTGAGGTTGTTTAAATAAATGCATGCTGTGGTATGTTGCCAGAGCAGCTCTATACGACTGCTGGCCAACAGGTATTGGCTAACCTATAGTTATGAACATTATTATTTACATTTTTATTTATTTATATATATATATATATATATATAATAAATTAACTGATTTAAAAATATGGTTTCAAAAACAGAAAACAAAAAAAACTTCAAATTCAGTTATATTAATTAAAAGCATTAGTTCTGCTTTTAATTTCATATAATTGAATTTGAAGTTTTTGTTCTGTTTTTGAAACATCGTAATTCCTGTGTAGCGATGAAACCATATTTTTAAATCAGTTAATTTATAATACTTATGCTCTGTAAATTTACATTGAGCACTGTTTTGTAAAATTGAAAATATCAATAAGAACACTGGATTACATATCTTACTGTTCTTCCTTTTTACTATAAAATATATATATATTTCAGCCAACAACACAAATTCAGGATTTTTAACCTCTTCAAAAAACAAATTATCTGTGTACACCTTTTATTTGCATAAAAACTGATAAGAAATCTCACTATGATATGGTATATAAAGTATATTTATCATTATCATTAATATCATTATTATAATTATCATCATCATTAATATCATTAAGATTATTATCATCATCATTATTATTATATAGTTATTTTCAGTGCAATTTGCCTTTTCTGTTTATTGGTAAGACTATTCTCAACTGAAACATCAAGCCCAGATGTTGGTCCATTTGTCTTCACAGGTGGTATATTGAACTGTTTATCAAGAGAAACTGGTTTGTTATATTCCTCAGTCATGTTTATTTTTTTTTTCTTTGGCTGAACAGGAAAGTAATTTTTTTTCCGTAATTTCTCTCATATAAGAAACTTCCATTGTTGCTGTGAGAAGGTGATAGCATGATATTTATACTTTGCTTGTTCTAGTATACCAGTGCGTAGGCTAAAATAAAGATCAAACGATCTGGTCAGGGAAACATCCTTACAGTCATACTATAACCAATATGAACTACTGACAAACATTCCCACTGACAACTCTTCACAAAAAAAAATAAATAAATATATGCACACAAACACTGATTACACCATTTGCAAATAAACAAAAGAAAGTCAAACTTAATGAAGAAATGTGAGTTTATAAACACACTGACTACAAGATTAAAAAAAAACAAAAAAACGCAAGATATTTATAATAAAACAGCATGATGATATATTTATCAGTCCTGCAACCTGATCTCCTCTACTTAAGGAAGTATTACATTGTTATGCTAATAGGAATCATTACTGGACATCAATGAGCAAATTGCTCATATGTTACCATACCTAATGAATATTTCACCAGTAAGGAATAAAAACAGATTACTACTATATTCATTTTTGTTTTGTGTAAGCTTTCTTATAGAAAGTTTTATGAGCTGAAACAATTCTTTCTTGCATGTGACAAGAGAGTTGCGTAATTAAATTCGAATTACTCATGCAGAAAATATAATCAAAGCCATAATAAAATTAAATTTGGCATTTTTCTTTTACAACACTGGTAAATTATTAAAGTGAAATTAAAAATATGAAATAAAAGGCAGTGAAAAAAAAAAAAAAAGACTAAAATAAATTTTTAAAAATATTATGATTCACTATTATTTATAACTTTAATCTATTGTATAAAATGGTGTAATTTTAATTTTTAGAGTCCCCCTCCCAAGAAAATTATGAAGCTAAGTATTTTTAAAGTATTCTCATTACATGGTCAAAATTATCAAGCCATTTGGAATTCAAGTAAACCTCTGAAAATTTTGTTGAAAAATAAAATTCTCCAGATCCCAGAAAACAGCATCTTTGTATTAACTTCAAAGTTCTTCACCAACTTGTGAATTGACTTGGTTGATTTTATGTTAACCCTTGTTGGTTTATACAAGGCCAAAATTTTTTATTTTAATTCATAAGTGAATATAACTAACCCAACTAGAATTGGAACTGATCTCTCATTAACAATTCCGAGCCATTATCCATTGCGCCACCAGCACATCCAAGCTGACAGCAAGTGGCATTTCCAAGCAGTTACCCAACTAGGTACTTGATGTTGTTTAACATGATCATACAGGAACTGGTTTCAACAGCAGGTTAAAATTTCTCTCAATATGAAATCAACAGCAGGGAGATCAGAAAACCATTTTAAGAGTCAAGTGTAAAATTAACTGACTGAAGCTTAGGAAAGCTGGAAACAAACCACAGCAGAAAAAAAATCCTACAAATATGGAAAAAAAAAAATCCCTAAAGACACAAAAAATAAAATCTAATCTTCCCACAAAAAAACATCCTCTACGAAAGTTTTTCATACAAAGAAAATTTAAGACTAAAATTTTGTTAATTGACTATTTGAGTTAATTTAAGCATATAAACCTAAGTTTAATACATTTTCAACCGTCCAAGCTGAAAGAATCACATCACAGAGGTGCAAAATGCCATTGTTAAATGTCCAAAGTTATATGATTACATAACAGATGTCATAAACCCATAGAAATCCTGGTCAACTCATGCAGCTTGCAAGTCTCTGATTGTAATGATTCCTTGTGTCATCAACTAAAGACTCCCCAGGTTGAGAGATTAGGATTACACCCAGTGCAATGGTTTTCTCACTATAAATTCTTCCCACACAGGTCTCTTGAAAATTCGTCCAGATCCACTGACAAAATTGCAAGACAAAGTTTTCTTCAGACCTGAAGGACAATCATGACATAACAGATAAATTAGCCCGATATTCTAAGTGTCAGTTTGGTAAGTTGGCTAAAAGAGGCTTTGCTTAGAGTTTACAATAAATTCTTTCCAAAAAACATGACCTGTAAGAAATTAACTTTGAACTGAACAAGATATATACATTTTCTCCACTAAAATTGCCGATGCAGTGTTGATTATGTAATGCTAGAATTCATGCTAAAGACACTGTTCAAGTTAATTAGAAAAAAATGATTTTGTAGGAAATGACGTTAAACTTTCACTAAAATTCATATTATTATTATTATTATACACATTATTTAGATTATAAACTTATCAGGATTATAAGACTAAGCTCTCTAGGAGCAGTATTGAGGAGGAAAAAAAAAAAAAGGAAGAAAGAAAGAAAAAATACAACCTGGGAAGATATGGTTATCTACTATCCTGATAAGATTATTGACCATATTAAGTGGCAGACAACCAATTTGAATTGGTGTGATAACGAGTTTATTAACTTGTTTTCAAGTTGACTGAATGAATAAGTGAGTCACTGTGATTTAAAGAGAAAATTTAGTGCATAGAAAAAAATGTAGAAAACATTATTTGAATAAGAAAAAGAAAACAAAATATCACTAAGAGCAATAGGTTGGGGTTGGAGAAGCATCCGAGGTGACATAGGCAAAGCTAACATATCACAAGATAAATGCAGCTCTTTTATCAGCAGAGATAATGAACTGGTGAGTTTTAAGACTCACAACAGACAAGTGTAGGGACTTAGTAATCTTACAGTATTCTAAGTATGATTAAAAACATTAAGGGACTTTTAAAATAATTGTGAGAGAATCTACTGATACCGACTAAAAAGTATTGTCATCAGCAGCTTGATCATTTAAAATTAATCATTAACCCTTTTGTGGCGGATAATGGAAATTTCCATTATAATTCTATGGCTCAACTGCAAATGGTAGATCTTCCTGAGTTACAATATTATACTTTTAAATGTCAGCACATTTTCATTGAGATTTCATTCAACATTTTTTTTTTTTAATTAATCACATCCTATACAATGAAGCCAGAAACTATAATATTGTCTTTCTGCAAATATCTTAATATAATAAATCTGGTGTTACATAGTCAAATTTAACAGTTTATGGTATATTATTTAATATTTTGTACAGAATGAAGCTAAGCTATAAACACTTCATTTTCATCCGCTGGAGACATTACAAAAGGTGACTTTAACAGGAAATGACATTACAATTATATTTTATCAGAATGTTTAATATGCAGGGCGCTGTAAAAGTAACATTTTTTTCTTTTTTTTTTTTAAATCAAACTGAATTAAAAGAAGCAATTTCTGATAAATTTTCTGAGATTAATGTAGAAAGTGGTTTGTAGACAGGGTTCAGCATTGCATTTAACATGAAGGAGAGCATTTTGAACAAATTAAATTGCTAATGATAAATGTTTTGCTTGATATGACAATGTGTAAATTTTCATAAACTACTGTAATTTATTTTTATTCAATAAAAGTTAAAAAAACGACATGACTTTTGGCCGCACTGTGTGTGTACACACACACGTGATGGGTTAAGTTCTCATCATTTTATATTTTTAATTTTGCACATGTGCATTATTTGTTTTTGTCGACTGTACAGTATACTAGGGTCATTTGCGCCCCATCTATGAAAAAAAGAGCACTGTAACAAAATTTACTCTGCCAGAAATTTGAAGACAGCATGTTGTACAACTTGGCATTCGTGCTGGAAACTCCAATACAAACATTTCAGACTGTTTGGGTGTCAATCTGAGGACAGTGCAGAGGATTTGGAAAGAGTTGGATGAGTCTAATGGTGATTACAAAGGTGTTTGGTGTGATCACTAGTGATGGCAACATTATGCCTCCATTCATCTTCCCACAGAGCCTCAGACTCAACATGGAGGCCTACATCAAGTGTCTTGAGGAGTTAGTGCTACCTGGGTCAAGAGGGTGGCTGCTGGAAGACCCCATGTCTGGTAACATACTGTGCACCATGCCACACAAGCAGGAGAACCCAGTCATGGCTGTTGGTCAATTTCTGCAACAACATCACCCCTTTACATCTGGCCATCTGACTCCCCAGACTACAACCCCCTTGATTATAATGTGTGGGCCACATTTGAGCAAGAGACTTACAAAATTCCTTGTAATACCAAAGATGAACTAAAGGCAAGGATTATGGCAACAGTCACCAACTTAAACAAGAAGTCTGTCCAGAAGAGTTGCAGAAGATTTGGAAGTTGTTTGGAGGACATGATTGAAGCCAATGGTGATTTTATTGAATAAATTACTTTTTAGTGTTTCAAGATATTTTTGTGTAATTTTGCTAAGTGTATATGTTAAAATGAGATGCCAGTGTTATTTTCACTTTTTCGAAATTTACATGACAATTTATCCATCGCACCCTGTATATGCACACATTTTTTTTTTTATCTTCTAGTTTACCCATCTAAAACAAAAAAAAAAAAACAGAATATTTAAGCAATTTGTCATGCTATTGTACTGACACAGAATGCTGAAAGTTCTGTGCAACCTACTTCTGAAAATCTAACTCATCATTAATTTTTTTTCTTTTTAAAGAGCTTTTTGGTTGGACTGAGATCTTTTCAGATTCACCTTGTATATAACATCAAAATCTTTGTTACTCTGCATTCCCTCATTTTTATTCAATATTTCCCAAATATTAAACTAAAATTAAATCAAAATGTTAATTGAACCTCTGCTTTGTCCTCTCACTATCAATGACAAAAATTATAATAAATAAAACTAATTTTTAACATCTGCATCTATTTAAAGCATATCTTACTTTAAAATGCTAATCACAATTTTAAAGCGCCTTCAACATAATATAACTTGTGTAAGTAGATATTTCTATTTCGATATGTGACTATTACATAAACATGGGTAATTACCCATCATTAAACTGAAAACTAAAGTCATGTTCTTAAATAGACTTGTCAGATCAAGAATTTCATGTCAATGTCATGCATGGCACCAAACCTGTTCAGAAATAGCTAAACTGTCAGCTGCATACAACCAATTTCTAAGATCAATGGTTGAAAATGGTTTTGAACAAGCAAAGCTTATGGAACTTGTGAAGACTACACTTCTTCAAACAGTGTTTACTGGCACTACAGAATTGCAAACAAAGAACTGTACCAAATAACAGAAACCACAACAGCTAAAATGGAAAGTACATGTAGCTCAAAGATAAATAATAAAGATGTTTTAAACTTAATTTTCTGATAAATTGTTTTAAGAGCAATATTTTATAAATTTCAACTGACTTTAGGACAGACTGCTTGGTCAATGAATGCTTAATATTGTCTTATAAGGAAATGGCTAATATTACTATGTAATAGATTCTTTTGTGGACAAAATGAGTGTCACACACACACACACACACACACACACACACACACACACACACACACACACAAGAGTAGTATAAGGATACACTGAACATCTTAAATATGTATATTATTACATATATTTGCATATTTTTAAAATTATATTCTGTTTTCTAATATTTATGTTCTTGCTGAAGAACATGTATTGCCAATAAATACAAAGCTTGTGAAATTTGTAGACAAATAAGTCTAACAAATGCTGGTGCTTTTATAATTTTCATTAGGCTACAAGATGTGGCCAAACAGTTTTCAAAAAGAAATTTGGTAACATCTCCAAAACTACTTATTTCTTTGACAGTGTTCAAAGACGAGTTAACTCCTAATTGTAATATGCACAAAATAAAGCCCAAAAATTGTTGCCATGTATAATAACTTATCACAATCTTGACTTTACACTGTTATTGAAACTTTGATGATTCACAGATTACAATTTGTATGCTCAGTCTAGAGTTCCTTGGAGAATCAAGAATGGACATTAATACTAACAAGAAACTGCCGAATCCATGCTGACAAACATCAGTCAATTAAGAACATCCTTTCAATACAAACCTGTTCTCAGTTGGATGCCATGTTGTAACCAGTCAGGAAACTCAGCTGTCATTCAACCAAACTCATGACCTAACCTAATTTCAGTGGAGCAATGATCGAGATTAACTGCTGGAAAGTGTCTCTGAGCAACAACATATACATATCTCATATTACTAAATGTGCAAAAGAAAATCTGCTAACAGTCTGTTAATCAAGTTTTCTTTCTGAATAGTCAGACTTCTCTATAAAAAGCCAGTTTAGAGAATATATATATATATATATATATATATATATATATATATATATCTCACAGAAACAATTTTTCAGACAAAATGTTTTCAGTTATATATTTGTTCAAGATTTCTGAAGTTAAAATGTTTTTACATAGAGGATTTATGAGCAATTGAAGTTAGATGACTTAAATTGTTTATTGTAGTTCTTTGTAAAGCCAAGACATCACCTAATTATTGTAATAAATATATGTATAGGCAAAGTATTATTTTTTACTAATGTTCACCTAATACCAAGTCCAAGAGGTATAGGGTTATTGTGTGGAGTTGTATTAGTCTAACAAAGTACAAGAAGTGAAGTATTTGGGGCTATGCAGGAAAGATAACAGCAACTTCTAGAGTTGAAGAGGTCAAGATTTAATTAGTGAATACAATTTCAGACTTCAGGCACAGACAGAGGTGAAGACATTTCAAAGAACTGGAATCCCAATCCTAAACAGGAAACAAGAGTTAAACTTCTACTCCTGTTCAAAAGACCTGTGAGGAGCATGATTAAGATGATAGGCAAACATATCTACTCCTATTGGGGGAGTGGCAGGCAGGTAAATATAAAAAATAAAATAGTGAAAAATTTCAGTGTTCAGGCAGGGATGTCAGAATTGTTAATCATCAATGAATCAACTGCATCTGCAATAAGCTAATCCTCCTGTTAGCATGAATATTGACAACAGAACAAATGAAATATTTTCAGTATGGCTGCCAGCATTGGTGGCACTAAACAACCACCAAAAGACAAGAGCAATAACCACAACATTAACACCCATATTTTCAGAGGCATGCAGAGTACATAATAACACAGGCAACAAAGAAATTTTATCAGACCTAAGTCAAATATTCTTTGGGCTCTATCATATATCCAAGAATCATGGATGAGGGAACACCTTGTCTGGTAAGCGAGTCAGCTATTTGTGGGCACCCATTTAATGTCAGGCAATTCTTTATTTATCAACATTTCACGCAAGATAGCGGTCTCAATTCTTTATCCAGAATCTGAGTGCTAGAATGGGCTACTTCACAAACAACTAAATTATCTGTTTTGTATACAACAGGGATGTTATTCACAACATCCTCAAAACCTAACAATTTGAGAAGTAATTTCCTGTAGTTATTCATGTATCAGCCATGTCAACCACTGCCAGTGTCTTGGCAGCATGCATGCTCTTCACAACTCTCTTTATGTCTTGACTGCCAGGAAATAGGCATGTAGTTGCAGTTACTAGCAACAAGAAATATTATATACCCTCCCTGGGAACCTCCATCACTTACATTAGCAAAGGAAGCATCACTGTAGGCAACCATTTTTAGCTTTCTTAAATCTCCCAGATCTTGTATGGTCAGCTGAGATTTCTGCCTTTTTTACAGATTTATTTACTTGTCTAATATTTTCAATTTTCCTTTCTTTGAGAAAGGAACTGGAGTGACATACATCAAAGCACAAAGATCTGGCTTGGGTGGCTAACCAATTTGATTGACCAATAAGCCTCTTGACATTGGTATACTCAGACTGAAAGTTCTTCATTACTTTTATTTTGGATGGCTATGGATTTTAGATATGTAGTATAGTCATCCTGACTAATTCTCATAAATTTACTCTTTTGAAAGTTTTCCATTCCCAAATATTTGAAAGTGGACTGTCTTTCAGACTTCACTACAAATTTCTTTTAGTTCCAATCAATTATTTCAGCTTGAAAAAGTAAAGTCCCAGCCCAGCAAAAATCATCAACATGGGTGGAAATAATGCTATGCAATTGTTTGCCACGATACCAAGTAAACACTGCTTGGTCATATTTAGATACAGTAGCTCCCAATTTCAATACGGTACCTCTGACAGTCAAATACCATGATCTGGAAGCATCATTAATACCATAGACATGCTTGCAGTGCTTCCAGAGACAATTAATGAGTACATTAATGCCCAGAGAGGGGAGGGAGCAAGGTAAACATTCCTTTCAAAATTATTACTTTGTAAAAAGGCAGTTTTTATGTCCATAGAGTTGCAAGTCCATCTTGAGGATGATATGATGGCTAAGACAATGTGCAAAGCTTCCTTCGAACAAGTTGGAGAATCTATATGAACAGTTTTGGCTCCTTTATCCTGAAGACCCTGAGCAACCAGTTTTATTTTGATAACAGGCTCTTTTGATGTCTCTTTTTAGCTATATCTTGTAGATATTCTATCCTGTCCCAAATCAGGAACCTATACAAAAACTCCATTGTTTCTCTGGCTCTGTATCACTTCTTCCTTGGCTTTCTCTAAATTTTGGTCACAGAGGACAACAGTGCAGATTGCCCATTTGAACAACCATCTTGCCTTTTCCTTCATTCTGAAACCCCATTTTCAAAATCCAGCCAAAAAGGTTCACCTTCTTCAAATGCTACATTCATAATGTGCTTATTTTTTCCAGTGGATTTACCACCTTTGCTAATCACTCTCATTCTCTTCCACTGAGATTCTTCATCAACCAACTTGCACTCTATGTCATCTCCTGGTTTGGGAAGAAACACACCAACCTTCCTGGGTCCAAACGCAGCAACCTCTTCTTGTGGAGGACATCTAGACTCTTTAAAATGTTAGCCTCTTGTTTCTCTGGAACAGGTTTAAGGATATCTTCTTCATTATATTGCTCTAGAGGGTAAGAAGAGAGAGAGAGTAAGGAGTTACAGAGAATTATTTCATTGTTCATTGTAATTTGAAATACCATGTGAATCTGAACAGGAATCATGTTTTGGATTTTTAACCAAGCAACAAGTGTGAACTCTGATGTATGTACATCCATGACAAACTAACACTAGTTTCCGATCACGTCCAATCACAATACCTGGCCCATGCCATTCTTGGCTATCATTCCTTTTGTAGAATACTTGATCTCCATTTCTTGAATTTTTTATAATAATGTCCGGATATTATTCCTTAGTATTCTTATTCTTTCATTAGATTCAAGCTTTACAAATTCCTGCCGAGCCAGATGCAATGCATTCAAATTTTTCATCACTATAGTAGATGTAGTGATAGGTTCCAATGCGGGAAAGTTATGGAAAATATCTGGACAGTTGGATTAAAACCAAAAAAACAACTGATTAGAGGAAAAACCAGAATTATTGACAAGTGCGTTTTGATCCGAAATAGACCATGCCAGAGCAACATCCAAATCACACGGAGTATCTGCAATAATTTTATTTACCATGTTACCAATAACAGCATTAAATCTCTCGCATACACTATTTCTCCAAGAACTTTCTGCTGCTATTGTCATCACTGTCATGTTGAGGGATTCACACAACCCCCTCATTTCACTGTTGTTGAATTTGCAACCATTTGCAAATAGTATTTTTTTTGTGGAGCACTAAAAATGGTTACCCAACCAGAGAAGAATCCGCCAATTGCTGTGGAAGCTATTTTGTTTTGAATCACCCTTGCTGCACAAAAATGAGTTGCCAGATTCACAATCACAAGAAAATAACTTTTGCCCCATATTTTCAGCTCTAAAGCCACAGTTTCATTAAATTCAGTTGCCATAGGAAAACTAACAAAGGGTTCTTTTGAATTTGGTACAAGTTTCACACCTCTCTGATACAGATTTAATTTCATGTTCAAGTTTATGATTATTTATATTTGCAGATTTTGAGGATTAGGGTGACCAAACTGCTTATGCAATTTGTTGGCTATTTTATTTGTATCCTTCATTTTTTAAAACAATTCAATTACAGGTAGCATTATCTAGTTGTTTATAGAAAGGTAAAGTATAATGTCATGAAGTGGTAAGTTGCAGTTTAATTATTATCTAACAGTCAGAGAGTAATTTTGAAAATTCAAAATCACGTTTGCTGTTTTCATTGAATTTTTGCTTAAAAATAAAAAAGTATTTCACATTCAACAATATCGGTAGTTGACCTCATATTTCTGATCAAACAGCGAATGGTCAATTTCTTTGCAGATTCAAATGTAGCGCTGTCACCAAAAGAAAATGTAGAAGCAGAAGTTTCTTCCACAATTAAAGGCTGCTCATAATCACTTAATGAATTCAAATATTCTTGAAGTAAACCATTACCACAGACAGTGGTCGAACACCCTGTGTTCAAAATAGCACAATCCTTTGCATCCTTTACCAAGGACAGCAACCTTGTACTATTAGTATGACCCACAAACAAGGATAACAGAACATTTTCTGATGTATTCTTTGCAGACCTTGACCACCATTCTCATATGCATGAGGCCATTCACATGCCCAATGAAAGTCTGACTTGCATATGACATCTTGAAACCGGCCCACTGCAAGCCACGGGATTTAATTTATGGACATGTGACACTATAGGAAGTTGCCTGATTGAAGTGGGACCATCCTGGATGGCCCGAGTATATGGTTGACTCTGTCCATGTCTGAATCTGTTTGTAAAAAGGGTGTCATGACTTTCCACTTTTATCTCATGCTGAAGGATACATTTATCAATATTTGAAGGAGTAACTGAATGGGCCAAAATATGTTTAATAGTCTCCTTCATATTTTTGAAAGACACTTCCTTCAATGCCGACATTACTAAGTGTACATCCTTTACAGGAAGGTTTACAGATGAAAGGAGCATAAATGCCATTACTGGGTCTGGAAGAGCCATGTTTTCCTATGTAAACTTAAAGTAGGTGTGGTCATAATCAATCAGAAAATCCTTTATTTCTGTTTCTGCTGCTGTACTCAAATTGTACCAATTATTAAAGGCAACAAATTGCTGTCTTCCTTTATCTGGCAGAAATAATTCATCCAGTTTTTGGATGATAGTGTGTTTCCAAATCTTCACTGTCTATCTAAGAAGCAGCAGCTCTGGTCTTTCCACTTAAAGAAAGGTAAATGTCCAAAACCTCTTTTGGTTTTGGGAGGTCTGTCAACCTACTTCAAATATGTATGCTTTTCTTTCTATTGATCATATGCAGATTCATTGTCTAGCCTTGGAGGTCATTTGGAAGAACATGTATTAGAATTATCCATGCTTACATAAATGCTAAGTTTTAGCGTCACAAAACTTTAATAGTAACAGAAAAATAAAAAAGGAATTTCACTTAAATTTTGTTGAAGATCATCTATGCTCTGCTGCCACTTGTTAATCCTCAATGAATCAATTGCATCTGCAATAAGCTAATCCTCCTGTTAGTCTGAATATTGACAACTGAACAAAAAAATATTTTCAATATGGCTGCCAGCATTTTATAAAAGCCACCACTTGGTGGCACTAAACAACAACCAAAAGACAAGGGCAATAACTATGTTAACAAAAAGTATAGAGTTGAAGTAGACTTTAAAAAGGAACTGGAAACCAATGCTAAACAAGGAACAAGGGATAAACCTCTACTCTTGTTCAAAAGACCAGGGAAAAGGCAAGCCTATCTACTCCTTGTTTTACTCTCTTTTTCATCTAGTCCTATAGTTCAAGTTCATCTGGTTACAATAGAATAAGTTGAATTTTTGTCTGTTTCTATCAGGATGGTTGGTTGTATTTTTTTTCTCCTAAAAATTCTTTGAAGCTAATTTTATTTGCTCCGCAACAAATTGGTTAGAGGGAAACTATTGTTAAATGTTTGTTTAATCTTGCTCAGTTCTGTGAAAATGTACTACACATGACTTCATAATGAAACACTTATATTTAAATTTGAACTGTGGCATAAAAAAAAAATAATGACAACAATGACGTTCATGATAATGAGAGATGGGAGAAAGCACTTAAACAAAAATGTGAATTTTGGACAGTTTCTCTACAAATTTTTCCAGCTGTGGAACAACTTATTCATGAATTACAAAAATATGAAGAAAAAAAATCACATCATTGGCTGAATAAGACACTATATTTTAAGTCTGATGAGGGAATAATGCTAACTATCAGAAAAATTTATATATAAAAAAATAAAAAAAATAAAATAAAAAAAGCGTATGTGGGAGGGGGGGAGAACATTTTTCTGTGTGTAGAGATAGGAAAAGTTTCTGTAATCAATTTAGGTTAAGGATATTAGAATAATACAGAACCTATACTGGCAGCAGACAGACTGCATACAAATGAATTCAGTAAATAGAAAGGAGTGTAAGACTAGGATGTGTCTTCTCACCACACTTATTCAACCTATGCAGTAAGGCAATTCTAAGATAATTAGTCTTACCAATATTCATTATTGGTAACCACAATCTTAACAACATGAGATATGCAGATGACAGTGCTGATAGCCAACATGGAAAAAAACAAAAAAACAAACAAGAACACCTACAGAAGGTAGTTAAGGAAAGCAAGAAGAAAGGACTAAAGATTAATTGCAAGAAAACAGAATACTTGGTTGTTAATGTTAGCAAAACAAACAACTCAATATGCAAATTATAAATTGGAGATATCAAAATTTAAAAATTACAATTTAAATATCTGGGAAATGTTTTAACAGAGGACAGAAAATGTGACACTGAAATTAGAGGAGCATTGTGATAGCAAAAGATGCCTTCCAAAAACTAAGCATTGTATTAAGAAACTAAGAAAAGAGTACAGAACAGTTACGTAATATCAGTCCTCCTATATAGCAATGAATGCTCTGTGCAGATAATGAAACTTGAAGCAATAGAAATGTGATTCTGCAGAAGAATACCATTCTGCTGAGAATACCATGAACCAAACATTTAGAGAAAATGGAAACAAAAAGGACACTTCTACTCTTTCATCAGAAAGGGATAGTTGAAATTTCTAAGGCACATAATGACGAAAGAGGATTTGGAAAATTTGACACTCACAAGACAGATTTAAGGCAAGAGGAATAGAAGAAAGCCATGCGTAGCCTAACAAGCTTGAATAAATTGATGGCAGAACAGGGTTTAGGAGAGATGATAACATTTATTAAGCGCTACAAAGGATAGGAAATTGTGGAGAATCATGTTTGCCTAGGTCTTGAAAAACACAGCAGATAAAAGAAAATCATACTATTTTGTATCAGTAGAGAACAATTACCAGTGAAGTACCAAAACAAAACAAAAAAAAAAATTCATGAATATATCTCAATGTATAAATTAGTACAGTGTAACCCGGATATAAGAGAAACCCGGGTATAAGAGATTTTCTCTGGTCCCAAATTAGAGCCATACTTACCTAAACAAAATAGACCAAACCCGGATATAAGATACTTCTTCTCCGGTCCCGACAACTCTCTTATATCCGGGTTACACTGTATCATAATATATAAATTAGTATGAATATATCACAGCATAATATATAAATTAGTATTAAATATTCTAAATATACAGCAAGAAATAATTTCCAAACCAAGTCATGGTTGTTTACTTCAATATGATTAATTAAAGAATCATACTTTAACAGCTAAGTCAAGACAATCATATCAAGTTTGGAGTTTCAATCATTAGATATGCAACTAAATTTAAAAACATCTTACTGAAGGCTCATCCCAAACATAAAATTTATGCATATTCTTGAGACTGACTTCTATAAATAAATAAAAATAAATAAATAAAAAAAATTGACCATGGTTAACCAAGATGGCTGCTATTACTTGTGAATGGATACAGAAATAAATGAACAGTAGGAACCAACTACACTAACTTTCCCATTTCAGTAAAGGGAATTGACTGCAGCTATTCCATGAATCCAATATAATTACTAGAGTGCAAAAAATGAAAATTTCAAACAGAAAAAAAGAACAACCAGGTTTGCTTCAATCAAAAGTTTGCCTCCTCTACTCCTCCTTTCCCAAACTATTTTTCATTTCATATCGCTAACCTTTAAACTAACCACCTTGAGAAAGTGGCCTACATCTTCATAGATAAGCAAATGTTCCTTTTTCTTTTCTATTAACATCCCCACCCTGAAGTTTACATCCACATTTCACCAGTATACAGAGAGAAAGACAAACAGATTTAAGAGCAAAGTCAGCAAATGCTTTCTTTACAGCATATATCTAGCTACACAACTGTAACAAAAACATACATAAAAAAAAGATCAGCATTAACATTGCAAATATACACAAACAAGTGTCTAAAGCAGGCAGGGGTTTTATACTGCCTGGATCTGGAAAAGGTTCTCATGTACAAATTTATGATATGAACTTATCTTACAATGTCAGTTGAGTAAGGCCTTGTCAGAAAAAAAAAAAAAAAAAGTTTCAGTTGGCAAAGATCTGAATTCATAGAGTAAAGGAGAAGAGTGAACACGTCTCTGTGAAGGTAGTGATAAACATATCAAATATCTACATGACCAAGCTTTTTTCTTTTCTTTTTTTTTTTTTTTTTTTTAAGTGACATACATAGCCAGAAAGCAGATTTAGAGTTATGGCAAATTCAGAACTATAGGAGAGAAATGTCAAAAAAATTTTCACAAAGACTGACCAAACATCTTTATTTCATGAAGGCGGGGGGGGGGGGGTGCATTCTCGGCAGATTTCAGAACTTTTCAAGAATTTGCATAATATATTGGATTTAAAAAAAAAAAAAAAAAAAAAAAAAAAAAAAAATCGCATGAATTGTATTTTTGGGAGGGCAAACAAATTGATATATCAAAATGAATTTCTTATTTCAAGTCATGATAAATATATTAGAAAATGGATTTCTTATCGATTATGGTAATAATGCTATCATACTAACTTTTGATACAACTCCCACCAAAATGTTGTGATATCTGATCTGATGTGAGTTACACAAAATTCTACATCACTCATTAGAAAAAATAAAAACTTTCTTTAAATTTTGAGTGACTTTATAAAGTTCCATCATCTGCCAAATGAAAGACTTGATTTTGTAATTGTGTTGTGTGTGTGTGTGTGTGTTTGTGTGGAAATGTATGACTAAGTGGAAAAGATTTCTTGTGGCACATTTCGTCTTTTAGGACTTCAGACTAAATTTGTTATGTTGTTGCAACTATACATGCACACGAATGAGGGATGCTGGGAATTTTAATTTATTTTAATCCATCCAATTTCATTTAAATTCTTTTTTGTCTTTCTATCACTTTAATCAGTAGATACCCCACACTATAATAGAAGCTCTGCCAGAAATTATGAAATGTTTTAAGAGTCTGGGCACAGATTTACTGTAGATAACCTTGAAATCAAAGCACTCTCTAGACATTTTTGTCGTAGGGAATCGTTTTCTCCTTTGATCAGAGTAGCATTTTTTCCGTCAAATTTTTTGTCAGTCTTGTTATATATCACACACACACACACACACACACACACACACACACACACACACACACACACGTTTATTTTATTTTATTTTATTTTTTTTTTTACTAACTTTTTATAGCAGGACAATGCTGGTGAGCAAAATAAAAACTTGCAAGTGATCTACTGCTCTGAACACCTAGCCATAGCGCAAGATAGGCTGGTCACCCAGCAATCACCTATATTGACCAGCTGTGTTAGGAGACAGAATGCCACTCTAATGATCTTCTGAATCTTATGCAGGACAGTGAAGGTTGGTGTGACAGACGCATGAATGTCCAAGATAGCTTACCAAATAAATAACCCTTTCATAATGCTCCACTCTTTCTACCTTTGTGTCTTTCTCTATCATAAGCATCACCAGGTAATTTGCAGTGTCATCCCCACACTTAGTTTCTAATAAAAATTTCATGAATAGATACATTTAGGTATAAATGGACACACTTAATTCAAAAATAAAGAAATTTTGCTAAAACCTACTGTTTTGGAGTTATCAACAATGAAAGTTTGGACTCATTTGCGTTGTGGCTACAGAATGGCAGCCATTACTTGCATTGTTTACCTACATTTACCTCGGAGCTGCTATCATTTGTAGAAGCTTCACTTGTCTTGGTTAATGCGCACACAATGCACAAAATTTAAACAGAACATGATTATTTACAAAATAAAAAAATGCTAGAAAGAAAATAATTTTTCTTTATTAAATTTTGGAGTTTTCAAATAAGATTTCATTAGTATTACAACAAAACAACACTTGTCATTGCTTTTCTAAATAACTTCAACAAATTTTCAAAAATCCCTAACACTAACTCTTGCACAGTAATTGAGATGAGTAAGATCAGTAAAAATGTCATTAAGCTTCTGCAAATGATTGCTCTGAAGCGAATGTATTGTAAACAACGCCAATAATGGCTGATGGACCCAATGCGAATGAGTGAACTTTTATTGTTGATAACTTCAAAATGGTAGATTTTAGCAAAATTTCATTGTTATTTTCGAATTAAGCATGTAGATTTACACTTAAATGTAACTATTCAGAAATTTTTTTATTAGAAACTGAACGTGGGGATTACACTACAAATTGCCTGCATAACCATTTTTAAATGCCTTATTCTTTCAGAACACGGTTAATTATGGCACTCCAGATTCTATTTTTTTTTTTGTTTACCATTCCTTTATTTGTGAATTGTCTTGACTTGTTGGGAAGTGTAGTTGAATGTTTTCCTGTTGACTTCCCTATGGTATTGAATTCAGTTGGTCCTTCTTTTGGACAGAGTTGCCACCCAGTGTTAGGGAGCCCATTCTGCTATTTATAATCATCTCTACATAAATATATTTTTTTACATTTAAAAATGTTTTTAGAGAAATTTATAAATTAATATTGAATAAATGTACCTCATTTTGAAATTATTTAATGAATTTTGTCAAAAAAAAAAAAAAAAAAAATCTAACAAATTAAGGGAGTGAATATTTAGCCTTGTAAAAATATTCAACTCATTCACAATGAAGAGTTTTCATCCAAAAAGTAATATACGAGAGAGATAGATTTCATGACTGCTTTGGACTATTACATCTGGCTACTACCTGTATTATTATCATGTGGGCTATTTGGACTGACCAACTACTTGATACATTTTCTTTTTATGTATACCTCAATTGCAAATGCAGTAGCATATACAAAATAACACAAATATTTAACTGAAAAATGTCGAGCTCAATTCTAAAGTGTTTTCCTTGATGAATATATAATTTCTAATAACATAACTATACATGCTTAAGAGCTGAAACTTTGCAGATTAACAATTTGATAAGTTTAAAATGTTATGTAATTTTATCTTTCTCTGTAAATTATAACTAAATTTTACTTTAAACTGATATCTACTCAATTGGGATATTGTATCTTAATTTTCATTAAAAAAGATGTTTTCATTTTGTTTGAAATTGAATCATTAAGATCTTTTAATAATGCATCCCTTATAATTAGGATATGTTTAATTTGTTCGTTTCACCAAATCTCAATCTATATGGATTTTTAAGTTTTTTTTCACAAACATGACAGATCTGTCAAATAAGATGGATGAAGATAGTTCAACTTTAATTTAGAATTGTGCAATAAATCAGTGAAAGGGTGTATAACCAAAAATGAGGTAAATAAAAATACCAATTAGAACCCAATGATACAAATATCTGAGAGAAAAAAAAATATAGATATATCTAATTTAGTTATTTGTTGATTGACAGAATAGATAAATATTTACCACAGAATGATAGAATTATGAATTATTCTAAGAGAAGTTTCTTTGTGATCACTTTCAATAGAACATCAAATACATTAATATCTATAATTTACATTTTGTTTTTACATAAACATTTTGTGCCTTACAGTAGCAACATGGATAATTTAGTGAACTGGTTTTGATAAAGTCACAAGTTCTAGAGACCATAATTTAACATTTATTGCCTGTTCAACACCAATGTGTGAGACTTCACACATATATACACACTGGGGTTTAAAATTTGAATCTTCCTGTTTAGAGTAAAAAAAAATAGAATACTTACTAATAAGGAATTGGAGAAATTATTGGTCATTGGTATTTATTAAGCAGAGAGTTGTTAATCATGAGGTTATTGGTACAACAATCTTCAATATGCTTATTTATCTTCAAATCTTGTCTTTGTGCCAATGGAAAACAATTTATAAATGATCAAAGTTGCAAATCTTTCCTAAAATAAAATATGAATATATATTAGTCTTACAGCCTGGTCTCCATTTCTTAATGAAATATTCTATTGTTATATTAGAAGGCAATACACAATAAACAAACATATCTAATGTTTGCTTTTTTTTTTTTTTTTTTTTCTGTAAATCGAATTTACCCCAAGCAAAACAGTGAAGCCAGAAAGACTTACTGGGTATGAAAAAATTTTCAAACAGAAACATTAAGGAGTGATAATAACAGTGATCAGAAAGACAGTAGATAGTGATTGACATTGCATTTAATTTTTGGAAGATCACAGTTGGCAGGAAAGCATGGAGCCAGAAGAGAGTTCCACAAGTAAGTGCAAGTAAAGAAACTGTTAGCATAGAACTTACAGGTACATCTAGTCAATTCAACTGTGAATTGATGAGACCTTACTGCCATTAAATTCATAAAGTCTAGGTACTATAGCAAAGAGATCATCTGAATAATTACATGAAGATATTTACAAAAAGGGAAGCTATGTTATGGCAGTGGGAAAGTGGCTGAAGCCGAGACGCTAGGTCAGGACCAATAACATTGCAAATTCTTTGGATTTTATAAAGAATCTCTAAATATATTAGCAAGATCACCAGACCATATGTAGCAGAAATGTTCAAGGCAAAGACAAATGGTAGACTTATAAATATGTAAGATAAATTCTGAAGAGAAAATTGTCTAGCATGAAACAGTGAACCAACTTTCTTAGCAGCTGACCTTTCACAATTTGATAAGAAAAACTAAATCAGTTCAAAAATTCATCCAAAGACACCATAACTTTTCAACTGAAGAAGACCTATATACCAAACCTTGTTGAATGCTTTCAGGATGTACAAAAGGTACAGCCTGAGATTCACCATTCTTATCTAAAGCTTGATAGACATTTTCCACAATAATCATTAATACACAATTTGATTTGATTGTTTAATGACATTAACTCCTTATGAGTCATTTAATGCCAAAACTTAATTTTTTCAGAAGCTTTGAAGTCATAAAAAGGAAAAACATGTTATTCTGTTTTCACAATTGAATACATGGTAGATGTATATGCACAGAAGCTGCATATCATGTTTACAAAGACATTATTACTCAATAATACATCAGCATTTAACCTAGAGAAACTAAATCCATATTGCTTGTCTGAAAGAAGTTTCTGCAATGTGAGATGCTTAACTAATTCAGTATTGATTAGGGCTTCTAGTAGTTTACCAAACAGTGGTAGCTAAGGCTAATAGTTGGAAGGGTCAGACTGGTATGTTACCATAATAATGGAATATCATGTAAATTTTATGCTAAAGACGTTTTAGTTTCAACAAAGTGACCAGGGTTTCCTACTGCACTTCTCTATAAATGGATGTTCAATGAGCTGAATTTTTATGGCTTAATCAGTCTTTTGGAGTTGCCAGAGGAACTTATATCCTTGTGAAATAAAATTCTTCAAGTACTGTTTATTCTGTCAATCTAAGCTTCCATTAAGGGCATAGTTAGAAATTCAAGAAGATAGTTTCAGGCTATGAAAATCCAAAAATTATAGGGAACATGTATCAGATTCCTTAAAAAAAATAAATAAATAAAAATAAATAAATAAATTTGGCAGCTCAGGTGAAGCCTAGATAAGAAAAGTGGGGACACTGGCAATAACTATGCTTTACTAGTAAAGCTATAAAAAAAAAAAAAAAAAGAGAGAAAAATAAAAAATGAAAATTTTAAATCAAGAAAAAGGATGACAGTAATTGTTACACTTGATTTCAGGAAGAAAAAAAAAAAAAAAAAAAAAAAAAAAAAAATCAAAGGTATACAAGAAATCTTGGATTTCAGGGCCCAGAAATGATGCCTATATTGATTGTTGAATTTAATCAAAAAGGTACAGTAAAATCACTAAATACAAAATGACTTTGCCTGATCCAGTGTTAGTCTTGATATTATTAGACTGCACTAGTTCAATTCATCAACAAATATAGTTAACCCTAACTGTATATATGACTACAGTTGTATATTTCATTAAAAAAATGGATAAACTGGTCAAAATAAACCAACAATTGAATCAATAACTGTTAAACAAGAAACAGTAATGAACACTGAATAAAGCCATAAAAATATTGGAAATTTCTTAAATTTCAAACAAAAATGAAAGGAAAAAAATCATTTCACTCCTTTTGTTGGAATCAGTTACAGAAAGTTTGGTGAAATTTTTAAACACAAAGACAAGCCCATATATATGCAGTCAGTGTGTGTGTGTGTGTAAATGTTACCATAATGATCGTAAAGTGGTACTTGGGTTGTGAAAGATAGAACTTAACATAAAATTGTTAAAATAATATTAGGAAGTGGAAGTGTAGGATAATTTTATAGCTTTTGTATTACTATTTCCATAGTTTCTTAAACAGGGACATTAGTAAACACACTTTCAACATCTCATGAGGCTAGGATGTCATGGTTAGGTTTATTACAATGCAATATACCAAGGAATTTGTTGACAGTAATTATTTGTTAAGTATGGCTGGATCACTTTGCTGTGTGTGTGTGTGTGTGTGTGTGTGTGTGTGTGTGTGTGTGTGTGTGTGTGCCTTCAATTTCAATGCTGTGTAATATGGTAAATATTTTGCTAGTTATACACAAATATTTAAATAAATTGATAGACAAATTGAGGATTTCTTGTGTTCACGACAAAGAAATTTAATGCATGAGAATGACAAGAAAAAAATATGAAGTATCATATAACTTAAGAGTTCTGGATTTAAATTCACAGCATGAGTGAGACAAGAATGCATGGCTTTTGACAGATATCTGAGGGCAAAAATATATTTATGTCAAAGTTAGCTGTTGTTGGTTACTGAATATTTTCATAAGAAAAAAAAATTTTTACTATTCTTACTAATTTCTGTGTAAATCAACCAACACTGGAAAAATCATATTTTCTTTTGCATGAGTATCTCTATTTTTGTTTTTAACTTTTCCGCCTACTATAAGATTAGTAGGAGAGAAGGCCTTGGGGAACATTCGAATAGATAGAATGCTGGGTCAACTGACACACACTCACTAGACGTGTAATACTCTTCTGTTGTACTTACTGTTTAATATATGATATATCTGCAACACTTATTTCTTTAACCATTTACTTGGTCATAACAGATATAAAACTGATAAACAATGTAAATAAAAGCAGCAATTTTTCACCTTACTACCACCATGTTATAGAATTAGATTCCAATTAGAGTAAATCATTTTAAAAAGTGTTTTTAAACTCTGAGCAAAATTGTTTCACTGTGTCATGCCAGACAATTTTTCTCATCAGAATCTATCTTGCCCATTTATAAATCTACCATTCATCTGTGCATTAAATACTGCTGCTATATTTGGTTTGGAATGCCTGTTATATATCTTTAGATTCTTGACAAAATCCAAAGAAGGGTCTGTAATGTAATCAATCCTGACCTGGCATCTTGACTCCAGTCACTTTCTCACCGACATGACGTGGCTTCTCTCTGTCTTTTCTACAAATATTTCCATGGCAACTGTTCTGATCAGCTTTTTTCCTTAGTGCCTTGGCTACATGAATTTAAGCACGCTACTAGATTAGCAACTAAGTCTCACTACTTTATTGTTAAATTAACTGCCACTTCAACTCGAGAAGTTTCTTTTCTTGCACTTCTTTCCTGTAAAACTCCCTCCCAATTTCTTGCTTCCCTTTTCAAAAACTTAAATGCAACATTAACTACCATCTTCTATTTTCCTGAACCTTGTTCCTTTATTGTCCTTTCCTCAATCCTCCTGACTAAAGTCTTCTCTTTCTTTCATTTCCTGTAACCCCTTGCATCCTTATGGTATTATCGCCTTGCTTGGGGTGAAAGATATTCTCTTGTACCATTTATTATGTACATTAGCAGAAATGTAATTAACATTAATCTATGAAGCTAAACAAAGAATTTAGAAGCAGTATTATCTTTATATTTTATTATCATTAGATAGTGTTTTATTAATTAAACTAGTATATTTTTTTTTTCATCTTAATTTTCAAGTTGCTTTTATCAAAACTTCACTCAGGGGGTCAATCTACAGTACTGTGCAAACAATGCAGGATAGGAAATAAAGTATAAGTTTAGATCATTTGCTGTATTCATAACTAAGCTTCCCTGGTAAGAAAAGGGACACAAGTTCAAGTCTCATCAAGAGATTATTTTTTATTTCAAATTTATACACTGCAGCTTTATGCTGACAGTTTAATTAAAAGTTACAATAAAATAAAAAATTCATGCACACAAACATAAAAATTAAAGTAAATACTCATCAGAATAATAAAAAGGTTCTGACATAATTAAGAGTTTTTTTTTTATATAAGAAATAATTATTATCGTATCATATGCTTATCTATTCAGATCAGCTTTCTTGTCTTGGACAAGATAAGCATGCTGAAACAAATAGCAAACCATATAACAATTTCTTTGATACAAGTGAAGAATTAATTTATTTGTTCCTAGCCCTCAGCCCCACCCCCAGGAAAAAAAAAAAAAAGATATAGCCTCTCCCAAAGTTAAGCTATAGCCTTCCTGAGCACCCCCGCCGCAAAATAAAAATAAAACTACCATTGAATGATTTTTTTTCTTCTTTTTTACAGCTTATCAATCTTTTCTTACTAATTAACCCATAACTAGGGGAGAAGAGCTGGATTCATACCATTCTCAAAGGTATTTGTACATAAGTGAATATAACAAATCCAACTGGAATTTGAACTCTGCCCTCCAATTAACAATTCTGAGCCATTATCCATTACACCATCTGTACATATAAGCTTATAATACCTGGTATTCCCAAACAGTCACCCATCTAGGTACTGACCAGGCTTGATGTTGCTTAACTTTAGTGATCGTACAGGAATTGATATTTTAACGTGATTTGGCTGTAAGCCCCCACTTACCTTTTTTGTGAGTAAATATTGCATTAACAATTTTTAAGAATAGCAATGATTTCCCCATATACAAATCCAGTTATGTAAGCCACAGGTTGGAGGTTTGGTTGATTGATTCCATTTTTTTTATGGAATATCAACTCTGTGTGGGTTATTTAAAGCCTAAACATATTTTAGATTCTAAGAATATCCTTTTCTTTTACAGCAGTGAATAATACATTAACTACTTTTTTTTTAGAATAACAGATTTTTCCAGATGCAAGTACTATTAAACCCATAGCTGGGGGAGGAAAAAACAAGTTACTGAACTAAATTATTATATCTGTTCAATAATGTTTGCTACATTTGTAAACATATTTCATACACAATTCATAAACATTATTACAATACATATGTTATACTCCCTAATTTGATACTTCTCTTCACCTTCATTTTACTAAGTTTTTCCTGCAGAGAAAAATAAAAAAGTGAAAATGAAAAGGTACAAATGAATGAATGCAAAGGATTTGTGAATGTTAAAATGTCAAGCTGGTTTTCAATAGCAAAACCAATCTTCCAAAATCATCGGATAATTTCATTGTTTCATGGCTCTCAAACTGATACTTTTAGGAAAAAATTGTGTCAAATAATACAAACACACAATAAAGATATAATAATGAGGAAAAATTCTTTTCTTCATTGAGTTTGAGGAATTATAAATTATAAACACCAGGAGATTAAGATCATGGCAGACTTAAATCTACCTTTATCTGGCAATCATTTGACCATCAGAGTTCAAAAATTGAGAGCCAAAAATACAAATAAAATAAGAATGGGTGTAAAAGGTAGAAGCAGATGAAGAGAGGAAAGGGTGTATAAAGAGGAGAAAGATCAAAACGGATGAAAAGATTAGGCGGGAGGAGTAGATATTGGTGGGGAGCAAAAATGGATAGAGTAGAATGGAGGAAAAAAAAGGATGTAAGGTTAAAAAAAACAAAAAAACAAGGATATGGAGTGAGGCAGAAGTAAATAAATTTGATGACTATTATACATTAGACACAAGTGAATTCACTAAGTAGTTAAATATTTTCCTTTTATTTTTCAACACACAATACAAACATACAGAAAAAATTCTCAGACAAAAAGACTTAATCTTGGTATATGAATTGAATACCACAAAAGGAATTAAGCCCTTTAGCAATAATTTAGCAAATATGTTCTACATGCTTCTACTCCTCCTGTTAAAGAAAAGTTGAATGAACAAAATATGAAAAAAATAACTTTCCACAATTGCAAATAACACAGGGTTTTTTTTTTCTTTAAAATGGAAGAACATATACCTGATAAATAGGACACAAACTAAAATCAAATTTCATACTGCTTTTTTATCAATTCAACCCAAGCAAGGTGATAAAGCCACTAAGATGCAAAGGGATATTGCAAGTGAAAGAGTTTGAGAATAAACATTAATGAGAGAGGTCAATAAAAGAGTAGGATTTAAGGAAGCAGAATATGATAACTGATATTACATTTAAGTTTTTGAAGATTAAAGTTGACTAGAAAAGCAAGAGGCCAGAAGAGGGTTCTACAAGCAAGCAGTACAAAAGAACATAGAACTTACAGTTACATCTATCAATTTCAACTGTAAAATGATGAAACCTAGCTTCCAATCTAGTACTGTGCTTAAATTTGTAAAGAAAACGAACAGGAAAGCTATATTATGGTGGTGGGAAAGTGTATGAAGCTGAGGTACTAGGTCAGGACTGATAACATTGCAGATTCTTTGGATTTCAAAAATCTCTAGATACATAGAAGCACCAGACCAGATGTGGCAGCAATATTTAATGCATGGATGAATGGTAGACTTATACTTTTATTAGATAGATTCTGGCAAGAAAAATTGTCAAGCATGACACAGTGAACCAACTTTCCTTGTAGCAAACCTAGCAACTGATTCAATAAATAGGTTATCCAGAAATTACTTAAGTTCCCTCAGTTATTTCTGCAAACATCAGGACATGCCTGATCCCTCTTAATGCATTGAAAAAATGCAGCCTGAGAGACTTACATGCAGTCATCAAGTTTGAATTTTATTTTGATAGGGGTTGTCTTAAGTGACACTAACACTGAAGACAACTGTTGATTGGACTTTTTACTTCAGCTTGTTATGTTTTGCTACATTTAACCATAGATCAAGAGTCAAAAACTAATTCTAATTTGACCTATCATCAGGAATGCATCCCTAGGGAGCGCCTCTTTATTGTAATTATAAAGTTCTACAGTTAATACAAATAAGTAATTGAAGTATTCATATTATGACGGAGATATGAATATATACAGAAGAAAAACACCATTTTTGCTTATTTCCAATCTAATTGATCAACATCCTGTTATTAGCCTTTAGTATTTTTATTATTCACCAGTATCACTTCCACGAAGCACACTTCTCAACTTTGTTCTCAGTTTTAGTCAAGGTTTTGTCTTTTTTTGTTTTTTTGCCATAACAGGATATGACAATACAATAAAAATATTCAGACATTATTATTTGATGATATGAATAAATTTGTAATGACACGACTTAAATTTTGTTCAAATTCACCTCCAAAATCCTAAAGGCTACAAAGTAGGTATGTCCAATTTTGGCCATTTTAGCGGTTTTTTTTAGTTGTTTTTTTGTCAGTTGAAAGACACATTAATTTCGAAATTCTTGTAAAAATTAACTACTTGTTGGATTTTAATGAAAACTTCAGAACTTATTCAGAAATGAATGAACTTATTTTAGAAATGTTTGTCTCTTTGAAAGTCATGGTATAAATATTTTTTTTTTATATCTGTTACCCCCCTCGAACTTAATTTTATGAAAACACAAAAAAAAATTTATTTGCAACCTGAATTTTTTTTTTTAATTAAATGCACAAAACTCTGAAAAATCTAAATCATCGATATTTTTGGTAAAAAAATGTCCGAAATTGTCCAAACTTTTACCTCAATTGTAAAAATACAAAACCCAATAAAACTAAAACAATATTTAATTAAGAAAGTTTTTAATGGCTTTTCTGAATAATATATACGAAGGTAATTATTATCTGAAAGAAAAAATTTTTTTGATGAACAATGAATTTTTACTTTAATTTTCTTTTTTTTTTCAATTTTAAATACACAATATGACAAAAGGTTGTTATATATTTATACATTAAGTTCTTTCTGCAACCTTATGGAAATGATATATTATGTTCTCTACTTTTTAAAGATCATAAATTTGAAAGCTTATTAAAATCTGACAACCATAATTATTTTTAAAATAATTTTTAATATTCCAAAATTGTATTTAAAATTGTCTCCAACGAAAGTATGGATGCACACCTTGAAATAATGTCACGTGAGTAGTTTCTTTTGATAGAAGCAAGTTTGTTTTTTTTTTACTTCAGAAATGGCTTTGATTCGTTCAGTAACAACAAAACAACGCTTGTCAAGTTTTCTGAATATCGTCGTATTATTTTCAATTTTTTTCTTTTTCTATTCAAATATAATCAAATAGTGGGATAAAAGAAAATATCGACTATTTACAATTACAAAAAAAAACAAAAAAAACGCCCTTGGAAGTCCACCCAAATTTTCAAGTTTGAAATCGAATGCATAAATTCATTGTACATTACTTTGGAATTATTATCCACACGACAAATTATCAATTAAAACGATTTTTGGAGTTTAAATTTTCTGGAGTTAGCTCGCTACTACTAAATACTTGTTGAGTCAAAAAACAAAACCAACATAGCATGTTAATTTTATTAATAAATAAAATAAAACTCATATTACTGCCATATCATAATTATTAATAAATAGAAAAAAATCTGCCTTAATAAAAAAGAAATAAAATCTCATTTCATTAAGTTAACCCGTTTCAATTAATGGTGTTTCATGTAATTTTTATATTCTCAGAAAAATATTTCATGACTGAAATAATAAACCTCAATTTAAAAAAATTGTATTTTTTTTACTGTTTTATTTTTACTTGTAAAATTTGATTTTCTTTCATAATTTAAATGTTATTTTCAGTGCAGAATTCTTCCTCAAACGTAAGGTAAAAAAAAAAATTTGAAAGTGAATTTTTTTTTAAAAAATCTACTAACCAGATTCACTTAAAATTAGAACAAATTATATCACTTCTGCGCTACCGTCCAATAAATTTCCGTGCCATAAGTTGTGAATATATTGACGTACATCAATTAACGCTTGTCAACGCGCACGAAAATAGACCACCTTGGTTGGAAATATCTCTCTTAAAAAATTTTCTGCTAAAAATGTAAGTAATGTTTCTTTCAAATTACATTAAGTATACTTTAATCATTCTAAATTTCCTAAGATAACAAACTATGATCTTTCCGACAGAAATGTCGATAAGTTCGATTTTACAAAACTTTTTGACTCTAAAAAAAAAACAAGATTTTTTAATAAAATTTTTAACATTTATAGGAAGGATTAAAAAATCTGAAAAAATATTCAGAAAATACTTTGGTCTTTCCTCTTTAATAACAACATAAATATTTAAACGTTAAAAATGGTTTTATCAATTTGGGGACCTTTTTTCGTCAAGGTATACCACTTTTTAGCGAAATATTGGACATACCTACTACAAAGTGATTAGCAAATCTGTTGTTTAGTTTATACTTCAGTTATTTTTTAATCATTAAACCAAATGTTCAAGCAAGTTGGGTTGTAAGTTGAGCAAATACTGTGGACATTGTACAAAAACTATGTGCATATGTAGATTTCCATATAACAGTAGCCTGGGTTCACAAGCCTTGGTTTGCAACCAGTTTAAGAGAAATTCAAAAGTAGTTAAATTTAAAGTGCTTATTGCCTTGTGATTATATCTAATTATAAGAAAAATATTCATAAGTAAATCCTGACAACAAATCCAGAGTTGGAATGCCTAAAAACAGTCTGACGCTGTTTTCAATCTTGTTCTGGCAACTCCTGCAATGATACTGGTGCCAAAGTATATCAGTTATCTCTAGTTTTGGCATGGAAACTTGTCTTTCATACAACTTTACCTGGGTATGTAAAGATTTTCCAAAAAGAGATCCAAAGTCTTGAAAGATTGACAGATGCCTCAGATTCAAGATGCAAACAGAATTTACATATCACATTATGTTCAAGCCATTTGAATCAATCATATTCAAGATTATTATTATTCAGTTTTCATTAAAAAGAAGACAGAATACTTACAAAATTAGAAAGTAACTCGTAGAAATAATAGGTACATTTTTGATAACAGAAATTTAAGAATTCCAATAAATAATTCACTATAATTCAACAAAATGGGAGATCAGTTAAAAGAGAAAATATATGTACATTTTATATATTTTATTAATCTATTCTACTAGATATTTTCAATTGTATATAATAAGTTGGGAGGGGTTTAATAAATTGGGCAGGGTAGAAACTGCTTTTCTGTTTTGGATGGGTAGGGGGCAAAATAAGTTGGTACTGTTTTAACACAAGCCAAGGCAACAGGCATGAGGTATAAAAAAAAAACAAAGAAATTCAAGGTCAATGACCTATAATAAATGCATGTAGTTCTATAAGAAAAAAAAAAAAAAAAGTTGACCTTCCAAAGCATCCTTGACTTGTTAGGCACAGGAAACAAATTGCTTAAAATAAATTAGTTGCTAAATTTTTTTTATTTAAAAAACAAATAACTATTCAATTCGTCATTTTCTTCCCCTTCAGATGAATTAAGAGGTTTAAATATACCAAAGTAAATATCTATCTGCAATTATAGTCTTTCCTTTCTTTTAAATGTAATATAAAATTTCACTGTAGGCAACTTCAGTGTAATTACAAGCCATTTTTTAACCACTGTTTTGTACAAATATCTGCAATTGTTTACTGTATCACGACTGGTTATTTTCATAGCTGATGTCAACTATACATCAAATTTGTCTTTAATTTCTGCTTTCCAAGAGTTATTCAGATGAACAAGTTCCTTCCTTATAATTGCTTTCGTTACCCATTATGTTTTGCCTACTAAATTTTACAGTATTCTTTAGGTGCACAATGTGTAAGTAAAGAGAATTTTTTTCTTTTTATCCTTTTTTTCAGAAAATAGTAAAAATGTTCCACTGATTCCCAGCAACTGAAACCACACAGACCTCTCGGCAACTCATGCCACATGAGTGATTCCATGTTTTTGGGTTTTTTTTCTAATTATTATGACTACAATTATGATTAAACGCACAAAGCTATTTAAATTTTTTCCTGATGAGCAAAGCAATCCATATTGGCCAGATTTATACATCTCTTCTTGAATTTAATGCTGTTTACTTCAATTTTCTCACATTCTTGTAATGTACTTTGTCTTATTTGGACCGCATCCAACATACATTTTTTACCTGATTTTATATTTAGAACTCATCAAAACATACAAATTTTCTAGTGTGTCCCCCCACAATTTTCTTTATAAGTAATATTCAATGTTAAAGGATTTAAAACTAAGATGAAATTTCTCACTCAACAATGTTAAATAAAATAGAATTACCCAAATAGAAGCAAAAGCAATTTAATAAAACTGCTTTTTTGCAAGAACTGTTGGAAAAACAAAAAACAAAACAAAAAACCAAAGAAAACCAAAAAATAAAAAAAACAACAACCACAACAAAAACAAACAACCAAACAAAAAACAAAGTAGCATTTTATTCACTTTTTCAATGTTATGCCCTTAAAGGTGACCCCAAACACTGTACAATGCATTATTGAAAAAGACTGAACAAATTCTTTGAAATTTGTTAGAAGAGATGACAAAATTGTCCAAAGTGATGAATGGAAGGATTTGAGATGGAGCATGTGGATGTACAATTTAAAAAAAAAAAAAAAAAAAAAAAAAAAAAAAAAATCGGCTTCCAAATAACATTTTACCTAACCAATAAAGAAGACAACTTTTTTTACTAATTTTGCAATTGTATTGTTCATGTAAACTTAGATTTTTATCTACACTACTGTTAAGTTCTTTTTTTATGTCCTTAAAAAGTAAAAATATCCAATCAATGCTAAAACAAAAATATAAAAAGCAATACATTAACAACCTTATTTCTGTTAATGAAATATTCTGTTGTAACACATGTAACAAGGGTTATTGGCACAGAGTAATGCTCCCTGCTAACAACAAAATCTCATAACTAATAGTGAGTGAAATATATAAAGTTACATTATTTAAAACTATATACTATTTTTCTATTATTTAATCTATTGCAAGCTGGATACATGTAAAGTTAACACAAGAAAATAGTGCTAGCAGCCAGATCTTCCCTACTTACTAATGATATATTCTGTTAGATTTTTAATAAGATATTCCTTATCTGATGTTGAGTAATTCCTATTACCATAACAATGGATATCTTATGAAGTGCAGATTAAGCTGCAAGATCAATAAATCGATCAAGTCAGTGTTTTATATCATAAAAGATTTTTTTTTATATACACTTGCATTTTTCATTTTAATTTTGTTTATCTTCACAAAAATATTTGAAGAAATAAAAACAAAATGATTGACAATACTTCATCTAATAATAATTCAAGATAATCTAGTGAACCTGAAAAGTTTTAAAATATATTTCATGTTTCCCAATGCCAACCATAATTTCTTTTTTTTTTTTTGTTCCAAATGTCATGTAGATATTGAATTTTTTTTTCTCTTTTTTTTCAGTAGATGCAAAGAAAAGCAAATATGAAGATTCTTGACATTGCAGGGATGAATAAGAAATTTACATTATCATCACTGCTAGAAAGAAAATGACCTTAAAAGGGTGCAAGGCTAAGAACAAAATTTCTTTTTTAACAAAAAGCATAAGTTGGTGTGGTGGTGGTGGTGGTGGGGGGGAGTCACACCAAAATTATCAAATAAGAAACAGATTTGTTCAAATTGCTGATCTCATGTTGGTTGTTATAGTCATGCTTCGGCTCTTGTATTCTCCAGTATATGGTAATTTCAGAATTTTAAAAGGAATCTTTCATGTTTTCAACGGTAGATTGTTCTCATTGTTCTGTCTATACTAGAATAATAACTATTCAAGAGGGAAGATATACAGAAATATAAACAAAAGTGTTTTAATTATTCAGGGCTTGAGAATATATGCTGCATTGATTTTGGTCTAATCGGATTAACTTAGCCAAGAAACTACTAAAACCATTTTTTTTTTTTTTTTTAAATCTAGCACCTAAAGAAAGCCAAGTCTAAATCACATGTACATTTAACTGCCAGGATCATGGATCACTCAGCCAACAGGATCCTTTCAACATGATGTCACCACCTACAACTGAACAAGTGGCTTCTTATGGGGGGGGGGGGTCTTACCCTCCCTGCAAGGGATGCAGTCAGTATATACTAGCCTATTGACAGAGCAAATTATGAGGTCAAGTGTAAAAAAAATATATATATATATATATATATAATCAGATGACCAAATGACATTGCAAATTAAATTTTTATCAGCTTGTGACTGGCTAGGAAGATGCGAAACTAATGATTTAGCAAAATAATACTAAATAAGAAATTCTTTTCTTAATGAAACATTTGTGAACTTTGACCATTTTTTGGCAATATCAAAAAAATTTTTAAAAAATAAAGGAAAGAGAAAAAAAGGGTCTGGAAATATGACCTGACATCCGACACTTTCCTGTCCCCCCCCCCATAACATGGCTCCCCACTGTCTTTTCTATTTTTCATGGCAACTGTTTTAATGTGCTCTCCTCTTTCATACCTTTATGAATTTAAGCATACTACTAGATAGAAATTGCAGTTAAATCTATCTATCCTAATAGTTTTTCTCACACTTCTTGCTTGTGGAAATCTTCCAGTTCCTTGCTACCTATGTCTTTCAAATATTTAAATGCAATATCAGTTAAAAATGCAACCAGTTCTTTTATTGTCCTTTCTCCTCACTAAAGTCTTCTCTTTCATTCACACTAATCCCTTGCATCTTTGCCTTCCTTAGAGTAAAATGATTTGAAAAAAAAAATATATATATATATATATATATATGTATGTATATGTATGTATGTATGTATGTATGTATGTATGTATGTGAACAGCTGTCTGAAAAGCTTTTTCCCATTTCATTATTACCTGGGTACATTTTTTGAATAATTTTAATAGGTTATTTTAGGAAAATATATTACAAAGTGTAAAAATTTTTCATGAAAAATTTGAGGTCTTCAGACTAAATTAATGCTTATGTAACAACATATGCATGCAAAGGGGATGCTAAAATTTTAAATTAAAAGAATTTTTTTTTTTTTTAATGTCTAGCCAATTTCATTTAGTTGCTTTTTCTTTTTGTTTGTTTTTATTGCTTCGTAGTAATTTTCCCATATTGATAATCGAACTGCCAAGAAAGGTGAAATGTTGTAAGACCATGGATGTAAATTTGCTGTGGGTGATCTGGCAATTAAAGCACTTTCTATAGAGTTGTCTTTGTAAATTGCTTTCTTTTAAAGTATCATTTTTTTTTAATCCAAATTATGGTCAGATTCATTATGGGGAGAATCTCCTGAACATATATAAAAATTTATATATTGTTTTCACAGATTAGGCAACAAAATGTCTTTACACACTTGATGACAATCTGACCAAATAGAGTACTTTTGGAATTTCTTCTTGATCAGGCCAAAAACTATTCAGCAGCTCCTAATACAAGAAAATATTTATAACTATTACTATAGTTTTTGATTACATGCATATTATGGCCAAACAGGGCTGAAAAGTAATCTCCAAGAGTAAAATGACTCCAGGATGAACACTAGATGGGTGGCACTGGCCTCCAACAAAAGAGTTTGTCACAACTCAATTTAAAAATCAGAACTATTTCTAGCAAGACTACAAAAAGGAGTATCTTTTTACATAATTGTCAGCAACTCTGATACAATCAACATTCCTGGACGAAGTGAAGATTATATCAATTGCTTTAAGAAGATGCTAATAAAGTATAGTGAAACACACATGATTGTATTCATTTTTAGATATTTATAAACCCAGTAATCATTATAACAATATTTATAAATGCAAAACTGTTATACACAATTAATGCCAGATTTAATTTGATTCCATAAACTGAAGTTGTTGCAAAATAATTGTCCAATTATAAAAGGATAAAGCAATCTTCAGTTGATTCTTGCTAATATCGCTGTAGTGTTGCCTGAATTTTTTAGATGTTTATACACCATTTTCTTCAGACCCATGGTCTTATCTTAGATGCTATTGTATCAACCATGCTGTCAAGCTGTTATGTGATGTCAGTTACTTATAGAAAATTTAACAGGGTACTTCATTTAATCCACAGAGCTCTCCTTACAAGAGATTATCTTGTATTAATTTATCTCCTACATGCTAATTATGTGTTACACCAAATCTGAATATGACATTTTTGTAAGTACCAACCCAGAGATTGAAGTCACAACTGCTATATAACTGAGTCATAAACCTAACCTTATTTAACTACTTAAACAAAATAAGTGACTTTCACTACCTGTCAAATAGTGAGTGAAAATGTGTTTTAAAGCTTATGTTCTTTCTTAATTACCAATTATAACAATGCCAGAGAGAACAAGAGCCAAAATGTAGCTATAACAGTCAAGATGAGGACCCTAGCATGAGCTTATCAGCATATAATTTCCTTTGTGGTTTACATGAAACCTCTTACATGTGAAAATGATGCTATGGTGAACGCATGTCAGTACAGACACAAAAAAGGCCATGGATCACATGCAGAGATGCCTGTTGCATCCAGGTTTCCTGTTAGCAGGACAGCTTGACATATATATATATATATATATGGGCCTCTCTGCAACAGGTCAAGATCCAGATCTTTTTAAGATGCCTCATGCCAATAAAAGCAATAGGAAAACCAGTCAGCAAGACTTGGTGTCTTGTAAAGTTGGTCCCATGGGTAGTTGCTGTGGTTTCTGAGGCAGTGTTATTTTGTTACCTCCCACCTCTGTCTATTAGCCCCATAGCTGTTGGGAGAGCAATCAGTTAGGTCTTTCCCTCCAACTTCAATGCACTGTTGCCATACAGTAAACTTGTGGTCAGAGTATAAAAGTAAAAAATAAGTTAACTAACTATATTTAAGAGGGTTATAATGTGCTTCATAGTGCATATAAGTAATGCTTTGGCTACTTGCTGCAACACCTTTATCAACCTTTACCACACTAATTTCTTTCTAGAATTGTTCCCTTTGCCACTGCATTTTTTTTTGAAGGTGCAAAAACATGAATACCTACCGTTTTAAAATTGTTATAACTTTTTTTATATTGTCTGTATAGATATAAATTTTTGTACACTAATAAAAGAAATGAATGAGTAATATTTTGATGTAATGCATTATGTTTTGACATTGAAAACAAAAAAAATTGAAGCATGAAATAAAAAACAAATACATTAAAAAGTACATAAATAATAAAAATACTTTAACTTGCGAAGATCTGGTGGTGCAATAAGAAGCAAAATCACTAAAAAGGCTTTCATTTTGTCAAAGAAGTGACACGTTTCCTCATGTTTACATACAAGAAGACACTAGCATTTGTTTGCTCTTTCTTTCACATTTACTCACATTTGTCTTGTTGACGAAGAAAGTTATTTTGTCGTAAATAAACAAAATAATTCACCTTCAGAAAGGCTATCAGATATATCGATTGTCGCCAGTAGCTACCATAAAATTACTCAGCTATGGATGATAGTAGCCGCTAATGGTCATCGCTGCTTTCCTCCACATCACTAGTGTGGTTATCATTTCCGACCACTTCACCGTCAATATCCACTCGAGTAAAGCCTTCAAAATCATCATCGAAGTGTAAATCAAAAGAAAAACTCCTGAATAAAGGCTTTGTTGGATATTGACACAACCATTTTTGTTTACAAAAAAATAGCAAAAAGATTAACATGGGTTTAATTGATGTTACACCTCATATAGAGTCCAAAGCAGTAGTAGGTAATTTCCAGCTTAAAATACCAGAAATAATAATTGACAAGTGTTTATTTATAGCAACCGTCTCAGGTGATAGAAGTCACTGATAGTAGTCAGGAAGAGAATTCTATGGCGACTACTGTCGCCTGCAGTGTGGTAAAAGTTAAGTCTGACTCTAAACGGCTTCTTTTTATTACCTCTAACCTGGAGCTCTTTATTTATAGTTACAGACTAGTTCATATAGGCACTGGGGGGTGTATTATTTACTCCACAGCATCCCCACTTTTGAGATTAATACTTTTTATATATATTTCTTATTAGTATTAGTATCTCTCCCTCTTCTTTCTGGAGAATACGCCAACATACTTAACTTTGTAGCATTTCTGTCTTGGATCCACTTCCAGTTTTTCAGTACACTTTCTTTCTCTGGAACTTTTCATAACATGTTCTGGTGCTGGAACATCAAAAACATCATAACATTTTTACCAGTTCTTCTAATGTTTCATGTCTTTCATTAATGAACCTTTTTTTTAAGCTGATTATGGTGCCTTTTATGTTTATAGATTTTCCCCTTTGACCATGTAAATCAACTTCTTGATTCTTGCTATCTTCCCATGTTTCTTTGCCATCCTTATACGGTCTAAAGAACACTTTAACACCAACCTTGAAACTTTTGATATCATTATTGTTATCCATTCAGGTTTTTCAATTTGGTAGTCACTTGTCGAACACTGATTTTACTTTTCTAGCAAACATTAATTCTGCCAGCAACATGCCTGATGGTGTATTTGGGTTAGGCGTTAAACGGTAAACTCTCAGAAAATTTTTAAATGCTTCCTCTTTGAACATTCCCACAAACCATTCTTCTTGTCTGTTTGACCTTGGGTGACACGACGGAGTTGTAATATGTTCAATGGAGAACATCTTACAAAAGTCTTCAAATGTTTTCCCCATGAATTACATTCCATTATCAGAAACTATGGTATCTGGTATGCAATATCTTGCAAAAAGTTCATGTAAGAAATTCACTGTCACTGAAGATGTTGGATTTTTGTGCTTTCTGGCCATTTAGTGAAACTATCAACTAGCAAAAGATAATGTAATCCATTCATAGGACCTGCAAACACATTATGCCTGTCTTTGGCCAAGGTTCTATCTTTATGATAAGTAGCTTTGCTGCTAGAGCACAATCTCTGCAAGCTTTCACTATTTTTTCAATATCTTGGTCCCTTCTGGTCCAATATACAAAACGCGAAATTTCATTCTTGAAATACCAGGATGTTCGCTATGAAAATCCTTCAATATTCACTTCTATAACACACTAGGTATTACAATCCTTTGCCTAAACATTACTACACCGTTGCATAGCAAGTAAGTATTTAAGTCTGGATCTTTGTTACTTTCTTTCAGTTCCTTTTTTCTTTTTTTTTTTTTGAAAGAAAAAAAAAAAAAAAAAAAAAAAAAAAAAAGAGACATCATTTTTGACTTTTTCTTTATTTTCTTCCAGGGTGACTGGTAACTCTCGTACTACATTGCACAAAATGTTTATTTCCATTTTGCTTTTTAGGGATGCAATAACTATGTCCTCAAATGGTTCCACACTTTTAGGTATTAATCTTGATAATCCAGCCACATGTCCTAATTATTTTTTTAGATGGTTTCCATTGTAAAATTATTGTTAAATAAGATGGAGCCCCAGCATTGTAGTCTATTAGCTGTTTGCATAGATATTCCTTTCTTTGAACCATACATTGTTAATAGAGGTCTGTGGTCTGTTTGTAACCTAAAATTTCTTCACTGCAAATATAATTGCTAGAGCATCTTTTTCTATCTGGCCGTAATTTTTCTCTGCTGGTAGAAGCAAGTGTGAAGCATGAGCAAAGGCTTTCATTTTACCATCTTCGTATTTGTGTAAAATCACCACTTCAATACTGTACTCACTAGTATCTGACACCACTACAAGTTCTGCTTTTGGATCATAGTGTGCTAATGATAAATCTGATTTAAATCTTTTTTTTTTTTTTTTTTTTGTCAAATGCCTTTTGACCATTATCATTCCAGTTCCACTTTACTCCTTTTTTAAGTAGATTGTTTAGTGGAGCTTTCAAATTATAGTTATGGACTATTTACGTTTGGGGGGGGGTACTATTTACTCCACAACAAAGGCACAGAATGAAGAGAAGTTTAATATGGGATGAGGTTTGTTTGAAATCATCTGGCCACATTCAAGCAGATGAAAAATCAGGGAAGGACTTTAGTACAAATTCTACTGAAGTCTTTGCCACTGCCAAATCCACATCAGTGCATGTGTACTTTGATGGACACAATTCTTATTTTCGTCATATGATATTTACCAAAATAAGTAAAAGGTGTTGCTGGATCATGTCAGCCATGACTCCCACGTCTTGTCAAAAAAGGACATTGATGAATTCTTATATAAATATACACACAATGGGTTCTGCTCAAACAGAATACATTGGAAGCACAAATTTTGGTCACAGAGTCATTAATCCTTTTAAATAGATCTGCATACAAAAAGGCAAAATATTACAGATTTCATTCTGCTTTTGAGTAACTACTCCTTCTAAGCAGCTATTCTTTTTATTTCTTGTAACAAAAATGTTAAACATTTCTGTTTTGTATACACATTCAACTTCAATAAAGGTTATTCAATAAAACTGTCTTTAAACCAGCTTAAAAAGCAACTATGTCTGAATCTGGAGATTCTTGTTGGCCATTATATCCATGCTAAAAGCTTTGAAGGAGCTCTTGGTATTGGAATGTTGCCAATTGATCACCCTTTCAAGAACACTCCAAAGGTAAAAGTTCAGAGTATTAAAAACTGGAGTTCTAGGAGACCACATGTTTGGGAGGCAGGGTGATATAATGAATATTCTCAATCATTCGTAGATCATATCGGTGAGCAAAATGCTGCGAGAACTTGTATGGCTACCCACTTTTAGTTCAGGTCTTGATCACTGTGCCTTGCATCTAAATGTAAGTGGTAGCATTGTCTTGAAGCTCTGTAAGAACAAGTAGTTAGCACTAATTCCTTACAAGTCCCAGGACCACCACAGAAAACAAACTTTGTGTGGATCACTGTGGGTACTTCTATGGATCTTATGTCACCTGGTCATCCAAGAAACTTATTTTCTATTCACTAGAGTTAGCAAGTCTTGGCATGAGCATGGTGTGCCTTTTCACGTCCTGCATCAACTGCCATGGTGATACAGATATGTATGAGACAGAAATGACAAAGATAAAATTTGGTGTATATAGTCTAAAATATTAGATAGTTTTCTATTTATTGCCACCTAAAAAGCAAGTTTTCTCAAATACCTGGTACACCATGTGTGTGTGCACACAAGTATATATATTAAAATTTGCTATATTCATAAGGGAAGAGTGCGCTTACTATTGGAAAGCATTTATAGATATAGACAGATCAATACTGTATGCTGACAGTAACCATGCAGTGTTAATTCTTAAGTGCATATATATATATATATATATATATATATATATATATATATAATTTATCATGGGCATGTGGCCAAATGGTTAGAATGTTCACATTCTGACCATGAGACCTGGGTTTGAATATCATCATGGTCGATTTGTCAGGCAGGAGAATTCCTGATGTTATTGGATTGGAGGGGTCAATCCCAGTGTGCCTTTGGAAAGTGCCTGAAAACCATACCACCCACTTGTGAGTAAAATTCGGTAGATGGAACCCTTGGGGGTGGTATCAGTAGCTATGCTAGCACAAAGTCACAAGTCATCATGGCCGAGGGCTCAAGTGTGCTGGCCTTGTTCAATTGTTAATCACACTAGATAACATGTTCTTTCCCAGAAACTGTAACTAAGGTTTGCTCAGCAGTTTCAGTATAAACCACAGGTGGGCTCTGTGGGTGTTGAATAAACACAAATGCACCTGAACAAGCATCTGCAATAGGAATTGGCTAGCTATCCTAGTAGACATGTATCCTTGAATACGAGTGGCCAGCTATACACACACATTTATAGAGATGAAACAGCAATAAAACACAGATATATAAAATCAATTGATAAAAATAAATATATCAGATTCATTATTCATTACAAAAAATTTAAAGCTAGTAACTTAATTATTAAAAATAATAGATTACAAATTTCCAAACCCCTACATAAGACCAATGTTGTGTATGAATATACTTGCCCTCTCAGAGAATTTTTTGAGAATTCAAAACAGCTTGCATAGGATGCTACACCCTCAGTGATTTACCAATACATATTAGACCAGTGTGCTATCAGACATTAATGAACAGCAGAAGGACCATAGCTACTCACAAACAATACCAAAATACTAGCAAAATCAAATAGTAAAAACAGACTTATAATCCTTGAATCAATATTCATACACCAAAACAGGCATCAATACATAAAAACAATTATAACTTTGGAGCCTGCATCATATATACATGATATATATATATATATTATATTATATACACACCCTGGGAATAACAGAAAAATTGTCCAAATCATGTAACAGCAAAATTATCCATCCCACAAAATGTTTAATATCTATTAAAAAAAAAAAAAAAAAAAAAAAAATACACACACTAAATTGAGTTTCTTTTTTTACGGGTTTTCAGATAAGACGTTTAGCCATCTCCACACCATTTATCGGAAGAATCACTAAAAAAAAACTTTGGAATTATTCAGCTAGAAAGAGAACAGCTTAAAATCATTTTATGTCAGCCCCACTGTCTTTCCAAATGAGCAACCATCAAAAGAACAGTAAGTTTAAAAAGGAGGGAACAGTTGAGAGGAAAACTGGATCAGGAGGTCACAACAGGAAGAGGGATCATCATTTCAACTGAGAGCTAGACAACAATTAGAAAAGATCCAACTCAATTTATATGACGTTTGGCACATGAAGAGTTTCAGCTATGACAGTCCCCCCTCCCCCATAAAAAAAAAAAAAAAAAAAAAGCAAACTAGGAAATGAAATCATATGTGAAACCTGTAAGGAACCTTATTACTTCAGGACAGAAAGCTAGAAGGTTAGAGAGGATAAAGATCATCTTGAATAAGTTGGAAAATGATCCTGGAATAATTATATATATATATATATATATATATATACACACACACACACACTTTATTTCAATACTTCAGGAGCTTCTGAATCTTAACTATGATTAATTAATGATGAATGACATTTTCATTTATGATTGATTTCATCATGATAGTTCTGTTAAGCTTACAGAGTAATTATACATTCTTATTATTCGGAGTCCAATAGTGTTATCAAAACCCTAGAGAATTCCAGTAAGATTTCTTTAATACACTAAATTCTTTACAAAATTGTTCCCCTGCCACTGCATTTTTTTTGAAAGCACAAAAACGTGAACACCTACTGTTTTAAAATTGTTATGACTTTCATTGTATTGTATGTATAGATTTTATTGTTTGTACACTAATAAAAGAAACGTTTTTTGACAGTGAAAACAAACAAAATTGAAACACAGAATAAAAAACAAATACATTAAGAATTTAACATACTTTAACTTGTGGAGTTCTTGGGTGCAATAAGAAGCAAAATTGCTAAGGCAGCTTTCATTTTGCTAAAAAAAATATGTTTCCTCATGTTCACATATGAGAAAACACCAGCTTATGTTTGCTCTTTCTTTCACCTATCATATTTGTCTCGTTGACAAATAAAGTTATTATTTTGTCATTTATAAATAGACAAAATAATTCCTCTTCAGAAAGGCTCTCGGGTACATCTATGGGGCTCATAACTTCTATAAAATTAGTCAGCCATGGACAATAGTTACCAGTATCTAGTGGTCATCATCACTTTCCTCCGTGTCACTAGAGTGTTTATCATCTTTGATCACATCATCAATATCCACTTGAGTAAATCCTTCAAAATCCTCATCAGAGTTCAAATCAAAGAAAAACTCCTGAATAAAGGCTTCATTAGATGTTGATGCAGCCATTTTTGTTTACAAAAATCAAAAAAATTAACATGGTTTTTAATCAATGTTACACCTCATGTAGAATCTAGAAGAATTCAAAATGATGTTGAAAAGCTGAAGTTTAGCCTTGTTCCAAAGCAGTAGTCAGCGATTTCCAGCTTAAAATACCTGAAATAACAGTTGACAAGTTTTTATTTATAGCAACCGTCTCAAGGAGACAGAATGCGCCTAGGGCTGCAAAGAGAGAGAATTCTACAGCAACAATTTTTGCCTCCAGTGTGGTAAAGTTTAATCTAACAATTGGACAATTTTGCTGTTATGTGTGTGTATTTTTTGGAGGGATGGTTCTTCATGGCCAAGAGGTCAAGGCATGTCAAATCTAATGACAGTTTCCCCTAAGGAATGAAGGTTTGAATTCTGCTGGAGGGCACATATTTTTCTAACATGATATCTCAAATATTCAGGCCAGTCGATAGAAATAAATAAATCTACTGATTAATAAATAAATAACAAAACATCTACTCAAATATGGGTATCCATTAAAAATAACATTTAAACAATATATATAACAAATACATTTCATCCCTTGCTTAGGTCACAACACTCACTAGTTCTAGGAATCTCACCAAATGTCTACCTACCCTGATGATGACTTAAGAAAAATTGAAAGCTTGGACCATATTTCTTGTACTTTTCAGAACTGAACTGAAGACAATTTCAGATGGAATTTTCTCCTTGTCTGATAAGGATTATTCATAATTTGGAGAAGTTGATCAATAAAAATAATTAACACAAAATGTTGTCTTTAATATTTGCCTTAAAGAACATTTGCTGCCAAACTACACAGAGTGTGTGTGTGTGTGTGTGTGTGTGTGTGTGTGTGTGTGTGTGTGTGTGTGAGATAGATAGATATAGAGATATAGAGAGAGATAGATATAGAGAGAGATAGATATAGAGAGAGATAGATATAGAGAGAGATAGATATAGAGAGAGATAGATATAGAGAGAGATAGATATAGAGAGAGATAGATATAGAGAGAGATAGATATAGAGAGAGATAGATATAGAGAGAGATAGATATAGAGAGAGATAGATATAGAGAGAGATAGATATAGAGAGAGATAGATATAGAGAGAGATAGATATAGAGAGAGATAGATATAGAGAGAGATAGATATAGAGAGAGATAGATATAGAGAGAGATAGATATAGAGAGAGATAGATATAGAGAGAGATAGATATAGAGAGAGATAGATATAGAGAGAGATAGATATAGAGAGAGATAGATATAGAGAGAGATAGATATAGAGAGAGATAGATATAGAGAGAGATAGATATAGAGAGAGATAGATATAGAGAGAGATAGATATAGAGAGAGATAGATATAGAGAGAGATAGATATAGAGAGAGATAGATATAGAGAGAGATAGATATAGAGAGAGATAGATATAGAGAGAGATAGATATAGAGAGAGATAGATATAGAGAGAGATAGATATAGAGAGAGATAGATATAGAGAGAGATAGATATAGAGAGAGATAGATATAGAGAGAGATAGATATAGAGATATAGAGATATATAGATATAGAGATATAGAGATATATAGATATAGAGAGATATATATAGAGAGATATAGATATAGAGAGATATAGATATAGAGAGATATAGATATAGAGAGATATAGATATAGAGAGATATAGAGAGAGAGATATAGAGAGAGAGATATAGATAGAGAGAGATATAGATAGAGAGAGATATAGATAGAGAGAGAGATAGATAGAGAGAGATATAGAGAGAGAGAGAGATAGATAGAGAGAGATATAGAGAGAGAGAGAGATATAGAGAGAGATAGATATAGAGAGAGATAGATAGAGAGAGAGATAGATAGAGAGAGAGATAGATAGAGAGAGATAGAGAGAGAGAGAGATAGATAGAGAGAGATAGAGAGAGAGAGAGATAGATAGAGAGAGATAGAGAGAGAGAGATAGAGAGAGAGATAGAGAGAGAGAGATAGATAGAGAGAGAGATAGAGAGAGAGATAGAGAGAGAGAGATAGAGAGAGAGATAGAGAGAGAGAGATAGAGAGAGAGATAGATAGAGAGAGAGATAGATAGAGAGAGAGATAGAGAGAGAGATAGAGAGAGAGAGATAGAGAGAGAGATAGAGAGAGAGATAGAGAGAGAGAGATAGAGAGAGAGATAGAGAGAGAGATAGAGAGAGAGATAGAGAGAGAGAATGAATAAGAGAGAGAACAAAAAGGATAAATTGATAGAATACATTAATAACTCATTTTCTTCAAATCACCTGCTCAGCATCATCTTTAATCTTTTTACCCAAAAGCCAGAGTCGACCATTAAAGTAAAAATGAGAGAATAAATGTGAGATTGTTCAACAAGAAATTGCTGAATTTTTTTCTGAAAAGAAGCCATAAAAGAAAAAAAGTTAATTACAGTACAGCTAGAATTCAAATTGGAGATGTCATTGTATTTCACTTGCTAACAAGGAGGAAAATGGTATTCTTTCAGAGTTTTGGTTCTCTCCACTCCTTATGTAGATAAACCATGAGGAGGAGGTTTTGGAGAATAGACTAAAGTCTGGATGGTTTTCTCCTCCACACAAAGAAAAATTTGTCATTTTTAATTTTAAAGTTTCTCTGAAAATTAAATAATTTTCTCTCTGAAGTGGTGCTACATTTCAGTTTTATCAATAAGTGTATACATTTTTTATCTACCATAACACTACATTACTTCCTTTATTTTTATAAATGTACTTTGTCTTCTGCCTTTGGCACACCTCCCTACAAACCATTGGCTCCTCTATCTTGTCTTCACTGTGTCAGTTTTTTGAGGGGTTTTTGTACAACAAAAATGTCATGGTAATCTGAGAAGAATGCTGATGCCATGACAACCCTTTACATATGTAAGTAAAACACAGAAAGACAATATTCAGCAACCTATATGGTGAAAACATTGGGGACAGCTGTGTTGATAATAGTAGAGATAGACCTGTGAAAAAAAAAAAGAAGTGCTGATCATGTTTCCTTCCTAGTGATTAAAATGGTCAGAACAGAATGAGTGTATTCAATGTTTTATGTGAATACAGTTGCGATATTACATTAGCAATGTCTGACAAGGATATGGGACTAAATTTTTAATACATGTAAATATTTATTCACTTCTGGACTGTCAAATTAGTGTCACCCATGGAGGGCATGTGGTTTTAGATACTTTCTTTGAAAGTTCAATCATCTCACAGGATGTTAGGGACTCTTCTTTCCCTACCCGTGAGGACAAGGCATTTATGTAAGTTCTAGTCATTCAGTTTCCTTGTGTGTATATCCCAAGTTAAGCTGGGTTGACTGTATATATCAACAAACCCACTGACATCCTTTGAGGCCTGATGTCAACACTTGTTAACAATGAGGTTACCTTCTTGGTCAACCTTCTTAAGCACCTAGATTTTTTTGACAGTCTGATGTGACAGTACAAAACTTACTTTGACATCTCTTAGGGTGAAACCAGTAGATATTAAGGTCACCACTGATCAGTGGTGACCAAACTTTTTTTTCTCTGGTCTGGATTTTCAGAATTAAAATTTACTCTCACATCAAATTTTATGTGATAAAAAGTACATTTAAAAATAAAACAGAGCGGGCTAAAGAGAGATAATTGCAGATTCAAAGTCAGAACATTATCATTGATAATGCTCTCCTCCAATTTGCAGACTCTAGTTACTATATTCTTTATATTTGATATAATGCAAAAATATCACAATGATAAAATCTAACAATTATTTAGAACTATTTATACTGGGACTCATGCATGCAATTACAAGTAATCCATAATATTTTAAATTTTGAAATCATTTATTTTTGGCATATGAATTTTTTGAAACAGTTTCTAAATCTTTGATTGCCTTTCAGTTATTCCACCTTACCTGGTATCCTCTTCTGCCACGCCTCTGAGGTGCACCACACTGCTTGAGAACCACCACCATCACAGATCAAAAGGTTCCTGATGGGCATTAAATTCGATTCAGACGCTTGGCATTTCCTGCCATGAATTGCATACTACAGTCAATCTCATAATCACATACATTAAACTTATCCCTAATTTCTCAAGTTATGTTTTGTCATTCAGTTTGAAAGTCAATAGAAATATACACATAAAAGTAAATTTAAAATTTGTCATTGATCCTAGAAAGAAAGCACTTTCATTAGTTTTTCCAACCTGAACCCAATCTCAGATACATCAGTCTATTCCACAAATCATTATGGAATTTTTCCTTCTGCTGTTGAACACATATGCTGTCATTTCGTCGTCTTTTTTCTATTCCTCACTTCATCTTTTTCTATTCTTCACATTGGGACAATCATTTCTCAGCCTACTTACATTAATTGGAAGCACATGTTGAAAGCAAGTAACATTGATGCCACACTCAGCAATCAACAGTGATGGGTGCATGTAAGTATAAGAACACTTCAGCAATTTTACATGAAGAATGCTGTTCTACAAGAAAATCTATTTGAACTACCAGAAGAAGCTCATAAAAACCAAAATGAGATTAAATACATATATTTGCTATATATTGGACTATTTTCATAGACTCATCCCTCCCACTGTATATATTTAAATATAGATGTGTCCGTGTGTTTAGTTTCAGCTGTAAGCCATTATCAAAAATGGTCAGAAGAAAAAGGAGTACAAGTTCAATTCTTATCAAGTGACATATTTTGTTTATGAAGACTTGATCCCTGGCAAAGAATTTCACTGTTAAAAAGTAATGTCTCATTAAGTATATGTACCAACTAAATGTAATTTCTATAAAATAAAAGTGTCAGATTAAAAAATCCATTAATTGCATAAAATGCTTTTTAAATTTCACCAATTATTGTGGTAACATGCAAATATGCACACACAGAGAGGCAAGGATGCATCAATAATTTTGCAGCCAGACAATTATTAGATAATTTATTTTTATATTTTCTCTGCACAATATTCAAAATATGAGATTAATATTCAGTACTGAATTAAGTGCATTGGTGAGAAAAGGAGATTATGTTGAAAGAAATATTTTTTATTCATCATTGTGCAGTGTGTGTGTGTGTATGGCTAGAACATTCGCTTTCCAACCATGAGAACTGGGTTTGAATCTCACAATGGCAAATTTGTCAGGGTGGTAACTCTGAGGTTACTGCTCTGGGAGAAGTGATCCCAGTGTGCAGCATCATTGGAAAGTGCCTGAAAAGTTGACCCAAGCCTTGCGAGTTAAATTTATGAGACAAAATTGTTCAGTAGTTGTCTATGGTTGTGCTAACATGAAGTCATAAGTTATCATGACCAAGGGTTTGAGCATACTGGCATTGTTCAAACTGCTGATCAAACACATTATGCATTCTTTTCAGAAAAACTGTAAATACAGTCTACATAATCTGGTATGATCAACAATTTTAACAATGCCATTATGCTCAAAACACTCAGACATATTGACTTGTAACTGTGTACAACAACCATTCATGGCTTCCAAAAAGTTCTATCCACTCAATTTCACTCATACGGCTTGAGTTAACCCATGATATGATTTTTCAGGGACCTTCCAAAAATGCCATAGATTGGGATCATCTCCATAGACCAACTGATAACATTATAAGTCACCTTCTTGACAAGTTGACCATGATAGGATTCAGAACTGGTTCTTATGGTTGGAAAGTGAACATTCTAACCACTTGTCTAAAATATATATAATGTTTTAATATTTAATACCATAGCATCATATACAGGATATATAGGTTCAACTAAAAAGGTCTTCATAAAACATGTATAAAGAAAAAGATTAAATATCAGATATGACTTTCAGCCTACTTTGTGTGTGTGTGTGTGTTTTTATATATATATATATATATATATATATATATATATATATATATACATACACGTGCGTGCGCACACACACACACACACACACAGTTCTTTCAATTATTTAAAGATGCTTACATACATATACACACATACATACATACATACATACATATACACACACACACACACACTTTCATTATGTTGTGAAGAGAGAAAAGGTTAAAAATTTAAAAAAAAAGCCAAATTTATTCTGGTTTCAATTAGTCTCTGCTGAGAAGTACATCTTACCTAAATGTTTATACAATACCAAGACCAGATTTGACCTTCTTAGATTATGCTTTTAATTTCATTAATATTATCATCTGATGTGTGTTAGCTGACACACCGTGATGATAAAACTGGAGAGAAAATACCAACCAGCTTCATCCTTTCACTGCTCTCCCCACTCAACGTACAAGCAACAAGAAAAGACTAATATTCTGCTGATTGTACATATTCATAAATAGAAGTTTCTTTTTCATCTTTTAATCTAGGGAGAAGAGTGCCAGCCATAACCCAAAAGAGAAAAAAAGATGGAGGGTGCTGAAAGTTTAACCCAACCAAGAAGGGTTTCCCAAAAATAGGCTGATGTTTGATCATTTTTGAAAGTGGTCAGACCAAGAATATTTCAGCACCACTCAGTCATGTGTGTGGGTTTCGGAGTATACAAAATTATTTTCCCTATGGGTATTTGTCCAGGGTTTCATTTATTTTTTCAAAGGAAATAGACATTTGTTTGAAGATTTGTTTGTGATATCCCAGATAGATAATAAATAAATCAATTTTTTTTTTTAAATAAAAAAAAAAAAAAAAAAAAAAAAAAAAATACCTTACTATTTGTTTCACTTATGGATCATCAGACAGTAAGGGGAAAAAGTAAGGGAAAAAAGTAAGGGAAAAAAAATCTGAGCTTTTACAGGTGATACCATGGCAGTGGTAATTTTTTTTTATTAACTATAAATTTATAAAAGTTTAAATTATGCTGTATTTTATATTTTTTGTAGGTACACCGAACATATTTTATTCATAAGTGTTTTTTGTCAAAACAGCAAAAGCTTAGCTTGCTGTTCTTGTTTTTTGTCACAAATTTGCATATAATTCCTACTTGACATGTTTCTCTAATGAACCAGCGTCATAAGACAAAAAGTCAGTCTTTGAAAAATTCCATGTTTTGCCAAACTGTTTCATATATTTACAATTGCATCAGATTCTTACACACAGAAATTCTGATCATAGTGAGGAAAATGAAATCTTTTATTCTGGCAAGTAGATTAAGCTAAGAACTTTTCAGCACCGCTTTATATACGTATGTAATGGTTTTAGCATTTAACACTGCCCACTGATTTTACTGCTACTCTATCACATCCTGATTTAGTACTGTCAGAAAAGGTTTAAAACAAAGTATTTCTAGTGGAGGAGAAAAGAGTTAATGATAAAAATATTTACATAATCTTGAACTAAAAGTTTGTTTGCATAAATTTCAGCACTTAATCTGTTGTGCATAGGAAATCAAAAAGAAAAGGATTGTCAATGATGGGAAATTACCAAAATCCTTTAATTACTTCTAGGACAGATTTAAACCAGCTTTCTTTTAACTGTCTATTAGTACTGTAAGGTTTTCTAACACACTATTTACAATATAGATTATTATTTAGTTGATTAATATATAACAAAAAAAATTAATTCATCAATTCAACCCAAGCAAAGTGACAATGCCACTAAAATGCAGGGGGATACTGGGAGTGAAAGAGAATGAAAGCACTTTAGAAAGAACAGGAAACCCAATCCTAAACAGGATATAAGGGATAAACCTCTACTCTTGTTCAAAATGTCTTTAATATCATTTGAGGTTTATTAGGTTGAAAAATCAAATTAAAAGACCAATATTAAAAAATGAATTTGTAAATTTCAAAAAGTTTCAATATACAAAAGATAGTTTCATTTTATTTTCGGTCAACAAACAAGATTTGTAATTCATACAAATATTATGACTAAAACCAGAAAATCCTTTGGTTACTTGACAAAAAGCTAGTTGATGAAAATTTGACTTACTAAAGAAAAACATTTTGTGTCATTTCAAACACCGCACAGTACTATTAGAGATCTTAAAAGTACCAAAATAAAAATGGTTATTTAATGGTTCCTTAACCCTTTGAGTCTTGACCACCACTTTACCAGTGGTAGAGAAAAATGATGAAATGCCAAGCCACCGGTTGAACAATAGGTAAACACTTGTAACTATTTTTATATTCTATCATGAAACATTACATGCCAATTATTTGTGAATTTTGACTCAGGAGCTCAGGCAGAAGGGTTAAAATCGTAAGGAATGCAGGGCTCAAAGGGTTAAACATCTTTGAGAAAATAACTTTACAGCTTCTAAGATCTGTTTGAAGATGTACAAACAATGTCGATTAGATAGAAATTTGCTTCTTTGACAAAGCATTGAACTAAACGTCCACAAACACTTAAGATTTCAACTATAGTGCAGAAAGATTTTTTTTCTCCACACAGTAATGCCATTAAAACACAAGGAGTTACTGGGAGTGGAAGAGAAAACTTTAATGAGGAGAACGGACAGTAAAAGAACAACATTTTGGAAGACAAAAGATGAAAACCTAGTTGCCAATCCAGTAGAACACTTAAATTCAACCTGTCATGGTATCAAGGAAGAGAGCTCATCAGAACAACTGCCATGAAAATATTTATAGATAAGATAGCAGGAAAGCACATCACAGAGGTGAGAAAGTGACAGAGGCTGAGATGCCAGGTCAAGACCAATAACATTGCAGGCACTAGATAATATAGCTTTGGAGATCAACTATATCTACATATAAAAGTACAGTAGAATCATGACAAATGATGTACGGTTAAAATTATTAAAAACATCTCAGGAGTATTCCCAAGAGAAAGAAAAATTGAAGATCCAATTTCTGCAAGTAATATAAATACTGTTGTTCTTAAGGAATGAATACTTATTTTGCATTTAAATACAAAATATGACACATGGTCGAAAAACAAGGGAGGCTGGTTGTCACTATCCTAAACTTTAACTAGTTGTATTCAGTGACTTATTCAAACTTTAATATTACTAGCACCATAACACATTTATACAAACACTTCTATACCACAATTACCAAAACATGTTTTCCATGAAAAATATCTGAGCTAATTTACAATTGTATTGGGGGGGGGAATACAATTCTTATTTACAACATTAAAAGGAAACATCCTATAATTTGATGAAAATTATATATAATGAAATAGGTGTTAGTATGGGACCTTCCCTACAGTTAACAATTATCTCCAAAGGAATATTAATACTCTTCTTAACTACCCTGCAGTCCAAGGATCAAGCATAGCATTTCAATCACCTGCTAAAACCTCCCGTTTTGATGGTATCACAAACTGGTCAATCTGATGAAGAAGACTCCCTACTGACATTGGCTGCATAAACACCTATGAAACAGAACACTTTTCTCCTAGCACACCCACATACTACCTACCAGATCTGCAAAGACAAGTGAACATGTTACAACCAAAGAACAATTTACCAACAAAAAAACACACCTTGAATAGCTATCAAAATATGCTGAGAAGAGACAGAATCTCCTCATAGTCGCTTGCAATAAGGTGGGTCTCTTGAATACAATATACATATATCAATGCCAAAGTGCTTGATATCACAACTGAGTGAAGCTCTTTATGACTAACCTCAACACTCAACCATTCAAACTTGATAACCAGAGAGCCATTATCAAAACTTAATGTTGCCGTTCTTCTGAGATGAACATGCCAGAGGTCAAGATACTGATGGCCTATCACATACTTCCTCAGACCATTTTAGTTTTCATGGAATTGTTTTATCCCTCAGGAATATTAGCTTAGTTGGTCTATGTAGTTAAATGAGGTTCTATTCCTCAGACGCCACTTATACAACACTGAATGCTCAAAATCATATACTTCTGGAATAACAAGGGGAGGAGGGTGTGGATTCATCACTGCTGTGTGTCACATAATGAAGTAAGGAATTTATTTTCCTTTACACCAGATGCAAGCCACTCTGACTCATTTACTTCTACATAATTGTTCACTACCCACCCAGAGTAGAACTGTCTTAGAATATTTGTTGTCTTCAAAAATTGCTAGTTGAAGAGACATTTAGATGGCTTTATTCACCTGCTTCAACCTATATCTGCCCTGTGCCAGGACCAATGTGAACAACACTTTGTATTCTTTGTGTCCGAGGGAAATTTTTGGGTCCTCAATGACTTTGCACTCTGGAATGACGGTTAGAAAATTATATAAGACCCTTAAGTCTCTCGGACATTGGGGCTGCAAGTTCTTTTTGTCTAAAATAGACAGGTCAACATGACAAATGTCATCACTAGAATTAAATTTCTTTTTCACCTCCATGAGCTTTAGTTGAGAGAATTCCTCTTATGAACTTTCCACCAAGGAGCTCCATGGTCTCTTAGAGGTTTCCTGTGTTGTTGGGTGTGATGAAGGAGACAATAATGGCAGCGGGGGGGGGGGGGATTAAGCACTAGACAGAGTAAAGAAGCCTTGATGTTTTTGCATGGGAGAGAAACATTTCGGAATAGAGAGGGGAAGTAAAAGTTGGAGTTTCCTTTTGGTATGGAAGCAGGTTAAGTAACAGAAGTGTACGAAGATGTACTTATTTTTCCTTTGGGAAAAGACATTGCTGGAGGAGGCTTCTACTTCCACTGGCTTCTTTAGTATTCTTTTTGTTTAAATTCTTCTTCAGTTGGCGTAATCTCTCTTTTCAGGGGTGAGCACATTTTCCTCTGTTCTTCAAGGTGTCTGCATAAGTTTTGGTAAATATTTGTTCTTGGTCTGTTGGACTCCAAACATGACAAAAGGTATTGTTCAGGGGCAGGGGGTTCCCTAGTACTTGTCACTCTCTCATTGTTTTCTTCAACATCTTTTTTTGGTGTTGGTGACAGAAAACAAGAGTGGATAACATGACCTGTGCCCAGGTCTGTTCTATTGGAGACTGCTTCTATCACCTCTGACATTACAGTACAGGGCATGGAGACTATTATGTTTTTCTGAAGACTTCTTTCCTGGATAGACTGCAAAGAGGTGCCCTGTTTCTCTGCAGTGCCAGCATACTGGTTTTTTACCCAAGACAATGACCAATAATTTATGGCTATTCAGTTCTAGCTAGTAGGGGATGACATTGGTTTTTTTGGGTTTTTTCATCTTACATGAGGTTAAAGCGCCATTCTCCCATTTTTCTGTCTGAAGTGAGCAAGATATCACAGTATTGTTGAAAAAAAAAAAAAAAAAATCAACAGCTACTTGTTGGCATATATTGAAGCTTGGTACTTCATACACTGCTAATTTTATTCACCATTGTCCCAATATAAATTCTTATAGCAAACTCTTGGTTATGAAGGTTCCTTTTCATAAAGACCACACAGTCTTCAGAGGTGAGTAGCAGTATATTCCACATAGGAAACTTTTTCCTTTTTCCCCAGATCTACTAATGCCTTGATATACTCCTTAGAACACGTGTTTCTGTTCTGCTTTTTGTCTACTAAAGATGCGGAAACCATTCACTTTTCCATTTTCAGCTCCATTACTTCTTATCAGACTTTACTACATGGGTGCAACCTCATGCTTGTCTCACAAAATCCTCCATGTATAATGCAAGGTGGGGTGGTGACACCCTGGTGTCCAAATGTAGCTCCTTTCTTTTCCTTGTTATCAGGAGTGAAGGATTTGGCTTCCTCCTCTTTTGGTTTATATGTCAAATGTCTTAATCCCTCCCATTTTGTGTGTGTGTGTGTGTGCATCCATGTCATTGTGTTCCTTTCCCTCTTTTTTCCAGTATTCCTAAATATGGCTTTTATAACCTCATGTCTTATTACTCTATATTGGACAAAGCAAGCCTAACTGATGCCAGTGCAGATTACTGTAGCATTTATAGAAAATCCTTTTTTCTTCAGGAGATTCGACCATTTGTTGTTCATACAGAAAATAAAATAATGATAAACCAGCATTGTGAAAAATGAACTCTTCTGCACTGTTGGTCAAAAGATAAACTATGTCAAATATAAAAACAATCTTGGGGAATGACTGCTAAAATACCCCAAACTTTTAGACAAATCCTACAAATGGATGCTGAGATTTCTTCCTAGCCTATAAAAATGAAGAATTGTCTTACCCATGCATTTTCTCCTTATTTTCTCAGAGTAAGAAGGCTATAACCATTTGACTGTATCCTTTTTTCATGTGAATACTTTCTATTTTGCAAACCTTTTTACTATCTTTGCATTACATTGCCTTATTTTGCTTTGTTCTTTTCTTTCTCTTATTGTTATTAAGAACTTTGTCAATTCTGGTTAAGCATGGCTGCTTCCTCAACAAACACAATTTAGCCAAACCTTTAAACTGAACTCTTACACTTTATTGAATTAACATTCTCATACACACTCGATATACATATATATGGATGAAGTTGTGTCCAGGATCAACTTATATATAGCTTACAAAGACACAATATGAACAAACGAATTTATAACAGTATATGTTAAAATTTAAAATAACTGTTTGAGTTAACATTTAATTTAAAAATTTAAAACAAGTAAAATTATGTTTTAACAGATTAAAAAATAAATAAAAAACATAAAAACTTACTAACCTATCAAATGTCACTGGTGAATGCAAATGTCATTATTATATAAGTTTGTTTTCACATTAAAATTGCTATTAAGCAATAAATAGCAATTTTCCCTATGTACTTATAGTGATTCATGCAAGTTTAATTGAAGATTAAAGCAAGTGGTTAGATTTAAATTTTCTTATGATTCAGGTCATTTGTCGGGTTTTCAGGAAGAATACATTTAGATTGTCCAATGACTTCTGAGCTATTCTGGCTTTCATAAGTCATTATCAAAGTTTAATTTTTGTATTGATAGAATTGTCTTAATGTACATACAACACAAAAAGAAAAGAAAACCAGAAGAGCTCAGGAGACACTGAGCAATTTATGCTCAAATTTTCCCTGAAACCAGAAAATGATTTGAATCAAAGAAAAAATTAAAAATAGGAAAATAAGTCTTCATGAATTTTCACTGGTCTTCCTGTATTGCTACCCAAATACACTTAACGCACACAACCAAAATACACTTAACGCACACAACCAAAATACACTTAACGCACACAACCAAAATACACTTAACGCACACAACCAAAATACACTTAACGCACACAACCAAAATACACTTAACGCACACAACCAAAATACACTTAACGCACACAACCAAAATACACTTAACGCACACAACCAAAATACACTTAACGCACACAACCAAAATACACTTAACGCACACAACCAAAATACACTTAACGCACACAACCAAAATACACTTAACGCACACAACCAAAATACACTTAACGCACACAACCAAAATACACTTAACGCACACAACCAAAATACACTTAACGCACACAACCAAAATACACTTAACGCACACAACCAAAATACACTTAACGCACACAACCAAAATACACTTAACGCACACAACCAAAATACACTTAACGCACACAACCAAAATACACTTAACGCACACAACCAAAATACACTTAACGCACACAACCAAAATACACTTAACGCACACAACCAAAATACACTTAACGCACACAACCAAAATACACTTAACGCACACAACCAAAATACACTTAATATAAAGCACACAACCAAAATACACTTAATATAAAGTACACAACCAAAATACTGCAAAAGAAAACACTACAAATTTTAAACTAACAGTTAAAATACAGGTATGCCCCAAATTACTGGACCTACAAAAAAAAAAAAAAAGAAGAAATGATGGTGTAAGTAAAGAAGAGATACAAGTACCACAAATAAAAATGACTACAAACCAAACACAGTAAAAGTGCCAACAAAAACAACACCTATCATACTAAACAGAAAAAGACAAAACACAGCTATGAAACAGATTTATAGCCATTTTAAATGAAACAATTCAAAAACTATACAAAAATCATATTATTAATCGGATACACAAGATGATAATTGCTAATAATGCAGAAATATGAACTTGAGGAAATCATTGGTGATACAAATCAGATTGATCATTTTCTACAGCTTATCAACCTTTTGCAGGTTATTTAAAGTCAGAAAATATGATTTTTTGATTAAGAGAATGGTTTAGTGATACAAGTCTTAATAATTAACCTATAATTGGGGATAGAGGAAGATTCATACTTTTTCCAAGGCTATTTTCACATAAGTGAATATAACAAATTCAATGGAATTAACAATACACATACAAGCTTCTAACATCCACAGTCACCCATCTATGTACTGACCAGGCTCAATGTTGCTAAACTTTAGTGACTGTATGGGAATCAGTGTTTCAACAGTTACAAACCAGGTTATATCTATGAAAAAAAAAAAGTCCATGAACCAAGAACCCCACTAAGACCTATGATATCCCAAATTTCTACACCTGTTTACCACATTTCCAAAACAATCAAATCATTTAACCATACATACCATCTAAATATAGCATAAATTCCACATATGACTTTTTGTACAATTTCTCCAAAGCAATGAACCAAATATTAGCATACTTGAATACTGGAAATTTATTCACTAAAGTACCTGTCAGTGAAACAATTGACATAATTAACAACATCTATAAATATCTCACTTCCACCTCCAAAAATAAAACCAACAAGTCTCAAGAAACTACTACTTGCCTTAACCACACATGTCCTTTTACAACCACATACAAGATTATATATATATATATATATATATATATATATATATGAAAAAGAATTAATGGATTTTTTTTTTAATCCAACATTTGTATTACGTCCAATGTTACTTTTAGTGGATGCCCATGTTATTTTAAACAGTGTGTATTATATCTACCAGCCTGTGTACTCAAGAAAATATTCACTAAAAATAAAGTTTGAAGTCATAAAAATGTTGGATTAAAATAAATCCATTAATTCTTTACCAATTGTTTTGTTTACATTTTAGCTAGGAAACAGACTAGATATGGGCTTTCAAGAAAATCTTAATGAGTGAATGTGCATTCCATAAAATGGTAAATAGAACTTTGTGGGCTGTCATGCTCTTTGTGCCCATTTCTCCTATAAAAAGAGGGATGCATGTTCAAACCCTACTGAAGAGCATTATTTTTTTTAAGTTTTTTCAAGTGCACAGGCTAGTAGTAGATATAATAAACACTGCTTAAAAAAAAAAAAAAAAAAAAAAAAGGTGGGGGGGCATCTATTTCAAACACAGGTATCCACCAAAAATAATGTTTGAAATATATATGTTATAAATACACTCCAGCAGGTATACAGGATTGCCTCAGTGAGGTTATTTATTTGGGGGGTCATTACAAGTTTTGGATCTTTCAACTTCATACTTGTTTGCCCAAGCAACTATACGGAAACAATACCTATTCTGGCAAGTGATCCTGAAGCAAATGTCCACCAAGCACACAACAGCAAACATATAAACAACTGCTCATCTTGAAACAGCAAAGTGACCAATCAGAAACAACCTATGTCGCTGCCTCCTCAGCTATGATGAGACAAAAGGAGAACAAACTGAATGCACATCTTTTCCCTCTTAGGTCCAACACACAGAAAGACCCACACTCTCAACAAACACTGCTTGACATAACAGCTAAGTAATTTCTACTGGTCACTGGGGAAGTTTTTTTATATCCTATGAAATGATATTTCGCTAAACAAACAAAATAAATAAAAAACAACAGCAGTCAGTCATACACATTCACTGGTCATAGGAATTATGATCAGAAATGATTTTCCTTGTGTGACAGCTTAAAAAAAATTTTTATATATATATATATATATATATATATATATATATATATATGTGTGTGTGTGTGTGTGTGTGTGTAAGCAAATATGTGGATGTAGATCCGACGGTATGATGAAAAATATGGAAAAGACAAAACAAAATCCGAATATGCACGTTTACTGTTTTAATGTTGTTTTACTTCTAATAAACATGTCCTGAAGATGGTGTACTAGACCGAGACGTCTGACGTCGACAGTAAAACAACATTAAAACAGTAAACTTGCATATTCGGATTTTGTTTTATCTTTTCCATATTTTTCATCATTATATATATATATATATATATATATATATATATATATATATATATATATATATAATGTATGTACACAAATTGATAGTGTCACTATGGGCTCACCTATCACACCAACATTAAAATTCTACATGTCAACCTTAAATAAGAGTAAGTAAAACTAAGATCAATAACTTACACCCACTATTACTGACTGTAAATTCATATTAACAAAATGTAAAAAAAAAGAAGTCACAATTGAGAACAATTATCAAGAAATAACAGTTCTTAACTTCACATTTGAACAACATTAATAACAGTCCGCTTTCTAGACATACAAATCTATTGAAATAACTTTGAAAACTTATTCACAAAAATAAGACATAAAAGTAACTCAAACTCAAGGAAGTTTAAGCTAAAGAATATATTTAGCTAAGATAATGCTCCAATTGCTATAAAAGACAAAGCAATTACCCACTTTACTATGAAAGGTTTCAAATTAACAGAATGACACCAGCATGTATAGATTAATACAATATGAAACTTGTTCATCTTTAAGATATATGTATAGAAAACAATATTTAAATGAAAATAATCTGATAAACAATAAAACTGCTAAAAGTAATTATAAAAATGTAATGGCAGAAAGACCATAGAAAACCAAGACAAAATCATGTATTCAAGTATATTTGACATTGTTAAGCAAATGTTTCTCTGGCTAATATCTTTTGGATTGTAGATAAAATTTCATATTTCATTTGTTTTATCATGCAAAAAAGTTATCAATATTTCTAATAATGATATATTGTGAGCTTTTGCTTTTTATACTGTAAGTATAGAATCTGAAAATTTTATGAAAACATTGACTAGCATAACTAAATCTGACAGTGTAAAATTCTTTTGAACTTCATTTTGTCTGTCTAATCCATTATAAACATTCAGTCTTACAGCATTATATCAAGCAAATCTTAATTACTTGTAATATGACAGTTTAGGGAACAGTAGATTTATGCCTTTTCCAAATACATTATATAGATACAAATTGCATCAGTTTGGTTTCAAATTCACTTTAAACAATTCCATTTTCTGATTTGACAATTTAAACAGGCACACATGCAGAAAAAAAAAAAAAAAAAATCATTGCACACTCAGACAGAATTTTATATTTGCATTCTAGTCTCCATGAAGCATTTTATTTCTTTTAAATATCAGTACATTCAATGTACAGATAACCACTACTGAATCAAGCTGACACAAAATTCTTCAATATTTATAAATAGAAAATTCCTGAAAGTTTGGTTATAATTAGGAAAGGAGGAGGGTTAGTTTCCAAGAATCAAGATGAGAAAATAGGGGTCAAATGGGCTGAGAACACAAACTTAATAAAAATCCAGCAGTAACAAATCAGCAATTTCTATTTTTATTTTTTAGAGTTAAGCAAAACATATTGCTAAAGCATTTTCTATGAAGAAAATTCATCCATTAAGACTAGATTCAGTTAAAGATACAAAGATTATAGCCAAAATAGCTGAAGTAGATAAGAGTTCAAAACTGATAATAATGATGGAAAAATGAATCCTTCATACAGATAGTGAGTCAGCCTGCTTAATAAAAGAAAGCATAAATTCATTTCACTTCTTATAGAAAAGGTGAAAAATGTAATACCTAAAAATGTCTATTGAAAGTTTTTGTTAATTGAAATTTTTCTATATTCTTTCATTAAAAGGTTCATTTTTAATCCAGTACAGTAACTGCATAAAAAAAAAAAAAAAAAAAAAAAAAAAAACAGATTTCTTCATGTAAGTTTTTGATGAAGAAATACTTTGAGGAAAATTTTTCCGTATTACTTTTGTAAATTCAAATATTTTTCTTCTCTACACATTACAAATAAAATAAAATTTAGTCTTACACTGATGGTTGCAAATAGTATCTGTTATATATATCCCAGTATAAAAATAAAGATAAACCTCTTTCAAAATGACAAACTGTAGTTAAATTTTTCCTATGTTAAAATCTTACCTGGAAACCTGTGAGACTTCTATATAAAGTTTATCTATGATAAACAGACAAACTCTTTCTGTCTATATTTCTGATATAGGGTATTCTATTTACATCGTTCAGACTGTCGTCTTCATCTTTATTGCCATATTGATGTCTCGGCTGATGCATGCTCCAACATTCTTGTGTCCCCAATGACACACGGCCTAGTGGATAAAAGTGTTGGTTGAGTAATCAAAAAAAGTGACTTGATCCAAAGTGTTGGAAGTTCAATACCTGGCCATTAGCAGAGGGAACAAAAACAGATTTAAGTTACTAAAGGGAATTAACTGATACTGAGATATCCAAAAAAGGGCATGGCACATGGAATTCAAACAATCTACTCCTGTACACTAAAGGAGTTTTGTTCAAAATTTCAACATGTATCACCTGAAGAAGGTTGGAGTGTACAACAGCCGAAACATTGTGAATATGACAATAAAGATGAGAAAACAGTCCGAACAATGTAAAACAGAAACTCTTCTCAATTATACTGGATCATTGAAAAAGTTTTGCCCAATTTCCATTGTTTTTAATTTTCTAATCAGACACAATCATTTGCAATAAAAGTTTTGCCCAATTTCCATTGTTTTTAATTTTCTAATCAGACACAATCATTTGCAATGATCTAATACTGACAAAAAAAAAAAAAAAAAAAAAAAAAAAAATAAATCACTAGCACATGTCTTTCATAAATAGAAACCTGCTTAGAGGCATGTATGTTCATCGTCTGAAGCTATAAAGCTTACATGTAAAATCCCGTGGTTATATTGTTGAGCATCATAAGTCATGGAAAAAAATCTTTAACCATAAAATTTTAAAAATTTTTAAAAAAACATAAAATAAGATCTCCAAAGAGTCAAAACAGAGACTGTAAAACTAAAAACTGGAAGTGAGAAGAGGGGTGGGGGTAGGTTTCCCTATTGAACTCTTAAAACCTTTAGCAGGCAAACTTATCACTTCCTGATACACTTAACTGCAATTTCTCCAAGCTTAACCTCTCATGCTTTCTATCTTAAAGTCATCACAAATACAAATCAACAGCTTTTATCCTCTTAACTTAATGGCAGCTCTTCTCTTATCCAAATAAAACAGCTTCCAATATTCTATTTGTTCGTTTGTGTGTACACAAGTCAATGAAACATTGTACACACACACATTATATATATATATATATATATACACACACACACACACACACACACACACACACAGGGTATGATGTGTAAACGGTCAACATTTTATATTTTTAATTTCACATATGTACATTGTTTTTGATTTTGTCAATTGCACAGTATAGTAGGGTCAGTTGGGCACCACCTGTGAGAAAAAAAGAGCACTATGACAATTCACTCTGCCAGAAATCTGGAAATGCCATGCTGTACTGCTTGGCATTCATGCTGGAATCTCCAATATGAACATTGGAGGCAGTGCAGACAATTCGGAAAAAGTTGATTGATATATCCAGTCAATATCATTGTGTTTGGAGTAGTCACTAGTGATGGCTATGTCATGCCTCGATTCATCTTTCCAAAGGGTCTAAGACTACATGGAGGCCTAGCAATGCTGCCCTGCATAAAGAGGTTGGCTGCTGGAAGACCCTATGTCTGGCAACAGGATTCTGCACCATGCCACACAAACAGGAGAATACAGTCATGGCTATAAGACAATTTCTGCAACCATATCACCCCTTACATCTGGCCACCTAACTCCCCAGGCTGACACCCCCTTGATTATTATGTCTGAGGTGCAGTTGAATGAGGGACCAACTCCTGAAACTAAAGGCAAGGATTATGGCAGCTTTCACCGACTTGAACAAGGAGATCATCCAGAAGAGTTGCATGATATTCCAAAGTTGTCTGGAGGATGTGGTTGAAGCCAATGGCAATTTTATTGAATAAAATTTACTCTTTAGTATTTTCAAGATGTTTTTGCAAAATTCTGGTAAATATATCCATTAAAATGAGATGTCAGTGTTGTTTTCATTTTTGTGTAATTTAGACGACAATTTATCCATCGCACCCTGTATGTATATGTATATTTCTGTGGAAATAAAACAATTTGCAGTTTCCATTTAAGGGAAAAAGCTGAAGATTCACTACCAAGGTTATCAATCTGAACCTTCTAAAGAAGAGTATGGTTTCATCTCCTTAGCTACAACATAAAAATCCCACTATCACATGGCTTTATAAAAAAAATTAAGGAAATGTCAACTTTCCTTTCATTTCTAGATAAGCTAACATGTATGACAGGTGAAAGCAATGTTGATAATGGCTGTCAACTGATGATTTAGTGCAGCATTATTTTCTGTGTGCCCCTGGTCATAAAGGCTAACAAATTCCAATCTATAAGGTCTAAGGGACTGTATACTCTTGTATGATGCTTTGACTATATATCTCAAGATTCTTAACAAAATTCAAAGAAGGGTCTGTAAATCCTTACTTGGCATCTTGACTTCAGACACTTTCTCACCAATCTACTATGGCTTCCCTCTATCTTTTCTACAAATATTTTCATGGCAATTGTTTTGATGATCTTTCCTCCTTGGTGCCTTGACTGCATGAATTCAAACATGCTACTAGATTGGCAACTAGGTCTCACTGTTTTACCATTGAACTAGCTAGATGTAACTATGCTCTATTCTAATAGTTTCTTTTCTCACATTTCTTGCATGTGAAAGTTATTTCTAATTTCTTGCTTCCCTGCCACTTACCATCTTCAAAAATTTAAACGGAATGCCAATCACCAGCTTCTGTTGTCCTGAATTCTGTTCTTTGGTCCTTTCTCCTTGCTAAAGGATAAATTTTTTTCACTCCCAGTAACCCCTTGCATCTTTGTAGCATTATCGCCTTGGTTGGGTTAGAATGATTAAAAAAATAAATAAACGAATTATACTAAACTCAGATCCTTGGTTAAAAAAAAAAATTTTTTAAATAAAATACCATATATATTTTAGTATAGTGCAAGTTTTTATGATCAGTTTTTTAAACAAAAAAATAGGGGGTGGGTCGCACTATACACAGGTAATTTTTTTTGAAAAGATTAAAAATCATTCATGCTTGACGACCAGTTACACTATACACAGTTAAATTTTTTCTGAAGACATTAAAATTTATGCCAAAAAGTTTAGGGGGTTGCACTATACACAAAGTATATACAGTTGGTCAAACAATCAAGTAAAATAGTGCAGATGAAATTATCTATTTACTGATAATTGAAATATAATAAATTATATAACAAAAAATGAAGAAACATTTAAGGCTCCACTAATGTTTTCTTAAAGATTACATTAAATCAATTTTTATTTTTAAACCATTTTGACCAGAAAAAGATGATTCAAATCAACTAAGATGCAAAAAGTTACTGACAGTGAAAGAAACAGAGAGATCAATAAAGGAGCAAGATTCAAGAAGACAGAAGATGACGACTGATATTGCATTTAAATGTTTGGAGATCATAGTTCACAGGAAAAAAGGAAACCAGAAGAGAGTTCCATAAGCAAGAAGTACAGTAAAAGAAATTATTAGCATTAGTGACAACTAAAAATTTCAACAGTGAAATTATGAGATCTAGCTGCCAATCTAGTACTTCAATTAAATTTGTGAAGTTGTACCAAAGAGTAACGCTCAACAAAACAATTACAGGAGATTATTTATAGAAAAGGCTCAGAGAAGATACATTACAAAGGTAAGAAAGCGACTAACACCAAGATGCCAGGTTAGGACAGAAAGCATTGCAGATTCTTTTTTGGATTTTGGAAGAATATCTATAATACTGTATAATGTTTACATGTAGGTCTCCCACCCATTTTTAAAATCATGGTTGGCACTATATCAAAATTGAAGTCTACCAATGAGCAATTCATCCAAAATTTTCCTTATGTCTATAGAGAAATGAAAAGTATATTCTGATTAATGGCAAGAAACAGTCCAAAATTCAACTAAGATAAGAAATACTGACCATAGCATGGGTAAGGGGCAGAAACAAATGAAACAAGACAAGAGCTTGCCAAGAAAAAAAGAAAATCAATTCAATGTTGGAACCAGCAAACATTGTTCTAATTTTACATAAAATCATTGCAAACATTGAGAATATTCACAACTCTTTAATGCTTTCTTCAAGATATTTTTAAACATCTAAGTGACACAAGGGAAAAGTCTAGACATGGAAAATGGTAAGATGACAACTGTAAGTAGAAATAGTTTGCTGACAAATGATATTACAACAATACTATAAACAATAATGTAATTGTCATCAAAACAGTTTTTTTTGTCCTAGAATCAGTATTGTGTTTCATAAACAAAATGTAAATAGAAATGGTGACAAATATTATGAGACAACTCATTAAAAATCCAAGGAGAATCATAAAAAAAAAAAAACCTAATATAAGATAGCCAAATTGAGGAGATAGTAGTTTTTTTTTTTTTTTATTTATTTTTCCCCCCCCAACGTGGTTAAATTTTAGACTTCATTCAAAATCAGAAACTAAATGTTTAATTTGTAGCTTTCATTGGCTTCAAGATATGACAAAGATTAAGATACAAAACACACAAACAAAAAATTCATTTTAAAATTTTAAGAAAAAATATAATTAGCTCCAAAATCACAATTCTGTTATAAACAGTTAATATCGACTGTAAAGCATTAAAAGAATGTCTTGTCTTATACAAATAATGCTGCATTGTTTTCTCATTTTAAATGCTTGGAAAAATCTCCAGCAAAAAATTCATGGATTCAGTCTAATTTAATCAACCTGTTCTTCTAGATTATATACTTGTAAAATCTAAAATTATGTAATCTTAAATAACTAATTAAGAAAATGCCAGAATTTTTTGAGAATAATAATATGTAAGAAAATCATTCTTTTCAGCTAAGTTTTATATTTATTGTGTGCAAGAAAAAATTTTCAATTTAGTCTTTCATCTTGAAAGAAGTGTGCTGAGAAATTTGGCATATGCTTTGGAATAATTTACATGTATTTAAAAAGGATTTGCATATAAAAATTATCATATCTGTTTAAATATGAACGGCAAAGTTGTTGGAATGAAATGGTTATTTTATTACATTTATTTTCTTTTCAGCCTTTTGAACAATGTTATTCACTTGAAAGATTTCAAAATATACAGAAGACAAGCCATTTTCAAACGTTTTTTTTTTTTTAAGAGCAAGTACTGTACATAGTAGAGGTGGTTGTTTTTAGTGGTAGAGTATTATTAATTGGAGGTACATTGTCTTAATTCAGATCTGTAAAATGATTATTCTCACACAGTCAAAAAGAGGATACCAGAGAAAAAGTAGGCTAGACACATGTCACTCAGACAAATGATAGCTGGATTCCTTTTCTACAGTTTATCAACCCTTTGCAGGTTATTTAAAGCCAGGAAATATTTTTAGTTTGTAAGAATTATATTTTTGAAATAATAGTTTAGTGATAAAAGTTTTACTAATTAATCCATAGCTGGAGGGAGAAGAGATGGATTCATAGCTTTTTTGAATATAACAAACCCAATGGGAATTGGAACTCTGCTCTCCATTTAACACTTCCAAGCCATTATCCATTACACCACCTGCACATTTAAGCTTACAGGAACTGGTATCCCCAAGCAGATACTAATCTAGGTACTGACCAGGCTCAATGTTGCTTAACTTCAGTAATCATACAGGGACTGGTGTTTTAACATGGTGTGGTCATAACTTTCTGACACACAAGTATTAGAGCATTAAAAACAGAACAAGCAATAACTGAGCAGTGATAAATAAGAACTTGCCAAGATATACCTAGATATGGGCAGCTTAATGAGAATAATCTACCCATAGATTATATAAAGAGTTCAGTTTGAAATATCCTATAGGTCACCAGGATCAACAAGGACCTGATGAAGGCCAGAGGGCACAATAGCTCAAACAGTATGATAACAAAGATGAGGACAATAGTCCAAATGTAAATAAACAAGTATTAATTATTATCAACTAGCATAGTTAAAAACAAAAAACAGCACTATTTTATATATGATCGGCACTTTTGGCTAAGATCATAGGATGTGTGTGCTTGTTTAGGGTAAAAGCGTTCCTCCTTTACCTTCTGCCTAAGATGAAAATATAGAATCTGTTCACTGGATGGTTACAAACTGCCCAAGACGCTAATTGAAAGTTTCCAGATTGTATGGGCTGTGATTCTACAAGTAACTAGAACTGCATGTATAGTTAACACATGTTTGTCAGCAAGTTAAATTTGTTGGAATGGCTCCGATCTTTACAATGCTGACAAATTTTTCAGGAATTTTGGCAAATCTTCTATAGAGACCTTTGAAATGCTTTATCAGGCTTTCAGCTTATTTTCAAGGCTGGCTGAGTATCAGTTCAAGATGAGCATTCAAGGAAAAGTCGGGGAGGAAAAGGGATTAGTGAATTCATCCATGAGAACTGCTACCAAACAATTTATCAACTCTTATTTGATTAGAATTAGTTGCTGAAATAATAGTATACTTTCCTTTTAAACCTCATCCAAGAACTTTCTGATACCACCATTTATAAATGGATAAACAGTGTTTTATATGTGTGGATTATTATAAAACGGTGGCTTAAAACAGACCAGAATCAGATTACAAAAATCATTAGAGAAAAGCAGTGTCTGAAAATATATATTAGTACAGAAAGTAGAAATTCTTTTGCCAAGATAATCAAATAAGGAAAAAGGGGGGAAAAAAATATGATAAGTATCAGTAGAAGATGTGTTTGTTTAAAAGATAATTATGTATTGCTAGCCAACTTGGATGCTGCAACTGTCCCTCCACCTAGATACTCAACACTACAGCAGAATGCAAATAAGAGGCTACGGAAAATGAAGAATCAATAACAAACAAGCATTAGAATTACCTACAAAAGGGGACTTGCACTTAACATAGCAAATTCTGACAGATTCTAATGGTTGCAGAACTAGAAAGAGTTTTTAACAACCCAAATAATTAAAGAATTCAACACAAAAATATTTTTTATTGCTCTCGATTCACAATTTAATTATAGCTGAATTTTATAAATTCAATGTCAGAAGTTAAAATCTTATTATAAATGCATAGAGTTAGGACTGACAAAGAATGCTGGTGGGATATCCAGTGGTCAGCTGTAGTAGTTCTAATCTATTTGCTCACAAAGTAGGTCAAATTCTTTCCTCTCGCAATTTGTCCATCATCAATTAGCAGCGCCAATTAAAATATCTATTAATGTTGAGCCATTCCTTTTGTTGAACTGTCTTGTGTTTATTATGGCATGAATATGTAAATCCATTTCATGGTTTCTTCATATAGTTTTGTTAATATTTTTTCTTTCTCTAAATAAACTTTCTCAGTATTTTCATAGTAAGTTTGTTCTCATTTTTTTTTTAATCATTTCACCCCAAGTAAGGCAATAATACCACTGAGGCACAAGAGGTTACTTAGAGTGAAGGGGAACAAGGGAGAGAAAGGAAAATGAGAGAATAGGTGTCAGGAAGACAGAGGACGACAATTGGTGCTGCATTAGAGCAATTAGAGGATTGCAGGTGGCAGGGAAGCAAGAAACCTGAAGATAGTTCTACAGACGAAAAGGCGTGAGAAAAACTATTTGAATAGAACTTACAGTTATATCTAGGTAGTTAAACAGTAAAATGGTGAGACCTAGCTGGCAATCTAGTAGTATTCATGTGGTCGAGGTTCCAAAGAATGCACATCAGAACATTTACCATGAAAATTGTTATGGAAAAGAGAGAAGCTGCATCACAGAAAAAAAAACTGACACATTAATTCATTCCATAAATCAAGAGAGACAAAAATAAAAAGCAACAGAAGCCAGTATCAAAGACACATGTCAGTTGCATTCTTTATAGTTCAATTTTAAGATAAAGCATAAATTATGTCATATAGCACCCACCAATTGAAATAGACAGTATGATGTCAAAATTACAATAGCCACTGTAATAGAAAACATGTTAATATGAAATTTTATGACGGTAAAGACTAACATCAATACTTCAGCAAGTTGTGTACCAAATTGTAAATATTCTAAGCATTTATTAAATTTGGTTTAGTATAGCACAAGACCAACTGAGGAAAAAAAAAAAAATGGAGGTAGGAAAATTTTGCTATGCCAATTTTCAAGTCAGAATGCTCTGTCCACCAAGTAGATACTGAAAACATGCCAAATTGTTTGAAAGTAAGGATTTTCAGCAGCATTAAACTCTTAACCATCATTTCTATCTGAATTTCTGGAGTGAGGAATGTACGTCATTTATATGCAGATGATCATTTGCATTTTTGTTATGTTTCGACTGTTGTCTCTTCCAGCCTTCATCAGGTGCTTGTTGATCCAGGTAACCTTCAGGGATTTCAAACTGAACACCACAGACTAAACGATAGATTCAATTAAAAATTCCTTGATGGTTACCAGAATCAACATGCACCTGATGAAGGCCGGTGGTCTCAGTGGTTGAATGTTATAAGAAAAATGAGGACAATAGTTTGCATGTCAATAATGATTACCAACAATGTATGAACCCAATATGGAATTAGTTTCTTATTGACTAGTAAATATATATATATATATATATATATATATAGCCTTATGAGTGTGCCACTTATAGCTTGTGCATTTCTTTTAAAATATTAGCATTATTATCTCCTTTAATGACTTTCATTTAAAGATAAAGTTACTCATTCATATGAAGTGATTTATAATCACAGATGATAGAGAGATTCCAAGTGATCAAGAGAGAAATATACAGCTTCTCTTTGCTAAAGGGTGAGGGGATTACATAATTTATTTAGCTTTGATTGTTCAACACAAGACCTCTGGCTGCTTACAGTACCAGGCGTTTCCAAAAGTTGTCACCTACCCATGTCCTAACTAGGTTCAGCATTACTAAATTCCAAGAAATGTTTCTAGCAATGACACTGACATCTCAAGTGTATAGCTTCAAAAGGAGAATACTTTGTTGGTACCAGGCAAGCAAACTTTGCTTTCACAGGGCCATTCTAGGAAATGTTGTATTTCGTTTTCACAAAATTTGAACATCTTCACAGTTCTTTATATCATTTCTTGTGATTTACTTTTCAGAAGAAAAAAAAATTAAAAAAAAAAAAAAAAAAAAAAAAAGAAAAGAAAAAAAATTAAGCAATTTAAAAAAAAAGAAAAATTATTTCACCCCAAGCAAGGCACTAAAACCACTAGAATGCAAGAGGTCACAGAGTGAAACTGAGAGAACAGAAGAACAAGATTCAATAAGACAGATGATAATTGACATTGCATTTAAATTTTTGAATATCACAGTTGACAGGAAAGTAGGAAGCTAGAAGAAAGTTCACAAGTAAAAGAAAAAACTACCAGCATGGAACTTATGGTTACATCTAGCAATTTCAACAGTAAAATTATGAGACCTCACTGCCAATCTAGTATTGCAATTAAATGTGAAATCTAGATATTAACAAGGAAAGATCATTAGACCAATTACTGTGAAAATATTTATAGAAGAGGTGAAGCGAAGCTAAATTACAGTGCTGTGAAAGTGACTGAATCTAAGATGTCAAGTCAGAAGCGAGAGTTGACAATTCTTCTTTGGATTAATGAGGACTGATAAAAATCAGTCAGATATCAAAGTATGACATTATTGAATTTTTCACTCTAGAACAGATTGCATTGCAGGAAGTCTAGGGTTACATGAAAAAGTCTACCATGATGACTTCCCTTCATATGCAAAGATCAAATACCAAATGCTTTTGGGAGAAGAGTGTCAAGATGGCCTGTGAAAGTAACCTTTGTTGAAAATAAAACAACAAAAGTATTCTTTTTCCTAGAATGTTGGGCTTTAAACTTTTAGAACATTCCTTCATATATTTAGTTTGTGTAAGTCATTCACATTTTCTAAACTTTTAGATAACACCTTGTATATTTAGGACTTTAAATTATGAGTATATGATTTTTAACTTTCTGACTAAACTATCTCTAAAGTTATTCCTTATCAACCACAATATCATAGGGTCCACAACACTATCAAGATCCTAGGGTCCACAACACCACAGTTATGAACTCCAGAATCTTTCTCGTGGTTATATAGTATGTACAGCACCAGGATTATATACAGTAATCCATAGATGGGAAGGAGGAGATGAACTCATACTTTTCAGAAGGTTATTTATGTGAAGAAGAATGTAACAGACTCAACTGGAATTTGAACTTTTTTGCCAATTCCTCATTCCAAGCCACTAACCATTACACAACCTGCACACCCTTCTATGTACTTCTTGAATATACAAAAACAATGACAAACCCAGAACCAATGAGGGAGAGGAGAATAAAAATGAAGTATCTCTCTGGTTGGATGAAATAATCTGTCAGTCATAGATCTCTCAGGCTCAGCTGGTAGTGCAGCTAGTATGGTGAGTTAGATGTCCCAAAGTACAGAGACAAGATTTCAAGTCTTGCCAAGAGTTATTCTCAATTTCTTATCTGTACTGTTAACCTACGGTCTGAAGAATTGTTATGAAAACCAAAAGTTAAAATGAAACAAATACTTATAGAAACTGTTATTAATCTCAGACCATGCCATACAGCACATAAAATGCCTCGAATGTGTAGCTTTCAGTATAGAAAGAACAGGATATATTTTTAAAGTTTATTTTATATGATGAACAAATCAAGTAATCATTTTAATTCCAAAGAGTAATTTCATTAATATTTTTTCTTCTTTTTCTTATTGCAAAGTACATGCAAACTGTCCCAACCAGAGTTTCAACTGTTCAAATTTAGCTCACCATTAGGCTATATGAACTGCTATGAATAAAATAAATTTTAAATTCCTATATATTTGTATTTAAAGTATTAAATATAATAAATTAGACATTGGAATAATCATAATGCAAATCTATAATAAATGCAAATGTCAGTGTGTCACACTTTTCAACTTTACTCCTAGAGGCCCAAAATATACCATTTTGGAATCAGGCAAACTGTGAGCAAATTAAAAACATTCCAGGCTGGATCTGGACATGCAATCCTGAAATTTTGGATTCACAAGTTTTCATTACTGCAATTGTTTTGGTCAATTTTTTTATGTGATCTTTTGCAACAAATTTTTTTGTATGATAACAATTTTTATAACTTGGAAATAAATTTGAGAATAATTGAAATTAATTGTAAAATCCAGCAAAAGTCACCCATGAAATAAAAATAATTGTTTGTACAGAAAGTAAGGACCTATGTATATTAAAGTGTCTTTAAACTAAGTGGCAGCAGAAGAATTATTATTAAACTTTTAAAAGGCAAGCTTAGATATTAATGCAGTACTTAAATACAGCAATCAATTTTGAGTTCTGTAGTTTATTGTTGCCTATCGCATCTACTCCTCCCTACCTATTGTGATGAAGGCCCAATCAAGAGTTCTCTGCATAAGCTAGCTTAAATGATGCTTGATAGGGCAGCTATTAAGCTAGTTTCTAATAAAATGCATAAGAAAAACAAAGTACTTCTATTTTCTGAGGTTTATTATACAAAATCCTGATAGAAAGGTACACTAATAATACCAAAAATTATCTGAACATTAGTAGTGCCACTTTGCTTTAACAATAAGCAATACTAATGTAGCAAATCCAATTTGAATAATAAAAATGTTTAACCTACTTTATATATACAAGTTGCATCAATTGGTATTTTCTGAAAACCAGTTCAAGCAAATCTGGAAATTAATGATGCAGCTTTGACAGATTAAAACTGGAGAGACATTTTCCAACAAGTGATTTAACCAATGTTAACAAAAATAAAAAAAAAATAAAATATGCTAGTTTTAGCTTTCTTAATTTGTTTTTTGAATTGTGAAACTAATAAATGTACACCCAACAACTATAAAAAAAAAAGAAAAAAATCCATCTTGATACCAATTACTAACATGTACTTAAATTTCATTTGTTTTAGACAATAAATTACTATTAACCTATAACTAAGCCTAAGAATAAAAAATAAAATAAAAATATCAAGAATTTTGCATATTTAAAAGATTTCTCTCTATAATATATATATATATATATATATATATATATATATATATATATATATATATATATATATTTATATATATATATAATATAATAATATTTTTAGTTTTTAAAAATTAAATATTAAGGAACACCGGATTATCTACCTAACGTGTTCTTTCCTATTTCACTGCACACATATATATTTATATATATATATATATATATATATATATATATATATATATATTTATATATATATATTTATATATATATATATATATATATATATATATATATATATTTGTTTACAGGCTCAAACCAAAAACAATTCTTGCATTAAAACAAGCAATTTCTGATAAAAAAATTTTAAATTGATATAGAAATGTAGCGATAGGTTTCTGTGTTATATTGCACGTTTTTTTGTTATTAATCATAACAAAAATGTTTTGATGTGACAATACTGATAAATTTTCTTAAACTACTAATTTATTTTTCTTCAAAAAAAGTTAAAAAAGTCATTACTTTTGCCACACCATATATCATTACTTTCTGATACATGACAGTCTAAAGAATGCAAATATACAAAAATTATTCCATTTTTATGAATGGTCTAGTCTATTTAAGTAATGCCATAAAGTACACTATTAATAGATTCTGCTGTCATCATTAATTCCAGTTCATAATACAAGCATTTCATTTTTCTTCTGGGTTCTTAGCTAATAATTTTAGCAAATATACTAGAAAGCTGCAAGAATAGTTAAGAAACACCAACCAGTATTTCCTGATTATAACTGACAAATACTTTGTTAAAATAGGTGCATTAATTCTGAATTATACTGAAGCTATGATCAAGAGTTATTTTATTGAAAGCAATTTGCCATGAAATTACATCTCAGCCTAAATAGAACTTTCATATATCCTGATATATTTAACATATGAAATTGGTTCAAGATTAATCCACTGAAATTTATGCAAATACATAAATGATTATAAACCATGATAGGAAAAGTCACAATTTTGATGAGGAAAATGACAATAAGTTTAACAATGTCTTGCTACCGGTATTACAAAAATATTACCAATACTATCATCTGAAATGAAATTGATTTTACTAAATGATTTCTACAAGTCATAATCTGTACTAAATTTCTGAAAAAAATATATCTAACAAAACGATATATTAATTCTTTAAGTTAATTAGCAAACAAAATAATGTCACCACTTGACAAAAGCTACAGTAATTACAAACAAAAGACAATGTTAAAATTTGAAGATGAAACCTATGAAAGAAAAAAAAGTTTGAGCAAGTGCATGTAGAACTGTTTAAAATAAAAACAAAGCATCTATTTCAAATACAAGTATCCACTAAAAATATTGTTTGAAGTGTATATATATATATATATATATATATATATATATATATATATATATATATGTGTTTATTTGAAAATTATAACATAAGTATGTTATAACATCACTACAAAAATAGCCATTTTGTTTCAACACTTCTGGGGCCTTGTCATGTGATGGGGTCGCAAGCAAAATAAATAAAATTTATACTTGCAACACCATCACTTGACAAGACCCCAGAAGTGTTGAAACAAAATGGCCATTTTTGTAGTGATGTTATAACATACTTATGCTATAATTTTTAAATAAATATTATTTGCTCTACTCAATATTGAGCACTTTTTTAAAAATAGTGATTTTTGTTACTGGAAGTTTATTCCATCTACACCAACTATATTATATATATATATATTATATATATATATATATATATCACTGACATATATATGTGTGTGTATAGAGGGACTAGCCTTTTCTCGATTGTTTTCAAAGTATGAGGGCACAGCAGTTCCGGTCTTAGATCTGAACAGCTAGACGACTTGTACATCTGATTTGATTATATTAGCAAAGGCTTGTGCAGAACCAACTGCACTTTTCAGAAGAAGTGAATATAGATAACCAATGCAGTGTGCCTATATATAATGAAATAAAATGTCAATATAAATAATGACAAAAGGAAAACTTTAAAATCAAATCAAAACCTTTTATTTACAATAAATAATTTAATCAAATTAAAATTACACTAATAAAAAGTAAATATATACACAAATAAGAAAAAATTTTAAATCAATAACCTTTACTCAGTTTCATTTATTAGGCATTAAGGCAACTTCCATAGTTTACCTTGACTTTCACAATTAGCCTGAAGAATATTCATGAAATGTTATTAAATTAATTTTTTTTTTAAATCTAACATTTTTACTTTTTATAAATACATGTTGCAAAATAAGATCCTTATGTTTGCCTTGATAAAGGCCATCAAAGGACAAAATGTATTGGTAAACAAGTTTTTTTTTCATTTTGTCTCTCTCTCATATACATTTTATATATATATATAAAGACATATCTCTTTAAATAATTTAGACAAGTTTTGTCTACTTATTTGTGACATGATTTTCTCATATTCATAGACAAGCTTCTTAGTATCCTTATTAAGGAAAGAAAGAAAGTTACCATATTGATGCATGCATATTATATATATATATATATAAGATATTGAAATAATTACAAAATCCTTTTAAAAATAAAATATGGTCATCCTCCATAGAATATCATTCCCACAATACAGCCTACTAAAATTAACATACCAATGTAACCAATACTCTCTGGAATTTGTTGTGCCAATCACAAATTGCCAGAGTTATGACAAAAATTCTAACCCTTCTACTTGGTACTGTCAGTTCAGCACATTTAAAAAAACTATGGTGACTTACTAAATTAAAAATACAGACATGACAAACATGGTTATAACATGTTTAGATATTATTTTTCCATATTCTAATATTCCCATTAATAAATGTCCCAATTTATTTAAAAAAAAAAAACATTTACCTCTCCACATTGATACCAATATCAGTAGACTAGGCACCAATTTCATTTCAAATTCAACAATTATTTCAAAGTATATTTTATATATATATATATATATATATATATATATATATATATATACACACACACACACTTACATATTTTTTTTTTTTTTAAATTTCAGATAAAAATTACATTTTATTCAGTGCCTTTTTTGTCAAACGATTTGTCAAGTTGCTTACTATCATTTTTTTGGTAGGTAGAAATATTGAATGGAAAAAAAATTAAAAAATTTTAACCCCCCCCCCCCTCTATTGACCATTCATGTTTTTATCTCTATTTTTCTTGTGATTATGACCAACTCAATCATGACAAGCTACCATTTTGGGTTTTTTTATTTTATTTTTTTAAAATGATGCTCCTCGATCAGTCAGTCAGCCCTAAACTTTCAAAATGAAACAAAAAGGTTGAGGAAGAGAAAAAAATATATATATATATAAGAGTTACTAAAGCCTTGCAATTTTAGACAGTTTTTCCCTCCAAGAATATAGAAATATTTAATATATTATTTCAAAAGAATCTTCATATCCAGACTTAATTTTTGTTACCAAGGAATTTCATAGTGCATAATTCTTTTGGCACATAGTAATTTTTTCTCAAAGTGGTACAGACCGGTCGCTCAGTTGAGTATAAAATCCCTGTGTAGGAGTCATGCTAGTGCTGCCTGATGACAACACATTCCACAATAGTTAAAAGAATACAAAAAAGAAAAAAATAATGTATACCAAATGATAAGATAAAATATTAAGTATCTTAACTATGATAATGTTTCCTGTCCTAAATTCTATTAATAGGCAAAAGGTCAGCTCATGCACTGCAGGAAAAGTTCATGAAATCAAATATATTGAAAAATATTGCAAGCCCATTTCATGCAAGATCTTGCAGATTTTTAAATTAAAAAAAATGTTTAGGTTTTAAAAACTTCTTAAAACTCATCCCTAAAATAATCGATAGATTGACAATTTTTTTGATCAGTTATTTACTTATGATGGAGTAAATGACGGATTATAAAAAAAAGTAAATAGGGTGGAATGGTGGCCTAAGAAATCAATTTCATTAATTAATGGAAGAAAATGTTTCAAAGGGAGAAATAGAAAAAGTGGAAAATCATTCTCTTTTTTAAAAGTAAAGAACAGAAAAGAATTTGATTTTTTCTAGCAATGCCAGTCAGCTGTAGTAGATTTCTTACTACAGGGTGATTGAAAAGTAACTCCCTATTTTATGCAAGACAGACTCTCCAGTCTTGTGAAAATCATAGTTAGACTGGAGAGTCCATCATACATAAAATAAGGAGTTACTTTTCAATCACCCTATATATTAATCAAGTTTTTATCTATGATGTAAACATTTTGCTTTATCAGGATTAACTCCCCTGACAATGTCAAGCAAATGAATAAACCCTGAAAAAAAGAAAATTTATGCATAATATTTGATCAACTCAGAATGTATTTCTCCTTACGATACACAAACTCAGTAGGATTATCTTCAAAAGAGAAAATATTAAACGAGATATTTCTAAAGTGTACTTCAATTGTATACTTCTAATGTCTCCCAATAAAACTCTAAAATTTTATTGACTATTTATTTACTTTTTCCTCAATAGCAGTAGATAGGTTTGCCTATCATCTGGTACACACCCCTCCGTCTTTTGAACAGGAGTAGAGGTTTTATCCTTGGTTTCCTATTTTCTGGTTCCTTCTAAAGTCTTTCCCTTCTCTTTCACTTCCAGTGATCCCTTACATTTTGGTGGCATTATCACCTTACTTGAGCACCTTAAATGTTTCTTGGTCCTTGTACATCATCGAAAAAAAAAAAAAAAAAAAAAAAAAAAAATTGTGAATTATCTATTTCATTTCAGACAATTTATATTAATGGATCCTGAAAATGTCTACACAAGCAAAAAAAAAAAATAAATAAATATATAAATAAAAAATAAGTAATAAATAATAAAAAAAATGATTTGGTTAGGTTTTGGGAAGTGGGTCAGGCAAATAACTTTTCAGCACCTTCTTGCTGATATATTAACCATATTAATCATATTTGCCTTAATTCCTGACTACTAAAAATGCTTTCCTTCCAACTTCAAGACATTATATAAAATGCCATAACTTAAAAATATTGAAGGAAATATTTCATTTAACTTCCAATTATAATTTTCATGATGAGCACATGTAACACTTTTCTATATTACTAGATGAATTTATTATCTAAATGGACTACTAATGATATAGTATTATTATAAGATTGGTAAATAAGATGCTTATTTATATATATATATATATATATATATATATATATATATATATATATATAAACAACACAGTTATATCTTGTATTTATTTAGCTCACAGAGTAATTGTAATATTGTACTTATCAAAAATATTGCAGTTATTTTTTGACAGCATAAGCAAGTTAAAAATTTCTTAAAACTTAAGTTAATCAATAGAACACTATGTCAAAAGACTTTTCTAACTTGTAATATCTTGTAGATATACAACTAGGAAGAGCTATAGGTGATCTTTATTAAAATGGGGTAATCTACTCAAACACTAGTATCCAATAAAAATAATGCTGGATTAAAATTCTTAATTCTTTAGAAATTGTTTTGTTTACATTTCAGATATAAAATCTGACAGATATGGGTTTTTGAGATCTGAAAGAGGGGATGTGCCTTCTTTAAAAAGGTAAATTGAAGTTTGCTGGGTTATGATACTTACCATGGCCAAGCAGTCTAAAGCATGCTAGATCAAATGGTGGTGTCTCCCAGAAAAGAGGGCACAGGTTTGAAACCTGTCAGAAAGCAAGTTTTCTTTATGAAGTTCTCAAATTCACAGTCCAGTAAATATAACAGATATTATTTTTAAAAAAACTCCAAAAACAAAAAACAAAAAAAAAAAAAAAACAAAAAAAAAAAAACAACAACAAAAACACACACTACTACTACTACTACAGTAGCAGCAGGTGCATTCAACTCAAACAAGGGTATCTGCTAAAAATAACATCTTGTTTTAATATACATTTTTTATCCTTGACACATGTTTGGATATACTCAAGATTAAATAATATAGCAAATTTAATCCTAAACATTCACTCCTAACCTTGTTTCGATGAAATTATATTTGGCTGAATGTGTTCTCCACCCTCCATTAATGCCTGTTTAACTATGCAAGTCTTTTCTTTAACAAACCCAAGATTATCCTTTCCCTTCAGATATTATTTAAATTTTGTCTTTTAATCTGTCTTTCCTCAGAGATGAGTGAACAGTCAATTTTATATACCCAACTTTGATTCTTCCTCGCATTTCCCCAAAACCAGGCCAGTTATGAGCACCTCACCCCTTACAAAAGCAAATTCTTACTCACCCCTTCTTAAAAGCCACTGCTCCCAACTAAAGACACTCTGGTGATTGACATACCCAAGACAATGAAATTAATAAAGTCATCTATGATTCTTGTGTATTAACTTTTTTTTCCCGTTACCTTTCTTTTCTTATTGCCAAAGTTGTTTGATGGATAGGGAGGCTTTTTTTAATAAACCTATTCCTGTGAAAAGAAGTTAGATCATCCCAAAATTCAAATGTGGGAAGTAATGAGTGCAATGTCAAATAGTTCAACAGAGTACAGTGGTGTCTTGCGTGTTAAGAAAAAAAATAAAGTGGGTTACTTTACTATTCATTCAAAGTTATCCAACTATTTGCCTTCCTCCACAGCCAGTAATATTTAAACAGAGTCTTATGAAAATAAGGCCAACCATTCATGACATTTTACATTTAAAATCAACTGCTTGCCTAAATGACCAATTAAACTGGGTAGAAACTTCTGCTTTAAAAGATGCCAAATCCTTATCTCTGACATTATGGATTATTTAGTCTACACCTTAGATATCCCAACACTGCATCCAGATTACCAAGATAAAACATTTTAATTTCAATAATTTTCATTGCAAAACACTAAAAAAAGTGTTTCTGTATCTCCAGAGGTGTTCAGAATTGGCAGATATTTTACTTCGGTCAAGGGGAAAAATAAAAAGGATTTCTATAGATAGTTTTTTTATTCACATTATTCTGGCATAAAACCAAATATGGAGAAATGGAAAGATAGGGAAAATGGTGAAGCACAATCATCCCAATGATTATGACCTGCCGGAATTGTGTGCGAGAGGGGCATTCAAAATCCTGGCTGTAGTCAGTTGGAAATATCTAATTTTACTCACTAACAATGCCAGATACACAAATGACTTTCTAGTGGCACTGTGCCTTTTGAGAAAAATACAAGATAGAAATAAAATCTCAGCCTTAAAAGTAAATAAAATTCTTATAATCTACAAGGATAACAGACTATTCATTTTTTTTTTATCTAGACTATACATGACCCATTGGGTCACTGACAGTTCAAGTTATAAGACATTGAAGTTTATTTCAACATTCCATTCAAATGAAAGTTAATTTTATTATGATTCAGTTAAATATTCCAATTTGTCCATGTCATCATTAGTCTGGTTTACAAGTTCATGTTTGACATTTTTTTGATTGTTTATAGTATTTAATAGGAATAGAAATTCTATTATAATCTGATTTAAAATTCAAGTTTAACTTTAAAATAATTTTTTAATCTGCCAAAAAATATTTTTAAATAATATTCACTTAAAAATATACCAACATATTTTTTTTTTTTTTTTTTTTTTTTTAAATATTTACAAAATTGTGTATTTAAAGAAAGCTGAAATATAAGTAATTACTCTACAAACTGGATGAAACAGCAAAGTGGGATTTCTTTGTGTGTCTCCTTAACTTAAAAATATTTTAATTAAAAAAATTGTCTGAAGAAAGCTAAAATAAACATACTGTATAAACAACTCATAAACCATTATGTACCAGAGGAACACACCCCACAAGCAATCACAGACTTATTATATAGCTAAACATCAGCTTTCTATGTTCAATACCAGTCAATATTATAGATCACAAATGAAGTCTCAATTTTTATCCCCTGAGTAAATTTCTTTACATCATTAAAGTAGGGACCTCCACAAAAAACATGATACCAAAGGTTTAAAATGAAAAATCTTTCTTAAAGCTTTTATCTTAGTTTTAATTTCAAGCTAATACATTAAATTAATATTTCCAATAATCAAAATACTTTGCTGTATTTCAGAAACTAATTTAAATTCTGGAAAGAGTTTTCTTATTGCTAAAATAGCTGATTAGTGCCCTTTTTTAAACTGTCTTTCATCACAATGTAATTCTCTTTATTAAAAAAAAAAAATCTTCCAAAAAAATAAAATACTTTTCTGAAGCATTGAGGAATATTAGCCAATTTAAAGTATAATTAATCTGATTTGGAACATATTTACTTTAAGTTTAAGATATCACTGAAATGCATTTCTTAACTATAGCTATCTTGACAGCCTGATGACAGGGCTAATGTTGTTCTACAGAAACTTTATCTGTGAAACATAGTTGAGGAAAATGATGCAAGCACCTTTTTTCTTTTTTATAAAGTACTCAGTAATCTTAAAAATTTAGCAAAATATTCACCATAATCTAATATTTTATTGAATTTTAGAAATGTTGACTTTAAATCTACTATTGTTATCACTCTTATTTTCCCCAATTTTCCCAAATTGGCACATTTATGCCTCCAAAAATTCAAAATTCTTTAAAAATATTGTGTTTGATAATTAGTATTAATCTTTTCCATTTATGAGTAATAAATATAGTTTTCATTTAATATCATCTAAGAAGCTGAAATTACAGAATTTTGGGAGAATTTAAAAAAAAAAAAAAAAAAAAAAAAAAATGTATACAATTCTTGTAAAAATTCATTATTCATTGAAAAAAAATTTTTTCTTCAAGAAAATAGTGTCATTAATATATCTTATATATAAAAACAATTAAAATGTTGTCATAGTTTTATTGCATTTTTTCTTTACTATTCCAAGCAAATGTTTAGTAAATGGCATTTGCTTTGCACAAATTGATGATATATGAATTCTCCAAGGAGCCCTGCTTTTAACTAATAATAAAAGGCTAAAATTTTTATTTCTCAAAATTTCATAAAATTAAGTAGTAACAGATGCAAAAAATTTTTTAGCAAGATTTTCCACAACAATGTAATTTTTACTCCAGAAAAGATGATAAAAATCCCTAATCTTTGGCCCACCTGCTGACACAAAAAAAAAAAAAAAAAAAAAAAAAACAAGATTTTTAACCAAAATTTTGCATGCGCTGAAAAAGATCAAAAATAAAAAAAATTTTTAAAAATACTTAATTCCTCTTAATAATAAACATTTTGACGATAAAACTTTTTCATCAAGATATGCTCTTTGAAAACTTTTAGAAGTTCTTTTTACAAGTCGAAAAATAAAATGAATAAATTATATTTAAATTACATTTTTCTCCATATCTACAATCCAATGTGAATTTTTTTTTTTTTTTTAATTTACGAATATTAATCTCCATATTTAACAAACTTTCTGACTAGACAGGAAATTTCTGACCAATATTTTGTAAACTAAATTAAAAAAATAGAAGGAAAAAAATAATTTGTATTCACTATACAAAACCAACATCAAACCTAAAGAAAACTGGAAGCTTTCCCAAATTTTTTAATGACTTAAAAAATTGGACAAATTATTTGTATTTTCAGTACTAGGGATGGAGAGGAAAAAAAAAAAAAAAAAAAAGAATCAGTCACAATTTGCAGTTGCACTAAAAGCAGTCAGACAACTAGAATACAGTAAACTCCTGCATCTGTCCAATACTAAAGAAGAATGCTAAAATTCAAGCTCCTTCAAGTCCTGTGTGTTAGAATTCCCCAGATAGTCCTGACAATTTTTAAACACACCCTGCAATTTGTGCAAAATGTGTAAGACCTTCACTCCCATGTTAGGTTCTGTAGTCTACAGTCAACAATTTTGATATTAAACTTTCTCTAAATTTTCTGATCAGTGATTAATATCCGCTATTAAATTAAGTGCATTGAAAAAGAATGCAATTTTTTTTCATCTCTTTCTGTGAATCGCTTTCTACCACACAATTTTATCATTTTACTTAGAATAATAATAGAGCCTGATTTTTAAAAAATCGTTTTGCCAAAGTTAAGTTTGTTAGGTCTCGTTAGCTCATTTATGACTGCTGATAGATGATTACAATTTACAACAATATCAGTCATGACACACAACATTAATTTTCCCTACCTTTCACAAGTGATCTCTCTGAACATACAGAAAAATTGATTTTTAAAAGTTTGTATCTCCCCAAAAAATATATTTCTACCATCTTTTAAACTATTCCAAGCATTTAAAATAATAAACCAAATTAGGGAAAATATTCAAAATCATATACATCCTACTACATAATTACTAACATCATGGAAAAGTAAACCTTACTGTCACAAGCACCAGGAAGAAAAGATTGTGAATTAGAGAGCAGAGGAAGAACAGAAAATATTCAAATATAGCATTATCAAAATTACTAATAAGACCAAGAAGAGTCACAGAGAAAACTTACTGTGACTTAGTTTATGAATAGAGATACCGGGTACAGTTTGGTTTACAGCATATCAACCTCAATGGGTTATCTAATGCCGACAAGATTTTTATTGCTGGTAATATTTTTTTTCCAAAAATGTATTGCTGGTAATAATTTTTTCATCAAAAATTTATTGTGATAATTTTTTTTACAAGCTTGTGGGTTAACTATTTGCCCATAGTTGGGACCCTAATAGGTGCCACCACCCAGGGTCAGAGTGGACCTGGGAATACCAGCAATTAATAGGTGTTTCCACGCTCCTCAAAACCTCCTGATCAGAGGCCTTGCTGTTGGACATAGTTTATCGTCATACCCAGGTTGAACCTGGTACAACCCAGAGACAAGAGGATGAGAGAAAAAAAAAAATTAAAAAAAATAAAAAATACTGAAAGGTGTGCTGAAAGTTCTCTGGCCAGCCCACTTCCCCAAGTAACCAAATAGATTTTTGATTGTGCCAAGAATTTCAACTTCATATCATAAAATTTTTAAAAGAATTAAGTCCTAAAAAAAAAAAAAAAAAAAAAAAAAAAAAAAAAGTATAAACTTTTCACATTATGAAAACATGTTAAAAATATAAGCATAAAATGTTTTAGAGTACAACAGTCAACAATTTCATGAAATAAATATCTTTCATTTTACCACAATCCCTCCCCCGCCAAAAAAGTAGCAGTCAGGTATATGCTGCATAGTCATTTAAACTCAATTTTTGTCATTACTAAGAATTATTACGCAACAACACTAAAAAAAAAAAAAAAAACGCTTGACAATGCATTCTGCAGAAAAAAAATTAGCTTTAAAAAATTAAAAATTAATTAAAAATATATTCAAAACAAACAATTTTGGATGTGCAGTTTGAATAACTTATCAGAGGGATAAATGGAATTGACAGAGTTCAAGTCAAGGCCAAGGCCTTCATGCCCATTTTATACAAGGTACTAATTCCCTTCCTAAATTATAAGCATAGATTAATTTACCCTCCCCATCTATAGTAGGGCAAACTTGTCCCTAGTCCTGATAGAGCAATCACAGCCATCTCTAACAAGTCTAGTCAGACAATGTATACAGAAGCCACTCAACTACATTATGCTGACACATCCCCCAAAAAAATCATAGCAATTCAAAGATAATAAATAAGAGATTATGTTAGGATCATCTTGAAGGGATATGGCATATACTAGAGAAAAAAAAAAAATTAGAGTAGGGCAATTCAAATAATTTATAGAATAAAGATACAACTTCATCACAGAATTTCAGGAGGAAATTTTAAATCCAACTTAGTCCTGGAAAAAAGAAAAAAAAAAAATCTCAAATTGATTAAAATTAAATGAGTAGGAGGTAACAAAATATTTACCAAGATTTTATATAAAAAAAAAAAAAAAAAGAATTTAAGAAATAATTTCATTCATTTGTGAAACTTTCATTAAAATCCAACAATTATCTGATTTTTGAAGAACTTCCAAATCTTGGAGTTTTTCACCACAAAAAGAGCCTCAAATTTCCCATCCAAATTCATGGTCCCATGTTGTCACCAGAAAAACAAGATTTTTAACCAAAATTTTGAAAAGTTCTATAAAGGATAAAAAAAAAAATTTTTTAAATTTACATAAAAAAATCCTTTGGCTTTTTTATCTTAACAAAAATTTCAATAAAACATTGTTTTTATTCAAATTTGAGCATCTTTTTTTCACACATAGTTTGTGTTTTTTTAAGTCAATCTTTGGAGGTATCTATCTCTTGAATTTCTTTCATATAAAAGTAGATACATCCAAAGATTCGTTAAAAAGAATGAGCATACATGATAAGCAAGTGGGGTTTATTATGCATTAATGCACTATGCAGACAAAAAAGTAGCCCTCAAGACCCACACATGTAAAGACAGGGATCTCAATTGGAATGATTATGGTGAAAGTATTAATGAACAGTGAATTAATTAGGCTCTCATCATTTTATAAACTCAACTCACCACAAGTTAATTTGGTTTTCGTTCTGCTAAGGGATGTAATAATGGCATCAAAACAACTTAAAAAATGTGTAATAAAATTAGTAGTATATAGGTTTGCCTATCATCTTTTATCTTTTTCCCTATCTTTTGAACAGGAGTAGAGGTTTATCCTTCGTTTCCTGTTTAGGACTGGGTTTCCAGTTCCTTCTAAAGTCTTTCTCGTTCTCTTTCACTCACAGTAGCACCTTGCGTCTGAGTGGCATTATCACCTTGTTTAGAGTGAATTGATTAAAAATATAAAAAAATAAATTGCATATCTCTCTAATAGGTAACTGCATACCTGTTATGTCAACCTTACATCTGCATATAAGTACATCAATTGAGACTTCTTCTCATCCATTACAAACTACCTTCCAAGCTCCAAATTCACTGAATGCATCAATCTAATATAGGAATTTTATCAGTTCACCAAATCTTATATGTCTGGCAAGTATCCCTATACCAAAACATTTCTAACTTCATCAGGAGTACAAGGAAGAGGAAATGAGAGTTCCAGTCTATTTAATCCTTTCTGAGAGAGACTATGCCCTATGCATTTACATGTATAGATATAAAGAGATGGGCAATGATCATTTAAGCATTCCATACAACATCCAAACAAATCAACTAATAGGCAACAGCAACCCTGCATTTCCTTTTGAGACCAATGTACTGATGAGGTAAATTTAATGACGTGGGTATTCATAGCTGGGATAAGAATAATCTTGAAAAGAAAAAAAAAATATCAAAATCCTCTACCAAGAAATAGGATTCAAAATAAACCTTTCCAAAACAGAAACAATGGTCTAGAATTTAAATGAAAGCAGGGACGGCACCTGAAGTCATCATGAAATTTCAGGATGTGGAATTAGTAAATACCAAATACTTCATACCTCTGTGTATGGATCACTTATAACAAATTTAGTATAGGAGATAAGGAAATTGAATATAGAATAGGCTGTATTATAGGTAGTTTCACTCAATACAACAAATTGATACAAAACCAAAACATTAACCTGAATACTTGAGTAATGTTTTTTAGCCTTGTCAGGGTGAAGCGCTACCCTATATTTTACCAATTGTGGTATTTTGTTTTAAACAGGGTTTTACAAGAAAGAAATACAAGAAAGAAATACAAGAAAGAAACTATGAAAGCAAGGACCAAGGAGATACTGGAAATTTTAAATGTTCTTGCTGCTAACGAACCATCACGCCTTTGATAACTAAAAAATTCTAAATTATTTTTCGTCCCCCAAAATAAACATTTGTTTCTGCTACAGCCCAGCAATTAGTGAACTTGAGAAATGTATTTTCATGAAAAATTGTTTTAAAAGAAAGATTTTGTAAATTTTATCCGACAGCAGCAATGGTTGCTCGGTCAAGGAATGACGAATATTTCCTTATAAGGAAAAGCCTAACCATTACCATATGAAAACAGAAATCAGAAAACATGGTTATTTCGTTATTTTTATGATAAGAGAATGATAGTCGGGGAAAAAAAAATAGTAGTATTTCTCCTCTTTCTCCCACAAAAAGTTTTTTTTTTTTTTGCATTATTCCACTATCTGCATCAACCGTATATTCGCTTACTCACCTATCTCTAGCAAATAATTAATTATATCTGTTTGATATAAAACTCGTAAAACTAAAACAGCACCATATTTTTTATATAGATCTGATACAATTTCTTGTGATCTAAGAAGTTGATCTTCCTTTTACACTTCATTTATCTATCGTAAACTTCTCGTATCCTAATTTACCCTACAAATAGGACAACAACAACAAATCGATGACAGCAAAGCTAACGAGATCAAGTTCCTCCAAAGCAAAACTCACCCTTCCATTGCACATAAGCTCAACTACTTTTTATTTATTCTCGAATTATGTCATAAGTGCCATTTTACAAATCCAAACTTAATCTGAATCTCGTAAAAATCAAATTATATATTTCGAGAACGAAAGTGAATTTTTAACAACTTCCGAAAAATTGGAGGTAGAAGTAGGTAACCATAATAAATGTCTGTTACAAGGTAAAAGATGAATTTTCCTTTGGAGGAATAAAAGCACTTCAACAAGAATTTTTTTTATTACAGACAAAAAAAAAAACAAAAAATAAAACGAAGGTCACATAATTGTAGTTTTATTAAAAAAACAATTAGTCGCAAACTAACATTTTTTTTGTTTTAAAAAAACAGTGTAATTGTGTACTGTGTCTGTGTAACTGTACAGTAAAACTAACCATATTCGTTAGCCAACAGAGATTTTTGTTGGTATAATCGAAAATCGTACTACAAAAAAGAAAAGAAAAAAAAAACTGAAAATTACAATTCGTCAATGGAACACTTAGATTTTTTGTTTAGCCTGTTAGGCTTTTAGGTGTTTGAAAAAATATTTTTTTTAAATCTAGTATAAAAAACATCTAAAAAGCTATTTGCTACTCCTACACAAACAAATACGATAATTTTCACGAGAACTGGTAGAAAAAGCATTTTAAAAGATAAAAATAAACAGTTTGCAAAGAAAGTCTTTTCAGTTTTTAAAGTCGAGAAATGCAACAGGTGGGATAAAAAAAGGTTCCCGCTTCTTCTCCAGAGTTTCCTTCACTTCCAAGGTTTCCTTATGTCATCAGATGTTATTTGAAAATTAATTTTAAACATTGTTTTTTTTTCTCTCTACCAGCAATTATTTTGATTAGAAATCATTTACAAAATGTATGAAGCTGATAATTAACTTCATTTTTATGGCCTCATTTTAATGACTACGTCGGGTGGCCAAATCGTCGTAAAAATAAAAACAAACAAATCCCCCAAAAAATAGTCAAATCAGTAAAGAAAGTCCTGTCACTTAAGTTTTCAATTTTGCCGATTTATGTATCGTTCAGAAATGTAAAGTGAACAAAAAGTGAATATTAAGTTTGTTGTTCAACCTCCTTTCGTAGCATGAGGATGAACGGAAATATGCCAGAGATAAAAGAAAATAAAAATGTTCTTAACTTTTTCAGTTTAGGCTTCTACAATAAAAATAAAATTTTGTTGTGTTGCCTTCTCGATAAAAGTAAGAATATACAAATTTAAAAGTTATATAATTTATCAGTAACAAAAAATAATTATTTAAATTTGTGAAACAAAAAACAAAACAAATAAGAAGATCATCTGCTAAACTGCTAATGTTTACTTTTTGTTCAGTTTAAGAAGACATCCGACGGTCTCTCTTCTTCAGGTTAAGCAGCTTTAGTTGAATTAAGAAGAAGAGTCAATAAATCTCATCATCACTGTGTTGTCACTAATACTTTTAACTTCCTCATAAACGCAAGTTTTAAAGTAGTTTTTTATAAATTTGAGATTGACTGAATTCTTACAGATAACTGGAAAATTTTTACTTTTCTGTAGGAAACAGGTGCGTGATATCACTGATAAGAGAAGAAAAATTGAAAAAAGTAAACTAAAATAAAATAAATGCATTACCTTTTTAAACTAAAATTGCTTTTATTTTAGAATTTAACACTAAGTTAGTTTTTATATTTTCTTTTTGTTATTGTTTGTTTTTGTACCGGATTAAATAAATACCATGTTTTCCACTACCTTTTATTTAGTTTAACCTTTTTAGGAAAAAAATGAACCAAAAAAAAAAAAAAAAAAAAAAAAAAAACCGGCAAAGTTGAAACGTTTTAACTTTTACTTGTACTGCAGTTTTAGTGTTTTCTTTTCAAACTACAATAAAAATTAAACTAAAGGTAAAGGTGTTTAACTTCTTTTTTTCTAATTTTCGAAAATTTAAAATGCCAGCACGAAAATTTCTTCTGAAAAAAAAAAATAAAATAAACAAAATAAAATAAATACTTTTTTTTTTTTACTTACCGATCAAAGTTAAGTTGAAAGTTACTAATAGACGTAAGCCAGTTAAAATGCAAACAAATTAGTACAGCGGTATTCCCGACTTGACTAGCACTGGAGAAGTACTTTCCCTCTCGGCACACACAACTAACTGCCGCAACACGCAAAGAAGCCTTTCAAAGTAAGTAAAAGTGACTTTAGCTTTCAGAGAAGAGAAAAGGCAACAGTCGTGATGAGAAGCTAACGCGGTTCGGGCCAATGACGTCAGAATCTCGCGCGAGTAGGCCGAGACTGACAGATTTTCGTTTGGGACGGGCTGGGTGCTCTTCCAAGTTGCCCGCTTCTCCTACATTTTCTCTTTGGCTCTTTTAAATCGATATTAGAGTCGCATCGGAATGGATATTGTTCCATTAATCTACATTGGATGAACATGTGGCATATTTTGCAAAAAGTATATTACAAATGATTTTTAAAAGAAAACTTTTAATACCAACGATTCAAAAAGAAAAAATTAACATGCTTGTGTTGATCTTCCCCACTTGTTTGTTTCTATGATCTGAAAAAAATGTACTGAGTAGTTTTTTTTTTTCAACTGAGCAACTTACCCATTCCTCTCTGCAAATTAAGATTGTGTCAGCTACGAACAAGTTGGCATGTAAATAAATGTACTTTAACTTTATAACCATCAGATTTCAGTAAGTCTCTACCTCGAGGGCCTCTTGGGCCTTGTATATGGTGAACATCATTGTAAAAAAAAGAAAACAAAATTTGATCGTACGCTATTGAGATAAATTATGCTTCTCAGTCTTATGGGTGGAAAATTAATTAAAAAAATGAAGAGCGTTGACACATCCTTCATTTGACGTTTTGCATTGTGCAAACTTACTGGAGACAATAGAGAATATCTATGCCTCAGACAGCACTTCTTTATTGCACTAAGAAAGGCCGGGTCAAATGCATTTCTTGATGTCTGTAACTTGATCCGGGTGTCTAGGTAGTTTTTTGGTGAAAACATTAAAAACAGCAATTTGGTGTCATGTTTTACATTTTGTGAATAATACGAGATGCAACCCTAAAATACAGTGAATTTGACCGTGAAAAAAATTTCTTACACTCCTCACATCTAGTTTCTCCCTTCACCTCTAGAGAGAAACTTGTAAGTAAATCGATTTGCCTGCTGTTTGAACACTGGTTCAAAAAAAGTAGCTGCAAAAGTTCGTGCTAAATTCGCTTCATGCAGGCAGTTCACATTTTTTTTTCAGAACTCTGGATAACACTATTTACTTAGATTACTTACAGTCAGACTATCGTCGACATTTTTGTTGTTACGATCACAATGTTTCGGCCTTCTTCAGGTGCCAGTCGACCCGGGTAAACTTCTGGAGAGCATCTTGTATACAGTCCGACCACATTAAACCGGCTCCCGTCGTCTGACAACTCTGACGCTTTGAGAATCAGACACCATTAGTTCAATGAGCGACTACGAAGCAGTTCCATACGTTGTTTACAACAACGACAACAGCAGAGTGTTTTGGTGATACGGTCTTGCTCATTTTTCATATATAGCTGCATATTTACCCATTCAGGATAGTAAGTATATATTATTTTTTGGTTTTAGGCTTTTTAGCTTTTAAATCGCATGAAACAATAAAAGCCTTGTTTGGAGGCATTAGTTAATAATTGTTTTATTTCCTTTTTAAAGTGATGTTCTACTTTTCATAACGCAACAATATATATGTGGAATAAGCTAGCAAGGCTATATTTACATAGGTTTTATGATGGATGCTTTTTTTCTGGTCCAACAGTGGCCTGGTTCCAGTAGTACCGAATTAAAGAGGTCGGATTGTATAAGTTTCAAGTAGTGCGCCTCTCTCTCTCTCTCTCTCTCTCTCTCTCTCTCTCTCTCTCTCTCTCTCTCTCTCTCTCTCAGTATTTTAAATCATAGCAAGTTAATATGTTGTATTTAATAACATAACTGGGTCCACAATTCATTTTGCATCATTGTTAATGTTATAGCGAGCGTTTGGTTGCAAAGGAAAGGAACAAACAAGGATTAAAATTTTCAACAGCGTATATTCGTCAAATTTCGGAATATATACATCATTGTTTGAAATTTGGCAAAAATTGTTCATGTGTTGTTCTTCAGTTGCTGTTAGTAAGGAAAGCGATTACGTGTAAGTGTGTCGTCGGTAGGGTCGGGAGTTGGCTGGTTTCTTGGGTTGGTTGGCCCAGATCACAGTTGGTGTCAGAGGATAGGTCTGGAGCGGATTAGCCGTTAGTGAGATTGGACGGACGCCTTTCTTCGTGGTTGAAATCGAAAACGATTATTTGATGGGCTGGCGGCCGTGTGATGCCGAGATGTTAAGCCAAACTGGTTAATATGGTGGGTTAGCGGGTTGGTTGATCAAAGTCACGGTGGTGGGTTGATCCTTGGTAAGGCACGTTCGTTGCTGAGGTTACTGCGGTGGTGACAAGGGATTAGTTGTAGTTAGTGAACTGAGCGGAAGGTCTCTATTGGATTCTGGTCGATTCTGAGATCAACGAAAGGGGTCATGGTGGTGACGATGAGTGAGGCCTGGAGTGAGTCGAGTGGAATGTCTCTGTTGGATTATGGCCGAAAGTAGTATCAACGAGGTGGAGTCAGGATGATAACGACGAGGGTGGCTTGGAATGAATCGAGCGAAATTTCTCTGTTGGATTCTGGTCGAATGTGATATCAACGAAACAGGGTCACGGTGGTGACGATGAGGGAGGCTTGAAGCTGGATGGTGACGACGTCGAGGTGTTAGAAATCACAGTAGTTGGCGTCAGGAGTCCGGCAGTGTCGAAGCTGGCCTGTCGGCTGCATTTTGCGTGTGGAGAGTCGGTGAGATTAGTTGAGCTTGGACGAGGTCACAATGGTGATGAGAGAGGCGATCATGCTGGTGACGGCGACAGCGCGCCTGCGTGTCGGCAGGTGGTCTTTTGGCCCGCAACCGTGTTGTTCATTACGAGGGGCTTCCTTTTAAGCAAATCCGGTGATCCTTAGGGTCATCTTTTTTTTTCGGCGTGAACGTTCGTGATTATCTATTGTATTTTTACGAGATTTGTTTTGTGAACCGGATGTGATGCTCGGAGACCATGCGCAGAAAAGAACTTTTTATTTTGTGTTTTGCATTCTTGACGCACACATTCGGGCAACATGTAGTGTGAATCAGAAGGAGATCTAATTGCAGCGGAGTATAACATTGAGCCTTGAAAAGGAAGAGGCTTTCAGCGTCACTTTTGAATGTGATTGAATCGCTATCTGACGATCACAAAAAGAAACATTTGATTTAGTATTCGTTTTTTACTCACTTCTCCACTGTGACAGGATGGGGTACAAGGTCGGTTTAACGTTCTGTACTATGACCAATGACTATAAAATTGCCCAGTTTCCATTAAATGAGAAAAGTGTGGCCGCAGGATTGGAATCCCTGGGACCAGGTTTTTCTCTTTATTTTAAGAGGAATAAAGAACAGGCATTGCACTTTGACCCGCAATTTACCCACTTCCACACAGTGGTGGGATGTGATATAAGTTTGGTTTAATGTGGGGTGCTCCTTCCTACGCTTACATATGAACCAGGAACAAAAGACACACTATCCGCGAACACTGTCACGCTGGTATCAATATTTACCAAACCTCCATCATGAGGGGGGGGGTGTGCTCCATCTTTAGTGCAATGAGAGGTGGGTGCTCCATCTTTAGTGCAATGAGGTAGGGGTGCCGCAGAGTTGTAATCACCTGGATTCTCTCATAATTTAAAGGAACGAGATAGAACACACACACACACACACACACACATACATACATATACATATATATATATATATATATATATATATATATATATATATATATATATCATTTATCCGAAATTCCCAAATCCGAAAACCTTCAAACTCCGAAGGTTTTTCAGGTGCTGACATGACTTGCCACAAATGGAAATTTTCAGAAAGCACTGGGAAGGTTGCTAGGAGATGTTCAGCTGTTGTAAGTGACCTCTTCTGCCCTGGGTGGATGTTTCCCAGCCCAGCTACGTAGCCTACGTTCGCACCATTTTTTTTTCATTTTTTTTTTTTTGTTAGCGATCGTCACAACACGTTCGTGAATAATTTACCAGGTGTTTCGTGGTCAATAAAAATATTATTCAAAATGTCAAAAAGCCCCGTATTTATATATTATTTGTTTGGTTTGGTTTGGTTTGTTTTACGGCATATCAACCTCTATGTGTTATTTAATGCCGACAAGATTTTTATTGCTGAGAATATTTTTCTTCAAGAATTCATTACTGATAATAACCTTTTACAAAAATGTATTGCTGGTATCAAAACCTATTTTTACACTTTCATAGTGTTTTGACCCCAGTTTGGGGGTAAACTATTTGCCCATAGCTGGGACCCTAACAGGTGCTACCACCCCGGGTCACGGTGGACCTGGGAACACCAGCAATTAAGAGGTAGTTCCACGTTCCTTAAAAACTGATCAGAGGCTTTGCTGTTGGATGTAGTTTATCGTCTTACCCATGACGCAGATATAGTTTATCGTCTTACCCAGGACACTGATGTCGTTTATCGTCTTACCAAGGAGGCTATATATATTATCTATATATCTATGTGTGTGTGTGTGCGCGCGCGCACGCCCGTGTTTTGTAAGTAGTAATCACGTTTTTTGTACAAAATATTATTTTTAAATGAAATTTTAATTTCACCACTTAAAAATCATACTGTATGTGCTCAAAATTTATTAAATTTTATATAAAACTACTTTCAGGTTATATGTTATTTATATTAAAAAATACTGCCTTCAGGTTATATGTATAAGCTATGTTATGAAATGTAAAGGGATATCGTGTTTATGCTTGGATTACATTCCCAAACTGCCCCATTTTATAGATGTTTTATATAAATTAAATAGCCTGGATTCCAAAATCCGAAAAAATGTTAAAACCGAAGCACTTCCTGTCACAAGAATTTCGGATAAAGGATTCTCAACCTGTACTACATTTTGATCCCAGTTTGAATGCCGAAAAATCGCGAAAATCATTTTCACTTTTTGCGGCCATTAATAATTAACTATTTTTCACTGACAATAATTTGCAATAAATGAAAAAAATAATAGCAAGTATTTCAATGAAAGCAAACTTCAATGAATGAAGAATGTCCTACCATAAAAGCTTGCACACATGCATTAAATTACCATGTGGTTGTTAATTGTATAAAAATAAAGCAAAACCGAAAGAAAAGCCCTGCCAAATGGATGACGTGTACGAATATTTTTGTTCGTCTCTCACAATACAAAATAGGAACACGAAGATATACATTCAGCATCTTATCGTTTGTACTTAAGAAAGTCTTTGGGATGATAATTCTTGGCATGATCCCCATACACTAAAAAAATTCTAGCACAAACCCAACGTACTGCGAGCGTATGGAATCTTAAAAAGGAAAAATAAAACCATATGCTGTATGGCAGACGGTAAGGATTTTTGGTCAAAACTTATTGATGCACTATTATACATATATATATATATATATATATATATATATATATATATATGTGTGTGTGTGTATGTGTGTGTGTGTGTGTGTGTGTGTGTGTGTGTGTATAAATATAAATATATATATAAATATAAATATATATACATATAAAAATATATGCAATTTTTATATATATTATTTATTTATATATTATATATGCGCGGCACTTACTGGAAAGCGCTCAATATCAGTGATAGAGCTAACATATCTAGTTTGTGAACCTGGGTTTCACGCTATTTGCGATCGTCAAACAAACTTTTTTTGTCTGACGATCGCAAATAGCGTGAAACCCAGGGTTACAAACTCACATCAATCCGACTATATATATATATATATATATATATATATATATATATATATATATAAGAATCTTTGATCAAAATTCAGTTAATAACTACAAACTTATTGATGCACTATCATATATATATATATATATATATATATATATATAAGAAAAAGCATAACCGTTGGTGGAACTAATGGACAACTTCCCAAAAGATCTAAATACTCTTAAACAAGAAAAAATCTTGAACAAAGACAGCAATAAGAAAAATAAGATACAAAATGAAAAAGACCTAAAGGTAAAAACCTACCAACTCAGTAAAGTGCTCAACGTTTATATTATCTAGACAGAGAAAAAACGCTTGTCAACATTAATTCCTATGAAAAGATGGCCCTGGTCATAACCTCAGTTTCACGCGGTCTTCAGAGAACTTGAACGCCTTATATATATATATATGTGTGCGTGTATCTATCCATTACTATATATATATATATATATATATATATATATATATATATATATATATATATATAGTAATGGATAGCTACACGTAGTTTTTGCCTTACAAGTTGCACCCCTGATGATGATCTCAGAAAGAGATGGAAAGTACTTGGGAAATAAAAGTGATTTTCATTGTTACGGTGCATTTCTTGCTTCATTTGATTGTAATATACGGAAAAATATTCGTAAATATGAAAGGATTATGATAAAAATAAGCAGACAAAATTTTTCTACTTTATTCAGTCTGACATGCCTAAAAGAGAATTTGCTGACTAAATACACAAATATATATATATATTGAAATTGTTAGCAGGATTTGATAATTATAATTAATTCATTGAGTCTGAAAGAAACCTCAGCAGAATGCAGAAAGCACTGGACGGCCGTTTCGTCCTATATTTGGGACTCATCAGCAGTGCGCATCCACTACAGAGAATTGAAACCCTGAGAGTTAAGTTATCAAGCAAACGTCATACCAACTGTTCCAACGGACCTCGGTGACGAAGAGGTAGCAAATCAGACTCAATATAGCGCCGCTCGCTCACATATTCCGTGGTGGAACTCAACTGAAATTCTCTGTAACCATAGGACTGTGCCCCCGGGAGCCACGACTACTATCACCAAGCCGCTCAAACTCAATAAGCTTCACAAATAGTAGAATAGAAACATTGAAATAAAGTAAGTTCATATTTGTGTGTGCATTTTTTAAACTATGGCTTTATTTCATAACATTTAAAAATTTTACTAAGTGTGCGGTGATATTTTCATTAGCTCCTAGGTGTGCCTTTGCTTAAAAAGGTTGAGAAACATTGGTTTAAAGTATATATATATATATATATATATATATATATATATATATATATATATATATATATATATAATGAGTAACTTAGATGTGGAATGAGGCTGAAGTATGGAACACCTAGTGAAGCTAGAACTCACTTTTCAGTTGTAATTGATCAAACGAGAAAAGCTTCCTAACCACGATACCACATCAGAATATTCTTAAAAACTAAGCGTAACTTACATATGGTACTAGGCCGCAAGTATAATAGTAATTGATCTAACGGAACAAGCTTCCTAATAACTACACCATGTCGTGCATATATATATATATATGCGAAACAGTTCATGGCATAAACACATGTCTCTCCATCTCAATTTAACTTTTTAAAATCATAGAACTTCACAGGTAAAGTTACTCTAAATAAATATTCTGAAAAATTCCAGTTGCATTTTCAACAACTTCTTTTTCATATATATATATATATATATATATATATATATATATATATACATTACAAAGAGTCAATCATTTCTTTTTGTTAATATTTTTTCTTTCATTTTAGGAGTGAGAGAATTGTCATTTATTTTCAAAGATGCTTTCTTATCAAATAATATTTATATATAAAGTACTTTAAACGTTATTTTTAGTGGATAGCCTATATCTGCTCAAAGGTAAATAGAACCTTGCTCAGCCGTGACATTCTGTGGCCAAACTGTCTAAAACTTGCTTTCTCTTACAAACTATCTGTTAAAGATGGTCGAAAGTACTTGGAACATAACATAATTTCGGCAAGTTCTTTAACAGCTTCCCACCTTACATCAAAAAGATATATTCAACGCCAGCAAGAACTCATAAAAAAGCTGAACAGACGTTCGCTAGCTATTTTAATTATTAATTTTTTAATTTTACTACAGTTGTATTTGAAAATTTTTTACTTGTGAGTTCAAACTTTACTAGTGCTTCAATTGTATCCAGTGCCACAATTAATATATTTTATCATTTATCTAGTCTTATGAATCGCTACTAATGTGACACTATTCACACGTTTGGCCTTCAACTGGACGCTTCAGCTGCAAGTATGGCCTGATGGAAGATCACTAATCTGGATAGTGATCACTCCAGTAATGTTATTCCTGGTTGGAAGTCCTCCTCAGCCCACGTTGTGATACTGATCCTGAAAAGGTCTTCCTCTAAAAGGTTGAAACATCGGTGATCTCAAGCTGAGATGCTATCGTAACGCACAGTTACAATTAGGATTGATTCTCTGAGTTGGTGTATTAAAAAAAAAATGACAGAACGAAAACATTGAAGTATATTTAGCAAAAGATAACAAATGACAACTTTATTCGTCTGTCATATAAACTATGAATTTAAATAACGTTTTCCGTCCCAGTATTTGGTTGACTCCTTCAAAGCGGTCGGATTTCTAGCAGTTCTACTATTATTACTATAGGAGAAAGGGAAGAACCGGTCTGTGCTTGTGTTCGCTCTAGTCGTAATTGGGGTGCTGAGCTAACTTTCCTTCCTTTTCCCCAATTAGAATGCAACAAACTTGGCAGGCCATTTGACCCTTCACGGACAATCAGTGAAGCACAATCGATACAGAGAACAGTTTGGGAGTAGACGCCATGAAGAGGAAGCACTTTCCTGGCGCGTGGGTAAAACACAGCCTCTTACAACATGATCCTAAACTTATTAATAAAGACATATTTTTAGCATCCACTAGTTTTCCTTTTCAGAGCCGGGGAGAAGGCACGTGACACATTTCCATACATTGTTAGCATTGTTTGAATTTATAGCTATTCTATATTTTCGAAAATGTTCAAAAACGCAAATATTACATCTCTACTGGCAAGGAACTGTTGACTCGGGCATAATCAATATATAACACGAAATTAAAAGCATGAATATCGTGATACACAAATCTCTGAAAAGATCGTATTTCTTAGTCAAAAGGAAAACGTAGGAATTGAAATAAACCAAAATATATTGTGTTGGGTTAAATTTTCTTCTTCTTTCCTAATTAGTATGCTACGCGCTTAGATGGTCATGTGACTCTTAATGTAAAGCTCGGCATATACAGCGAACATTTTCAGTGGATACACCGCGAGAAGATGCTTTCCTAAAACACAAGTAAACCCAGCCTCTTGTAACATGACATGCATGACTTGTGAGCAAATGCAATTTATGTAACATTCACTAATTTTCCTTTTCAGAGTCGGAGAGAAGGTATGTAACAATTTTCTACACTTTATTAGCATGTTCCATTTCTAGAAAATAAAACTTACATTAATATTGTTCGGACTTCCCCCTAGTTGTCTTTATTTCTTTTTTATCATAAATATTTGATTAAATATATGTACCGAGGGTAGGTACTACAAAGTCAGCCAACACATTTGGTAAATCCAACAGGCGAATCAACATTTACGCCTCTAGCTTGAAACATCAACTGAGATTTTTCTTCACGTCAAATCAACTTCTTCACAACTCAAAATAGTTACTTTTTATGAGCTTCGCTCCCTCAACTTTACACGATGATAGGTCAGCGAAATCAAATCATTTACTTTATTGACGCACAAGGTTTTCTTTGTGTATAAGTGCTTCTCAAAAACACATGGCTCTAGGCCGGTTTCTGGGTTAGAAAATTCCCCTTTGAAGACATTTTTCTTGAGAAATAGATTTTCTTATTATCAACGTAATTTCGGAATGGTTGGTAGTTTCAGACTACAGTTTTTTCCTCATTGGAATCAATCACCTGTCAGAGCACACGCCCCTCCTGGGCAATGGGTAGTGGGTAGGTACACTTGCTTATCAGTTATATTCAATCTTACTCGATTTCCTCGTTAAATTCAGGTTGAACCTCCCGTGAATGTCAAATCTAGCTTCACTTATCGTTCCTACTTAACTTTTTTAATTAATCCTTTTACTCCGTCGCATTTGGTGACATTATAAAAGTAGGGAAACAATTTTTCACTCTTCTTCTTGGCTGTACACCACTAGACCAGGCCCTAATGATGTTTAACAGCCAACAACCGACCGCGGTCAAGTATCTCTCGGGATCTACCTGGCCCCTACGAGTGAGGACAACATCCATTTCGTAACTAAAGTAGAAGCTTTCTCTTGCTACGGTTTCATATTTTCAATTACTGACATAGATCAGTATTCAAACCCAAGTAAAAGCTATAGTGGGTTATCAGTTATAGTGAAGTGTATGAATGTTGAAACAGATTAGTTTGATTTGGTTTTGTTAGTTAGATAGCCCACCATAAGAGGGGTATAAAACAAGAAAATCAAATTGTAAAGTGAAACAACAAATTTATATACATATAAATCAATTTAGGTCTTTACAAATAAAATTAATGTATTTAGGTTGATACAAGGTCGTCAAAATGTTCGTAGTGGTCCTTGCAAGAATGAGTTTATGTGTACGTAGGCAAGAACGTATGTGTGGATGTATGTATGTATGTATGTATGAGCGTTATCGTAGGGTAGGAATGTCTTTGAAGTAATCTCTCAGTCTTAAAATGTTCCGTTCGTTTATCAAGTATAAAAGAGGTGAGGGAGAAAGGTAGAGATAATAATAACGATCGCTTGACCTTTGTCAAGGGACGTGTTAATACGCTCGTCTCCTTCTCTCTGGTGACAGGCGAACTTGCCCGTCTTTTATTTTGTTTGTGGGGCTTGAAAAAGTCATTTGGGAATTCACTCCTGGATATGATTCGGGCCTTTCCATTGGACGGCGAACAAACTTCGCGTCGGCTCGCGAAAAGGTCCGTAAAAGAATTTGTTTCTGAGAATTAAAGATTATTTGAATTTTGTTTTTAAATGTTTCCTAGTTTTCTGTTAGCCGAAAATATTTCGCCTCAAGGTGTGAAATTTCACGAGTTTTGTTTTGGGTTCGCTTTTGCGTGTGTGTTTGTAAAGTTTGTAAATTCGAGTCTTTTTAATTTCTAACAAAATCAATGAGTCAGTGCTTAGCATTTGAATTTTAAATCTAGATCTTGTTTTGTTCACTACAAGCTACGATTTCAAACGCAGTAGTTTCAGGTCTACAGGCTCTACACTTGTGAGACTGGTGCGATACAATATTCCTTTGCATGCTTCTCTTCATTTAGCCATTTGTGTTTCTAATCTGATTCTAGTAAATATGATTCAATGTGTGCGCCAGAATTGGGTTCCTAGCACCAAAGTTGATTATTTCCAGCAAATAACTAAGAATTATATCAATATCAATTGTATGTCCAGTGTCTTATTAAACACAACTTATTTTCCCATCATTTTTAGATCCAAAGATGACAGCAATGCACAAATGTTTTATATTCTGAGATAAAGCTCTTAGATAAGAAGCATAGATAGTCTTAGGTAGATATTAATAAGCTTACTTTCGCCTGGTACTACACTAGAATTTGTCTGTGTGAATATTATCATTCAACAGTCGATACCTCATTTTTTTTTTCAAGGCTAAGTTTTTGTCCACTTGTATAATTCTTTTTTATAGTGTTTACTTACTGAAGTATTCGGCCTTGCCTGGGCTTATAATATTCGAAAATAAATACACTCACGAGTTTATAGCAGCTCTGGTAATCTGTCTTTGTCAGAATTAAAATAAAATTTTGGTCAAATTTAACATTGCAATTAATTTACATTTTTAAAACATTTTTTGTATGTAAAGGCATGTGTGCAGTTTTTTTTGTTTTTTTTCATATGCTAAAGTTGATTTTTTTGTGTAAAGATGTCTAACTTGATTTTTGTATGTGTGAGAGTTGATTTGTGTGTAAAGATGTGTGTTTTTTATATTCTGTATATGTGAGAGTTGATTTTTTTTCTGTAAAGATGTGTGAATTGATTGCATGTTCGATAGTTGACTTTTTATGGTAAACAGTCTCATTATTTGAAATGTTCGTAGCACTGAACATGTGTCTGATATTTTAAAAAGTTCATACATTTTAAGTTAACAAATGTCATTACTTACATTGACTTGTCGGTCAGTCTTTAATCTTGAGCCAGCTTCTCTTATCAGTTTGGTGGCGAAGGAGTTGTTTGGTATACATTTATGTAGATGTGCTAGCATTTTGACTTGCCTGATAGACTACTCGTCGCAAAGTATCGCACGTATTTGTTTTCAGGAGATATAAACGCGAAGCATTTTGAATTTACTCAGAACGACAGTAATTGGTTGAAAAATATCTTTTGATACTTCATCATCCGTTTTCTACTACGTTTAATCGTTATTATTTTTTTTTAATTTTACCAGCAGCTTGTTTGTATAACTTCTCACTCTTTTTTGTCGTGTTTTTACATAACAATGAAATCTTTCCACTCTTGCTGTTTTATTTATCAAATCTTGAATATTACTTCAAGTTCGCTATATTTTGTATCAATTACTTTAACCTTGTAGGGTTAACTCTTGTTACTTTCCTGAAACCGCTACTAGTGGACGCTCTGCTATACTATAAATACGCTGCGATAATTTTCCGCAGCCTCTTCTTAATTTTTCCGCTTACACGTCAACATGTAAGTCTCTCGCGGGAAAACGCGTTTCTCACTGGGAAAAGTATGAATAAACTACACACACATAACACACGTACGTACGCACATTCACTCACTTCACATCCTTTGTACCTGAAAGGTTTTCACATTCTTTTGTTACACACATCATTGTCTTTGTCACTTGTATACCTTTCTTGTTAATACATTATCATTTGTTTGTACATATACTGGTTCTTGTTGTCTCTTTGTATTGTATTACTCGTACTCACGTAGAAGTCCGCTCGTTTGTTGTGAGTATTCCAGGAGACACGCGTTTTTTCCAACACGCGACGCACATACTGCCCGCAACAACTTATACAATGCTAACAACACTTCAGACTGGTGCCTTCTTTTTCCATATCTCGAAAATGGAATTTTGAAAAGTGAAAATTTAATTGAAAAAAGTATTGGAAATTTCCAAGCTTTCATTTAAAATCAAGAAAACTGTAACAACGGCCTTACAGTCAAGAAGAAAAAAGTGAAAGTGTCAAAGCAGCAAACGGAAATAAGATAAGCAATCCTGTGATTTACAAATGACGATCGCTTGCTCTTTCTAGGGTATCGTATATCAGTCGTGGGAGAGTGAGAGTTCGTTCGGGATATAATACAAGGTAGTAGTCGAGATAGACTCGTGGAGAAAATCAACACACATACAATCGAGTGAGATAGACACGTGGGAGAAGTATTCCACGAATTATCGCATTGAATACCAGCTAAGAAACTTTGGCGGCAACTGAACATTAAAGAATGACCCTCTTTCACTATTAACTCGAGATTCAACATAACATGCATACATATACGTAGTATATGTGGGCGTATATGTGTATGTGTGTGTGTGCGCGTGTGGACGTATACATGTATGTATACACACACATATGTATATATGTGTGTGTGAGAGGGTCTGTATAGGTAAATATATATGCTACTCTCGGAATGGTGGCCGATTAGAAAATTTGGTGGGCAATATAGGATTTTGAGTATTAAAATGGTATTTTAACATGTGCTACCCGAAAAAATACTCAAAGGAGATATGCAAAGAACCTGTATTTAAAAAAAATAGGAGGCTAAGTGGAAATAATTTGGACACATTCCTAGATACGATATAAATATCATTGCAAACAACGAATATTTTGGTATTTTCTATAGTTTTGAGAAGGTTCATTAATATCCAAATAATTCTTCAGACGAAATATTTTTTTCAGATAAGGGAAGATCAAAAACAACTTTGCCAGTAAAATGAAGAAGTAACAACAGTATGAGTTTTATTTAATATAAAATTGTTTTTAATTTTTTTATCACATTGGCCATCTTGAATTTATCAAGGCAGGAAATGTGTCCCCCAAAATATAATTTACCGATCACTGTATACTTTTGTATATTTACTATACAGGTGGGCGATGGAAAATGTTTCCATGTGAAAGTGGGCGATGATGCAAAAAAATGGTTTGGAACCCCTGGTTTAAACCTACGATGGGAGGGTATGGGTGTTGTAAAAAGAGTTTGAGAGGAAGTGAAACAAGGCTGAGTCCATATAGCTTGAGTGAAGCTTTATTCCACTAGAAATCTACTCCGGCAGCGAACCGTAAGAAGAAAATGGACGACTACCTCGTAAAAAGAGAAAGAGGAAAACAGGGGGAAATCAATCAGTCCTGGAAAGTCAGGGAAAGATTAGAGAGTTCCTTTATTTTCACCACAATGGGTTAAAAAAAAAAAAGATGCTGACGTTCTTCCTTTGGAAGTATCTTTGTCAAATATCACATGTAATAAACTGTACAAGTCTCATATATTGTGTCCTGGAGTTAGTAATGATAAGAGATGAATTTTTGGTGAACAACATCATTATTCTCTGAAATTGTTAATGTTTTACAAAATTTTACATCCACACGTGAGTCTACCAAAGCTGCGCATAGTTTTCTAGATAAAGCATCAGCAGGTAAGTTAATATCAACACAGATATGTCACAACACAAGTAAATTGGGCCACGGAGTCATCTTATTTCTCAATTAGAATATTTATCTGCCTTCGCTGTCATAGCTTCGTAGCTTTGATTAGATGCTCGGGGTCAGTTAAAACATAAATGGCAGCTCTTTCCAATAAATAACGGAAGTTACGATTAACAGCGTAAATTGCTAATAATTCGCTTCCCTGTGTGCTGTATTTCGTTTCCGCCTCAGTCAATTTCTTTGCAAAGAAAGAAATCAATTCCAATCGTCAGCGATGCGTTGCCGGTGTTCAATACTTAAAACGTGAAATCATCAACTGAAAGCCAAAGCTCAGCGTTTGAATCAGGACAGGATAAGCAAAATCTTATTTATTTTATTTTGTTTTATTTTATTTATTTATTTTCTTTCTTTTTTTAAAAGCTAACAAGGCAGTGTCCGATAACTGGATATGGCAGCGTTTTTTTGTATTTATCAATATTTGCCAAGGAATGGTCTTTTCAGTATAAATTTCTGATCTAATGATTTTGCAGTCAAGAAAGTTAACTTTGCGTAGTCTCGGGTCTTGAAAAAGGAAAGGTTTGAAATAATTGAGAGGGTTGGATTTTTATAGACAGGGCATGGAAAAAATCTGAGACTACCCGTTTTTAAGATTTTGAAAAAATCCAACCCTCTCACTTATTCCTAACCCATCCTTTATTCAAAACCCGGGAGTAAGCATGCCATTTCTTCATTTAAATAAAGTAAATCCTCGTCGGAATAATCTCGAATTTAGTTTACTTAAATGAAGGAATGATATGTAAACATACAGAAAATTATTTAAATTGTAGAGATTAACTCCCACTTAGTCTTTCAATTCGCCCACTATATTATGCTACCCAGGACTATAAAAGGAAGGATACAAGCTCTTTTTTCCTTTCAATCTGAAACGCGTTAGATCCAGGACGCATTTTGTCGCTTTCGGTGTCGGCTGCTGAATTCCAAACCTATCCACGTAGTACACCCTCACACACACGCAGATTCTCTAACAACAAAGCCTATAATGTTTTGCTACTTTTTTCCACCAGTGTACACACAAGTATATTTTGTCTTCTTGTATTGTTATTATTAATATAAAAATATATCGGATTAACACAAATAAAATTTGTCATTTATTTAGCTGATTGATGTTATAGTCAGCACCTCGACTACAGAGTTTCGTAGATGAAATCTTTTGCAATTGTTCAATTCTCTTTTCAGGAGGATTCAGCAATTGACTGCCGTTTTTCGCATTTTGCATTTTTGTTGGTTTTGTTATTTTTTTTTTTTACTAAGTTTGATGATGCAATTTGCTCTTATTGGTGTTGGGTCCATTTTTTTCTATTTGTGTGTGTGTGTGTGTGTGTGTGTGTGTGTGTGTGTGTGTGTGTGTGTGTGTGTGTTCACATTTGTCAAGACCCCCAAATGGTTTTTCTATGAAATGATTGCGAAAAGTATAAATAATGTCGAGTGTTCATACTCGTCAAGATCTCCAAATGGTTTTTCACAATCATACACGTTCTTAATTATTTCTAATATACCGAGGAACTGCGGCACGTTACATGACTAAAATATTATTTTGTTTAGTTATAATTTTAACTAAGTTTTATCAAATCAGTTTCGCAATTTTAAATGATCATTTTCTTAAAATTGAAGTTTTTTCGGAAGTTTCCATGAAAATATGTTGTAATTTTTTTTCCATAAATAATAAGCCTGGAGAGATAAGTTTATTATTTACAGACTCGAAAATAATCCGAATTGACCTTTGATTGGGTTTATAACAATTCCATATTGTCGGAGTTAGCTCCTCCTCATTTCCTTAATCCTTCAACAAGGGTCTCTCTCCCCTGACTATAAATACTGGCTGACCCTTCTCTCTCTCTCTCTCTCTTTTTCGACTCAGGCCTTGAGCCGCTACCTCGCGCGGAGGCGAGGTAAAACTTTCTCTTTTTCACTTAGGCCAATATGTGACATCTCACAGATACAGCATTTCCCATATTCTGGGAACACGCTAAGGACAATACACGTACGTACGGACACTCAACACAACACACACACACACACACATAACTTCTCCATACAAACACTATGTAACTTTTCATGTCTTCGTGTATTAATATATTTGTTTACCCATAATATATATTTGTTTACCCATGTATGTCGGTCTTGTCTTCTTTGGACTTAATTATAGTCCAACATTCCTATGTAGCTGGACCGGCTAGCAGGAAATCTTAACCTAGAGATATCTCTTCACATCTTCACCCCCTCGGTCCTCTACATAAATATAAATACTCCAAAACACAAACGTTGCATACGTTCTACTGGCAAGGAAACATTCGGCATTCACTGAACGTGCAGCCAGGGCTATTTTTGGTTAAAATTTATAAAATCTTTCCATCAAAACAATTATAATAAATATATAATAAATAGGTTTCTCAAGTCCACTGTTATCCCTCGTTCAAGTATTGATTGGGGCTTTCTTCCTAAACCTTATGTTCGACGGAGTCTGAGGCGTCAACATTGTGTCATAATTTTCTCCTCTAGGTACATGTATTGTTGAATGTCCTCAAGGGGTGTGATTTGGTAGAATTCCTTATTCGTGATTCTCTAACGCCAGTCCACGAGGTTCGAATAAGAATGGTCATCGTTAAGACCTACAGGCTCCATTCGATCAAAGCCATTTTTAACTATTGATCCGTTTATCTCTCGAGATAAAAGTAGCGCCCTGTTTGGTCAAAATTCAGTCCTTTGGTAGTGAGACTGGAGTGACCTCTCCAGGGTGCAGGCCAGACTACATCCCCCCTCTCGGACATACGGACAAAATCCAAAAGAATATAGGGCATTACATTTGAGGATGTCTTGGCGACAGGAATTGCCAGAAGGTTGTCAATGTTGACTAGGCTCCACTCCGTGTTTTCTGATTGGATTTACTTCTATAGCCTTTTCCACAAGGCAGCGGAGGTTTAAAATCAGAGTTTACCTTCCCCTAGATGGGCTGCATTCCTGGACTGTTGAGCTGCATCTACCCGAAGCAGCTGGTTATGAGGCGCCAGTTTTCTGCCTTCGGCCATTCTCGTGATTGAAACTGGAGTTAGATGTCAGAGACTATTTGAGACACATGCCACGGAAGCATTTTATACACAGTGAGAGCTCGTCTCCACTATCACCGCCGACTATTACAACTTTTGGAACATATAGATAAAATGTATGTACATTATGTATTTTATAAGTTTAAAAAATAGTAATAATCTTTTAGTAAACCCGTAAACCCGTTTCATCTTAGTGGTTTTATTTATTTCTTTTTTTAATCATTTCACCCCAGACAAAGCAATAAAACCACTAAGACGAAAGGGGTTTACTGAGTGTGACAGAATATGAGAGAGAACGATAAAAGAACAGGAATTAAGAAAACGGAAAATAACTATTAGCATTGCATTTAAATTTATGAAGATCAAAACTGACAGGAAAGCAAAAAGTGGGAAGAGAGTTACACAAACGAGAAGTGCGAGAGAAGAAGCTGTAAGCATAGAACTTATGGTTATATCTAGCGATTAAAATGGTGAGATCTTGCTGTCAATCTAGTAGTATGCTTAAATTCATAAAGTCTAGGTATCAAAGAGGAAAGCTCATCAGAACATTTATCATCAAAATATTTATAGAAAAGCACAAGGAATCTGTGTTATAGCAGTGGGAAATATTCACCAATTTCCCTTTTCTGAGTGGGAGAGAAGGTATGTAACATATTTTCTAAACTTTATTAGCATGTTCTGTTTCTAGAAAATGAAATGTACATTTACATTCTTTTGACTTCTCCCTAGTTGGTTTCTTTTTCTTTATTATAATATTTGGCTAAAGGTTCCCTTTCACTGCACTATTGATTACTGTAGAAAATACTTGCTGTAGCATACCTATGGATGATAATGGGTATGTCTCCATTCACATAAATACAGTAGTAAATACTGTATGTTGGTCTGCAGTTGGAGATTCATTGTGGAATTTACTTGATTTACTTCTAGCAGTTGACTACTTCTTCTATGCGCCGCTGGTGAATCTTATATGTGTTGTTCTTGTCCTAAGTATTATCGTTCATTACCAACCTTCATATGATTATTCTATTCAGTAACCTTCGCTAAGTTACAACAATACTCAAAAGAGCTACATTCCCTAGTTCCACCAGCTCAGACCTTTACAGCTAGGACCGCCATGCCATGTTCATGGTGTCAAATCATCTCTATTCTTGTTGTATTCATTTGGTAAGGAGTAAGTTCCAATTAGACAACTTCATCTAAAGAACTGATACATTGTGAAACAAACTCCTGAGTGGATGCTTTCCTGACCGTTACAATCTTAACCTCTTTAATCTAGGGTCAACTGATATCTGTCCTACATATCCTCATAATCTGCACTTCTTACTTCCTCCTTCCCCTTCCCTTACAACAATCCAAATCAGTAACCATATATCTTTGGTCTTTTATTGGGTGAACTAAAGTAAAAAAAATCTGTACCAATGGCCAATATTACCAAGGGTGCTCACATATAATAAACCCAACAGCTGTTTTCAGAATACCAGTTGATTGTATAGGAATTTGGTGACAATTATGTATGAGTTCAAATTTAGTAAATGAAGTATTCTCACCAAGGGGCTATTATGTGACTATCAAGGGCCCCTTATGACATCAGTCAAGTCTTTCCATCAAAATAGAGATAATTGCTTTCTAATTTCCTTCAATGTCATGGGTGATAAAAACTTGTTAGAATGTGTATAGGAATTTGGTGACAAGTATGTATGAGTTCAAATTTAGTAAATGAACTATTCTCACCAAGGGGGTATTATGTGACCATCAAGGACGCCTTATGACAACAGTTAAGTCTTTCAAATCAAAATGGAGATAATCGCTTTATAATTTCCTTCAATGTCATGGATGAGAAAAACTTGTTAGAACGTGTATAGGAATTTGGTGACAAGTATGTATGAGTTCAAAATTAGTAAAAATGGCTTTTCCTTGTAATCGTGTTGCAAAATCTTGCACAGGATCAAGACAGCGATCCAAAACAGTAGAAATATTCAGTTTGTGAGGATCATTACACAATCTCCAGAAGTAGCTGTTTCCTTGTGTACTAAGTGAAGTGGTGAAAACTAACTACTCACTGAAGGCCAAATTATACCAAGTTTCATCATATGATTAAATTCAAGTAAGAGACTGGAAAAGGTGCTCAACGCACAAACACAAAATTATAAATTTAAATTTAGTAGTGAGTGGTGAAACAATGAAATCAGGCATGGCTAATCATGATTTGAGAGAAGAGGGTAGTTATCAGCTTCTGTAGAATGAAGTGAAAATACTGGACAAAGAAGAACACTGGTAAGTTAAATATCTGAAAGAATCAGCACATATGCTAGGCTATGAGGACCTCCTTAGTAGACATAGCATAGAAATAAATATGATATGGGAGCTGCTAATAAAGAAAGAACAATAAGAGCAGGTCTTCAACAACAGCAGCAGCAGCTGTAACAAAAGAGAAAAGCTTCAGTGAGTGCAGCAATCATGACAAGCTGCAGCATCACTCATCAGCAGGCAGGTTAGGTTTAAGGCTCCCATTTCTCCACAGAGAATTGTTTACGTGGATTAAAGCATTGGTTCATGAATTTGGCGAAATTGTAATTGTGAGTTCAATCCCTGGGTCAGATAGTGTGTATTTAAACCAGTAGAAACAGGGCAAGCACTAACTGAACACTACTAAAATAAGAATTAAATAAGATACCCCTAGACATGGGCAGAGGGACAAGAACAGTTTATCTCCATAGATTAAATAAAGGGTTCAGTTCAAAATTCCCTGTAGGTTACCTGGGTCAATATACACTTAATGAATTCTGGGGCAGGGAGCATAACAGCTGAAACATTATGGTAACAACAACAAAGTTGAGGACAATAGCCCACACGAATATAGTGTAAATTATAATTTTTAAAAATTGTACATTTTGCTTATATTTGTGATCAAATTATCAAATATATCCATGAATATTTTTCTGACTATCTACTCACAAACATATTGCTATTGACAGGAAGGGGTCCAAATGTTCTTTACTTAATTAAAAATCTTTTAAACACAACCAACTGTTTTTGATTCTTTATGTGTAGACACTCACTTTCATCTATAGCCATTAGAACATTTCTATGAGATTAATTTTAGGTTTTCGCTGCATATCTGACATTCCATAGTAGATGGCATTAATTTTGTTATAGTAAGTTCTTCAATTTTCCTTTTATGTACACACGTCTGACACCTATAATAAACTCTTACCCTAATTCATTCTGAGCTGTTGTCAGTTTATCTGGTACAAGATATTGTAGACATGTGAAAACAGTTGGTTCTTTTGTTGCAATGTGTTGCATCATGTTTGACAGTAGGACTATTAAAATCCAAATTTTTTGCTGTCTGGTAATTCTTGCAAAGAAGGGACACAGTACAGCCTGATGATATGCTTTAGGTGCCTACTTAGGATGCATGGGAATTGTGGCAGATATCATGGTCAGCTGAACAGCAACTGGTTATCACCTCTGGCTGAGTGCTAAGCAGCAAATGAGCTATTCTCACCAAGGGGCTATTATATGTCCATCAAGGACCCCTTATGACATCAGTCAAATCTTTCTATCAAAATGGAGATAATTGCTTTCTATTTTCCTTCAATGTCATGGCTGAGAAAAACTTGTTAGAATGTGTTACGTCATGTTTGACATTTTAACTGCTGATTGGAAATAACCGTTTTAATTCAAGTTTGTTTCCGAATCTATTAATTATTATATCTTAAGATCAATCATTAATCCAAAAGGTTGAAGAAAATCAGCACCTAAAATAAGAGTAGCAGTAACTGCTGTTAAAACTGAACATGAGTAAGATCAAAATAAACCTAAGATTTAGTTGAACATCATATTTTAGAAAAATTGCTTTCTTTGATACCCATAAAGTAAATTTTGTTATATCTTTTCCTTTACCATGAAAGGAATAAGTGATGTGTATTGACTAAACATTCACAACTCATTGTTCCATCAAAGATGTGAAATAAAACAACCAATTTGGTCTCAGACTTTAAACTTTTTAAAACTACACAGTTTGATTGATTTGTTTTTAAGGGTTTATTAACCATTTGAGGGTTATTTAAAACCGAATCATATGTGGGATTTTAAGGTTAATTTTTTTTATGAGTTAATATTTCATCAAGATTTTTTGAAGATAAAATTTTTTTTTCCAGATACATGTCCAACTATTTAACCCATAGCTGGGTGGGGAAGAACAGATGGATTCATACCTTTCCACAGAGTATTTGTGCATAAGTGAATGTAATGAACTCGACTGGAATTCAAACTCAGTTCTCCGATTTCTCATACCGAGCTGCTATCCATTACAGTGTCCACACATCCTTAAAACTGCACAGAGATCTGAGCCCATGAACTTTTTAATCATATGTTGTATGAAAGATGCATGTTCCTGTGTAGAAAAATTTATAAAACAAAAAAGCTGTTTTTAATTACGCATTGGTTCTATTTGTGAAAAAATTAAGGGACAAAAGTTCTAAAAGTATTTTGTCCTGTTTGTTCTAAGTTGTTGTGTTGGACTAAAAAATGTGGAGTAATAAAAACTGAGTCCGCGTCAGGAAATAACTGAGAACAAATGAAAATAAGTAATGAAAGGAAAAGAGAACAAATGAAAACAAGTAATGAAAGGAAAAGAGAACAAATGAAACAAGTAATGAAAGGAAAAGAGAACAAATGAAAACAAGTAATGAAAGGAAAAGAGAACAAATGAAAAAAAGTAATGAAAGGAAAAGAGAACAAATGAAACAAGTAATGAAAGGAAAAGAGAACAAATGAAAACAAGTAATGAAAGGAAAAGAGAACAAATGAAAACAAGTAATGAAAGGAAAAGAGAACAAATGAAACAAGTAATGAAAGGAAAAGAGAACAAATGAAACAAGTAATGAAAGGAAAAGAGAACAAATGAAAACAAGTAATGAAAGGAAAAGAGAACAAATGAAAACAAGTAATGAAAGGAAAAGAGAACAAATGAAACAAGTAATGAAAGGAAAAGAGAACAAATGAAAACAAGTAATGAAAGGAAAAGAGAACAAATGAAAACAAGTAATGAAAGGAAAAGAGAACAAATGAAAACAAGTAATGAAAGGAAAAGAGAACAAATGAAAACAAGTAATGAAAGGAAAAGAGAACAAATGAAACAAGTAATGAAAGGAAAAGAGAACAAATGAAAACAAGTAATGAAAGGAAAAGAGAACAAATGAAACAAGTAATGAAAGGAAAAGAGAACAAATGAAACAAGTAATGAAAGGAAAAGAGAACAAATGAAAACAAGTAATGAAAGGAAAAGAGAACAAATGAAAACAAGTAATGAAAGGAAAAGAGAACAAATGAAACAAGTAATGAAAGGAAAAGAGAACAAATGAAACAAGTAATGAAAGGAAAAGAGAACAAATGAAAACAAGTAATGAAAGGAAAAGAGAACAAATGAAAACAAGTAATGAAAGGAAAAGAGAACAAATGAAACAAGTAATGAAAGGAAAAGAGAACAAATGAAAACAAGTAATGAAAGGAAAAGAGAACAAATGAAAACAAGTAATGAAAGGAAAAGAGAACAAATGAAAACAAGTAATGAAAGGAAAAGAGAACAAATGAAACAAGTAATGAAAGGAAAAGAGAACAAATGAAAACAAGTAATGAAAGGAAAAGAGAACAAATGAAACAAGTAATGAAAGGAAAAGAGAACAAATGAAACAAGTAATGAAAGGAAAAGAGAACAAATGAAACAAGTAATGAAAGGAAAAGAGAACAAATGAAAACAAGTAATGAAAGGAAAAGAGAACAAATGAAACAAGTAATGAAAGGAAAGGAAAACAAGAATTCTTAATATAAAATTCTTTGTATTTCAGACACAGAGAATGTGGGCAAATATATCTTTGTGGGCAAGGAATGCATCTTGCAGAAGGATAGAGTTGGTAGGATCTGGAGTTGATGCACATGTTGGGTTGGTTGATCAAGGTCACTGGTGGTGATGTGAGACTTTGCTGATGGCAGATTAGTTGAAGCTTGCCTGTTTACCACGATTCTGTTTCAGTCATTATAGGTGGCCGCCTTAAATGCAAATGTGGTGGCTCATAAACTCATCTTTTTTCATGGTTTTTCTTTGGTGGAAAATTTTTTATTTTTTGAGGAGATTTGTTTTGTGAGCCAGATGTGATGCTTGGTGGCCCGGCGCAGAGGACGACTTTCTTATTTGTGGTTTTGCTTTTGTAGCATTCACATCCGGCCGACATATAGAGTGAATCAGAAAGAGATCTAATTTGAACTGAATATAACATATTGAAAAAGTCAGCTATTATTTACTCCTGTTCTGGTTTGTTGAGGTGCCAAAGTTTACATCCTATCCCATGCACGGTTTGTGGGGAAAAGAGTAAACCAACCCCTTTACCTTGGATTGTGGAATTCTGAGGCATCTGCTGAAAAGCATTTTTGTTATTTTTGGGCGGGAGTTGTGTGTGTTTTACTACTTACTGTTAACCATCACATGTATGATACAAAGAATTCAGAGTTTTACATCAGCTTTGATAACCATGGACTTTGTCTGCTATGATGTACATTGTTTCATACTGACAAACATCTTTTTTTTTTACATTAGTGTTCACTCTGTACAAGATACAAAAGCCAGATGGTAGAGAGGGTTACAAAGTAAGAGGCACAGTTTATGGAGTTATGTGGAGAAGAAAATAGCTAACTCTAGACTTAAGATTGTAATAATGAGACAGCATTCATTTGGGTGCCAGTTTCACAAAGAAGCAGTTTGTGGGAATAGGCTTCTCAAGTGGGATTTATATCTCACCAATGGAATATGAAGGGTGTGTGGTTTGTTACAATGTATGTGTCATGGCAGGTTTTAGCAATGAAGGTTGGAACTGGAGGAACTAAGGAATGTAGTTCATCTCAACATTCTCCATGGAAATAGTGATAGAGCAGCAAGAACCTTTCAATGTTTCATCTCTAGAAAATGGGTTAACTTACTGTGATAAAAATTCAGCTTGGTAAGGATTTTATTCTTCTTTAATCAGATTTGTAGGTGTGGTTTGTTCTGGAAAGGTTATGCAGGTGTGGTGATGAAAAAGAAAGAGAAAATATGCAAGACAGGAAAACAAATAATGAATAAGGCGAAACCATTCTTTTGTGTATGAAACAAAAGACAACTTTATGAACAAATAAAGAACAAGTAAGAAATGTCCATTTATGATTTGAATATTAACTGTTCATATCCGAAGGATGTTTTAAAGATGAAGTCTCTTGGTGGAAAATGAGATGTGACAATTCATGGAAGTCGTTTATTTAACAGATCATATTGAATAAAGAGTTGTTGATATGATGTTAGCTATTGTTGTCTTCTGACCAAGATGAAAACACCTTGTGAAAGTAATAGAAGAGAGAGAGAGAGAGAGAGAAGGGACTATTACACTTATAGGAAATAATCCCTATTTCCAACACAATTGCATACCCACATACATATTAAAACACATCCAGACTTTATTTTCTACCCAATAACAGACAATATTACAAACATGCTAAAAATATTCCACAGTACAACACACACCATTTAAATCAAAGTGTCTGTTGGTTAGAAATTAACATCACCATGTTAAAAATTTGACCAGAGAAAACTAAAACCCTATTTTTCCCAAATCTACTTTGGGGAAAAATTTCTTATAAAATCCCACTTTGAGAATGCAGGAATGCAACTGTTTCCATGCTGTTCAAACACAAGAGACAGAACTACATAGCCTTTTCTTTCCCCTCAGTGCATGCTGAAAGAAATATGTGGCGACTTTAAATGAACGATCTCCAACAACAAAGATGCTCAGTGAATCTTCCTTTGCTAATGATAAAATTTTTTTTTAAACCATATCTTTTTCTGTGGACCAACAAAACAACTTTTTAACTCAACTAAAGACTATTTTTAATCCTTTTTGACTCTTTTGAATTCATCTGCCATATATACTCACATATCATGCAACTTTTGAAGACCTAATTTTGAAGATAATTTTAAGGGGGTTGCATCATACATGAGATATAAAATTAGCATATGTCCTGATGGCCCTGGCTAAACTGTTGACCAAACTATATATCCATTTACTGTAGTCTAATTAGCTTCAAAATTAGGTCTTCAAAGGTTGCATGATACGTGATTATATACAGTACTTATCTTTGTAAATAATTTAACAGGCCTGCCCATGTTTTCATTATTTTAATTTTATTATTATTTGGAATTTGGACATTCAAATTTTTAATATAAAAAACCTCAACGACCTACACTATTTTTTTTATTTCTGCAAGTGATTCTCATTGGTCGGGAGGAAGTCCTAATGTCATATCTATTTTTAGCAATGGATTGATTGATTGATTTGTTTGTTTAACAGCATATCAATTCCTTATGGGTCATTTAATACTGAAATGTAATTTTCTTGAGAGCTTTAAAGTAATAAAAATATGTTATTCTTCTTTCACAATTGAATACATGGTAGATGATACTCAGCTTTTGTGCATATACATGTTTGTGTGGCCATAATTACTAGAGGTGGTGATGTGTGTTTTATGTTGTAGTTTTATTGAAGTTATATTTTGGAATGCAGTTTGGTTTAAGTAATTGTCGGATATTATATGGATTAATGTCATGAAGGTGTTCTTTCATGTTGATTGGTTGGTTAATTTTGTTTAACGGCATATCAACACCTCTGTGGGTTACTTGATGCCAAAATCTAAATATTTTGAATGCAATTGTATGCCCTCAACCACAGATATAATGTATTGTTGGTCATTTTGCTATAAAATGTATTGTTGGTAATTCTATGCTAAATAGGTATTCTTGGTAATTCTTTTTACATAAAAATGTATTACAGGTATTTTTATTATAAAAATGTATTTTCATAATGTTTTGTTTTTGTTTGGAGGTTCACTATTTGTCCATAGCTGGGACCGTAACAGGTGCTACAACCATGAGTCAGGGTGGGCCTGGGAACAACACTAGTTAAGAGGTAGTTCTATGCTCCTCAAAACCTCAAATATCCTGATCATAGGCCTTGCTGCTATAGTTTATCGCCATACCCAGGACTTTTAGCAGTGGAAATATACACAGTAGACAGATTATTAAATGTTGGTTTCACATATCTTGTGATCTTGTCGACCACCAGTTCATTTTGGGCTATATTGTCATCTATCAATACTAAGCTTATTTCTTTATCTTGTAGTCATCTTTGTATAAAGATCAAAAGATAATGTGCAGCATAAAAGTTTCAAACAAGATAATGTGCAGCATAAAAGTTTCAAACAAGATAATGTGCAGCATAAAAGTTTCAAACAAGATAATGTGCAGCATAAAAGTTTCAAACAAGATAATGTGCTGGATAAAAGTTTCAAACAAGATAATGTGCAGCATAAAAGTTTCAAACAAGATAATGTGCTGGATAAAAGTTTCAAACAAGATAATGTGCAGCATAAAAGTTTCAAACAAGATAATGTGCAGCATAAAAGTTTCAAACAAGATAATGTGCTGGATAAAAGTTTCAAACAAGATAATGTGCGGCATAAAAGTTTCAAACAAGATAATGTGCTGGATAAAAGTTTCAAACAAGATAATGAGCAGCATAAAAGTTTCAAACAAGATAATGTGCTGGATAAAAGTTTCAAACAAAATAATGTGCTGGATAAAAGTTTCAAACAAGATAATGAGCAGCATAAAAGTTTCAAACAAGATAATGTGCTGGATAAAAGTTTCAAACAAGATAATGTGCTGGATAAATGTTTCAAACAAGATAATGAGCAGCATAAAAGTTTCAAACAAGATAATGTGCTGGATAAAAGTTTCAAACAAGATAATGTGCTGGATAAAAGTTTCAAACAAGATAATGTGCAGCATAAAAGTTTCAAACAAGATAATGTGCTGGATAAAAGTTTCAAACAAGATAATGTGCTGGATAAAAGTTTCAAACAAGATAATGTGCAGCATAAAAGTTTCAAACAAGATAATGTGCTGGATAAAAGTTTCAAACAAGATAATGTGCAGCATAAAAGTTTCAAACAAGATAATGTGCTGGATAAAAGTTTCAAACAAGATAATGAGCAGCATAAAAGTTTCAAACAAGATAATGTGCTGGATAAAAGTTTCAAACAAAATAATGTGCTGGATAAAAGTTTCAAACAAGATAATGAGCAGCATAAAAGTTTCAAACAAGATAATGTGCTGGATAAAAGTTTCAAACAAGATAATGTGCTGGATAAATGTTTCAAACAAGATAATGAGCAGCATAAAAGTTTCAAACAAGATAATGTGCTGGATAAAAGTTTCAAACAAGATAATGTGCTGGATAAAAGTTTCAAACAAGATAATGTGCAGCATAAAAGTTTCAAACAAGATAATGTGCTGGATAAAAGTTTCAAACATCAAACAACCAAGGTGATTAGGCTTTCAATCCCCTAGTCTTCTGTAGTTAATAATAGTTATAAATTGTCCATTCGGAAAGGAATGGACATTTGTAATATATATATATATGTATGTATGTATGTATGTATGTGTGTGCATGTATACTGTGCAATTTCAAATGAATTAATGGATTTTAATTTTTAATCTGACATATTTTTATTACTTCAATCATTATTTTTTTTAGTCGATACTGGTATTTGAGTAGACACGCCTTCTTTTTTTTAAAACAGTATTTATTTCATCTCCTGCCCTTCACAATCAAGCAAAATAGAACCTTTCTTGATTCTGAAGATCTTTGTAGCTGAGCAGTCAAAACATATCAGATCAAATGGGGTTTTCTCCTGCAAAGAAGGATACAGGTTTGAATAAGTTTTCTTGGGTTTGTAAACCAGTAGATGAAATAAATACTGTTTAAAATAAATGAAGCAACTACTCAAATACAGGTATCCACTAAAAAGAAAATGTTTAAAGTAATAAATAAGTTATTACAAACAGCCTAGCAGTTGTGGTGTTAGATTCTTAATCTCTGTTGCAATCACTGGTGGCATGGAAGCAACTACATAATGTTTTTGGCAATACAAATTGCCTCTTACTGTGCAAAATATAGTCATGGTCCTGTCATTGTAAAAACAAAAAAGGGTTTATTATTTCACCAGTTACAGAATTATTTGCTGTTTTTCTATATTTTAACAATTGCCAAAGGAAAAACTGGACTAATTGTTGAAATGTAATGACTAAATGAATTCTAGTATGCATCATATGAGAAAAATGTTCACATTACTTAATTTCTTAGCCAAATGGCAAACAATTTGGGATGGTTGGATAAAAAAATATCAAGCTTCCACATAGATTTAGCAAATACAGAAATTGCTAAGATAAAATTGCAAAGTATCATTATGTCAGGTTACTCTATGAGTTCTACTGCTACCATATAATCCAGCATGGACTAAACCATTTCCTCTATCAAACTTTTCTGGTGAGGAGGGTGTCTAGACACTCAGCAGAATTAAAAACAAAACAAATGTGGATGGTCCTTCTTGAAGGGTCAATAACCATCTACTACAATGAAGCTGAACTGGGCTCTATAGCTATATATGCAGCCAGTACAGTGATGACGCAGCATTGCTGGCCAGGGGGCTTCCTAGACTGAAGTCCATGGCCAGGGTAGAGGGTTTCCCTGATGAAACCAATGGTTACATACCTGTGATCAAGGCAAGCATTCAAGTTAAAGGACATTGGTTATGATTTGAACTGGTTAGAAATCGGTTTCACCAGATCCAATTTCACAAGACACACTATGTATGAATAGCTCTCTAGCTTTCAACCCAAGTATATGGAGAGAACTTGTCAGCTGCATAGCTGTATACAGTGGCCTTAGGACCACATCCACTCATGGGACTGATGATCATCATTATAACTAAGCAAACACACTAGTCAACAGGTATCCACACATCCACTCAAACAGAATGTGATAACTAAATATACTAATAACCAACACAATGACTAGGTATAACAATGTTATTAAAAATTGGGGTCATTTGTAAGATTAGAGTAGTCAGAAGGTTCTGTAACACCATTAAATTGCCAGTTTGATTTGGAAGTTATCAGTTTGTAGTGGCTTTGTCTCCTGTGTTGAAAAAGGATATTTTCTCGTGTTGGAAGGAGATATATATTTATGTGATTTTTTAAAAATCATTTCACCTCAAGCAAGGCAATAAAACCACTAAGATGCAAGGGGTTACTAAGTGTAAAACGGTATGAGAAAAGCAAAAACATTACAGAGAGAACAATAAAAGAATAGGAATTAAGAAGATAGCACCTGACATTGCATTTAAATTTTTGAAGATCAAACTTGACTGGAAAGCAAAAAGCTGAAAGAGAGTTCCACAAGTGAGAAGTGTGAAAGAAGAAGAAACTGTCAGCATAGAACTTATGCTTACATCTTGACATTTCAACTGTAAAATGATGAGACCTAGCTGCCAATCTAGTACTGTGCTTAAATTCATAAAGTCGAGGTATCAAAGAGAAAAGCTCATCAGAACAATTACCATGAAAATATTTGAAGTTACATTATGGTGATGAGAAATTAACTGAACCTCAGATGCCAGGTCAGGTCTGATAACATTGCAAATACTTCTTTGGATTTTATCAAGAATCTCTAAATACATAGCAGAAGCACCAGATCAGATACAACAATAATATTCAATCCATGGATGAATGATAAACTTATAAATGTGTAAGACAAATTTTGGCAAGAAAAATTGTCTAGCACCACACAGTGAACTAATTTTGCTAGCAGAAGACCTAGCAATTGATTCCATAAAATCTTTCCATTTCATTTCAGTGGAAAACATTAGCCCGAGAAAGGGCAATGAATCACTCTCCTGAAGGTTAACATCAGCCATGTTGATGGGAGGCAAAAAAGGTTCTCTAAGATTATTATTTCATTTAGGCAGCATTAAAATTAACAACCCATTTCTTGCCCCAGCTAACAAAAGATTGTAAGTAATTTTTGAGATCAGCTGCAAGTTTGACATTATTGAACTAATCAGTTGTACCATTAAGACAGGTGTAAATAGTTGTATCATCAGCACAGATACTGAGTTGAGAATTGATGAAAGTCATTGATGAAAATTAGGAACAATGTAGGTCTGAGGATAGACCCATGGAGGTGTCTTCATTAATGCAAAAAGATCTAAAAGAGTGGCTGTCAAGACAACTTTCATTTCACAATTTGATAAGAAAGATTGAAACATATCAAAAATTAATTCAGAAATACTATAACCTTTCAGAATTTGAAGAAGACCAGGATGCTAAACCCTGTCAAATGCCTTCGAGGTATCCAAAGCAACAGCCTGAGCTAGCTTCATCAGTCTTATCTAAACTTTGATAGACGCTTTCAGCAATAACTGTTAATACATCAGCAGTTGACCTAGAGAAGCAAAAGCAATATTGCTTGTCTGAAAAAAAGACCCTGAAAGGAGAGATGCTTAATCAATTGGGAGTTAATTAGATCCTCTTCTACTTTGCCAAAAAGAGGTAGCTATCTAACAGGCCAGTAGTTAAAAGGATCAGATGGTTTGCCTGAGTTCTGAAAAACTGGAATTACAGAAGAATACTTCCTACAGGCAGGGAAGCAAGAAGCAGCAAGGCATTTATTATATAGATTAGAGAGAACAGGATCCAGTTTCAGAGCACATTTCTTAAGGATGATTACTGGGATACCATCAAGTCCACATTCTTTGTGGAAATCCAGTTTAGAGATGATAGCAGAAACCATGGATGGAGTTATATGTGTATCATGCAGTAATGACTCAGTTCTAAATGGAAAGTCAAGCAAAGATACTCCAGATGAGTCAAGAGTAGAATTTGAAGAGAATTTATGTGCAATTTATGTATTTTCTATTTTATCAGCAGATGTCAACACCTCAAATTGAATGAAAAGAGGAACGTTAGAAGACTTACTTTTGTTTAACACACTAATATAGAAATGAACTTGTTAAAGGCTATACCAATGTTTCTCAACCTTTTTTTACGTCAGGGCACACTTGTAGAATAACTAAAACTCTGGGGAGCATTTTAAATTTTAATAAGGAAAATTAATCGTAAAATTTGAAAATAATAAAGAAGTCACCTGAAATAAGCATTTATTTTAAGACATTACATTGTATATTTAAGTGATAGAGTTTTCATTTAAAGGGATTTATGAAGAATCTGCTATTTTCTTAGAGTGGCCAATAATGACTGATTTAATTCTCTTGAGGAAGGCAAAATGGAAAGGATTATCCATTGCTTCTTAAAGATTACATATTTTTGGTATCCAGATTAAAATATCAAATGACAAACACTTGACTTAGACATGGAAGCCACGTGCTTGGTGTCTTTAGCTTTTTAAAAATAAAGATTTTTAAATATAAAAATAATTCATAAATTACTCTTCTGTTAACTTGGGGTACACCTTGCTACCTTCCAGGGCTCTTTAGTGTACCTGGACACACTGGTTGCTGATCTATACAATATCTTATGAAAGTGAACAAAGACTAAGCCTTTACAATTATTATGTGCAGACACAATGACACAAAAAAATACCAATTTCTGTAGTGTGGATTTTTTTCTCTTGGAACATTCTCCAGATATCTTAGTGCTTTGTGAAACTAATTTAAACATTTCTAAAGCTACCAATAAATTATCTCTTTCAGGCTATGTTTCTTTTTATTGAAAAAAATTCTAGGATATATATTCATAATCTAGGTATTTGTATTGGAGATATTATAGTGGACAAAATGGATTTTTTTTTCAATCAAGAGACAGTATAATGACAGTATTATGTTGTATATGACACATGATTTGTTGGAAACTAAGAAGTCTCCTAAAGGGAAAAAAAGACACATGTCTTATGGCATCCAATTATTAAAGAGGAAAAGAAGATAGAAAGGGTTTATATTGTTTCCTTTTATACTTCTTTTTCGTGGATGTCAGAAGTTCCCTGGCAGACAAAGTCGGATAATCCCACAGTGCCAAGGTAATAAAATGGTCCTTGTCTAATGTGTGGGAATATTAAAAATAGAGTTTTAACTTGAGATATTTATACTTATTAAGGTCTTTAACAGAATTCCCACTCATTCCAAATATGGCACAAGGCCTTTTTTAATATGGGGTCCCATGCATAATTCTTCAGTTTTTTTAAGAGTTAATATATTTTCAATGCTCACATCTTTAAGGCTAAAAATGTTAGTTGTTAGGTGGTTGTTAATGTGTATATGAAATAAATTTTGGAATAAAGGGTTGTGAAAAACGAAAATAATTTTGATACACTTTAAATTTTTTGTCAGTCACATTCATATTTAAGATCTACCAACTTCTAATAAATTAACATATAATCATAAATTATAAGACTTGATAGCCATATTAACAGCCAGTATGCATTTGTCATTCCTTTTGTAGATTAAGATAATACAATTTTTCAAAAATTCATGTCTTTGAACTGAGCTTATCGTAGCTAAATAAATACATGATTCTGCTTTCAGTCTTTTCCAAGAATTATACTGATCTTCTTTACAAACTGATGTAACTGGGAAGAACTGGAAGGGTGATTTTCACATAATAATGCATGAGATCAGGTTTCTCTTTCTGAAATTAATATTTTGCATAAATATTACAATAACATGATTATTATGGATGTGCATGTAGCATAGTGGTTATTGACATGGCAAATGGAATCAGTGAACCACATTTCAGCTGAGGTTGTTGCATTCAAACTTACTGTTATGGGATCTTACCTGTAACGACAATGAACTCTTCCTGACACTATAAAGACTGCGCCTCTCAAGAGAGACACATTAGAGAACGAAGTGGAACGAGTCGAGACGGAACGAGTCGAGACAATAATAGTTCACTCTAAACCAGACTGACAGTCATACTAACACCTTCAACTTCTTGTATTATTATTCTGTTGTAATATATCTTTGTTATTCCTTCTCTTGTGTTCGTGTTGTTCTTCCTTGGTCCTAACCTTGTACCATAACAGTGGCGCGAGGATATTGGACCATAACACTTACACAACTGCCCTTGTGAAAAGTATGAATCCAGCTTATAAAATCTGCTTGCTACTGAAACCACAGTATTAACACCCAATGTGGTTTTTGTTAAACAGTATTAATGATAACTGCTGCTGCTGATGATGTTAGCCACTTCCTGCAGAGAAGATAAAAAGTTGTCCAAGAAGAGAAGCTGAAAGATAGTCTGAGAGGAGAAGATGAATAGTGTTTTAAGATAAAAATTTGGTTGAAAGTAATGCAGGCATCTCAAATAAGAAACAGTGATTCTTAAAAATATTTAATCTTTTCTAAATCATTTAATAAAGTTTGAGTTATAGATCTTATAGCCTGTAGCTGGTTGTTTAAAACACCAAGCCACCATACAATGTATTTCCATTGTCTGTTCCAGGTGTGAATAATGTCATACCAAGAAGCTATTCATTTTTTTGTTTTATTGCATTACTCTTTTTCTAAAAAGAAAACAATTGTGTTTCCTTATTTCTTTTGTATTAAAGGCAACATATTGTGTTCTTGATTACAATTGGTCTTGCTTTGAATAGACCTACGTAGAAATTTCCTTGCTTTGATTCTTGTCATGAAAAGAAATAAAAGTACAATATCAATATAAGCACTGACACCTCACAGCCAGATTAAGAAATAAAACTTATAAAACTATATTTTATGTTTATTGGGAGTAAATAAAAAATATCAAAAGCACACATGTTTTTTTATTGTTTTGTTTTGGGATCTATTATATTGTCATGGTTCTTTTTACTGACTCACTCAGCTTAACCAAGTGCTTTGTTGATGTCAATCTCCTCTTCAAAAAATACACAAATACACAGAAAATAATAATAAAAAAGCATCCTACTCAATTTCAAACACCAGACCATTTTTACCAACCAGTTTAGGCTTTTAATAAACCAATAGATGAGAATACTACTCATCCATATCCATAAAATAGTCCTATAGATAAACTGTATTCCAAAGCCATTTTGTAAAAAAAAATGAGAATGAAAAAGATATATAATTATATATATGCATATATATACATGTATATCTATGTATATATCAATCTATAATAATCATAAATCTCTACATAGTAATTGTATCTGTCTATATTTCTGTGACTAGGCATTGTAATTTTTTACACTATTTACATTGTTCAGACTGTTGTCCTCATCTTTGTTGCCA
>OZ038489.1:24488637-24824521 GCA_964036315.1 Acanthosepion esculentum
TATTTTTCCTTCCTCTGTTTAACCATTTTTATTTCAATATTTCATCATCCATTGACTGGTTTGAAAATCCTTGTGAATTATTATTTCAATTTAAAGGTCATAATGATCATCACCTGATGTAATCTTAATTCCTATTGTATGATATATATATATATATATATATATATATATATATATATAGATAGATAGATAGATAGATAGATAGATAGATAGATAGATAGATAGATACAAGAAGTTGCAGAATTAATATATACAATTGAAGAGCTTTGGTAATTATCCTGCCAGAAATATGTATTTATTTTATTCCTATGTATATATTTGGACAATCTAGATCACAGCTGGCTCTTTTCACAAAAATAAATCTGTTTTAAGGAAAAACTCATAACGCACTTTAGCAAATGAATATATTGTCAAGCTTTGATAAATATGTAAGCATGACCATTCTGGAGATCTCATTTGTGACACATGTTTACCTGATAGGTTCTGACTTCAACAAACCTCTAGCAGATGGTTTAAGAATCAATTTTTTCATATGTGTGCCATGTCTGTGATAATTTTTGTGATATTTATAGATTCAGTTAAAAGTGTTCCTCTTTTATTGATAGTTTTACTTCATCCAATTTTACTTACCTGCAGTCAAAGCCAGAAATAGACAACTCATAACTTTACTTGTCTCCAAGTGTGAATGTAGGGATACTGACTCTTCAGAGAAGCCATAAAAAGTACTTCCTTTAAATGAAAACATGAAAGTTCTTGACATAATAAGGAAAAACATCATATACTTAGGTGCCTAAAGTAAGAACAAATCTTGTATTCATCACTTAACTTTTATTAAAGTATAATTATGAGGTAAATGAATGACAAAATGTGAAAAATTCTTTACACTATTTACATTGTTCAGATTGTTGTCCTTATCTTTATTGTCATATTCACAACATTTCAGCCATTGTACACTTGGGCCTTCTTCAGATGATATATGTTGGAATAATTAACTCATAGCTGGGGAGAGAAGAGGTGGATTCATACCTTTCCTAAAGGTATTTTGGCATAAGTGAATATAACAAACCCAACTGGAATTGGAACTCTGCTCTCCAATTATTCTGAGCCATTATCTATTGGAAGTCAATTCATACATTTCTCAAGGTTGGTTGGTTGATTTTATTTAGCAGCATATCAACCTCTATGGGTTATTTAATGCTGAAATCTAAATATTTTGAACACAATTTTATGGCTTCAGTTAAATATATTTTGAATGCCGTCAACTACAGATAAAATTTATTGCTGGTCATTTTGCTTTAAATATGCATTGTTGGTAACTTTTTTATATATGTATTGCTGGTATTTTTGCTATAAAAATGTATTTTATACTTTCATAGTGTTTTGTTTTTGTTTGGGGTGGGGGGGTCACTATTTGCCCATATCTGGGACCCTAAGAGGTGCTACCACCCTGGGACTAGGTGGACCTGGAACCAACAGCAATTAAGAGATGGTTTCCACGTTTCTCAAAACCTCCAATGTCCCGATCAGAAGCCTTGCTGCCAGATGTAGTTTATCATCATACTCAGGACTAAAATGTCAGTTATAGTTCTTTTGATGAATGCTAAAAATACACTGGACAGAACATCAGAGGCCTTGTTTCCAGATGTACCTTTCCGAAGGATATTTGTACATAAGTGAATATAATGAACCCAACTGGAACTGGAACCCCAATTAACAATTCCTGGCTATTATCCATTATACCACCTGCACATCCAAGCTTACAGCACCTAGTATTACCAAGTGGTGACCCATCAAGGTACTGACCAGTCAACATTGCTTCACTTCAATGATCATACGGGAACCAATGTTTTAACATGATATGGCCATAAGCCTATTTTCCTGTGCATATGACTTTTGTGATTATGATTTTTTCAGTATACATATATCTGTTTATTTGCACAGTTTTGCATGTTTTTCCATTTGTGTATCATATTTGAATATTTGTTCCATTTTTGAGCATCTTTTTCTTTTATATATGTATTTTGCATTTGGTTATATATGCTTTTTGTGTATGTTTTTATGTGTGCGTTTTTCATGTGTTTATCAGCATGTGTGAATATATGTACATTTGTGTGTACAAATGTATTTGTACTGTATTGTATTTGTGTTTCTTGCATGTTTATATCTCTATGCGTCTATATTTATCTCTCTTTAGGTATTTATGCAACCTGTTAATAAAGACACTAACATGTTTGAAATGCATAATGGAAAACAAGTAGAATTAGGTTAAAGAAAAAATATTTTTTGTTACCAAATCATAAAATAAGTAAAATTATTATTTCTTAAAAGATAAGTCAGAATTGTCAAAGTAAATCTTTCATAAAAACTTTGAAAAGGATTTTGACACATTTCAAGTGTTATTGAATTTGACTTTTTTTTCTTAATGAAATTCTTTAAATCCTGACATCTTTGGAGTTTTCTGTTGTGTAAATAAAACAGACAAATATATAGTTTACAATGAAGCTTTATTCAAAGCAATTCAACAACTACACATATGTGAAGTTTAAACATACATCACTTTTTATACTAGAATACTTTGACGGGGAGTAACTATAGTTGCTTTCAACATGTAAACTGCATTCTTAAGATACTGTTTTATACTAAATACAAGTGTCATCTGTAATAGTCATGCTGGTGAGGATTTTTTTATTACCCAAGGATCCATTTTTGAGCAGGTTAGAAAGTCTGATCTAATAATCTCTTTATCTTCAAAACCTCTAGCTACTAATCTAGCTTTTATTTTACAATTCTTTTCTGTAGTCACCCATCTCACTGAGATTAATTTCTGGCCAATGTCTTCAACTTCATTATATATGTTGTAATCTCTCTTTTTTGAGCTGTCTAAACATTGCCTCTAATATTTCTGGAGAATGAGAAGTACTTTTTTTTTACCAAATAAAGAGTCATCTCGAATAGTCATGCTGGTGGGTATTGTTTATTATCTTCTTTGATCTGGAGTTGTTGCATATAAGTAGCCACCATATTGGTTGACACTTGCTCTTTGTAAACGGCTGAATGGAAGCATAGCATAGTTTCAATCTATGAACCTCTGGGTTATAAGCCTAACACACTTCCACTGCACAGTGAACAGATTTAATATACATTGAGAAGAACAAGAACAAGAGATTTCATGTCAAAAATATACCAAAATGGAGATACAGTTTACTACAAAAAAAGAGGGAATGCTAGCATGGAAGGGACCTGGTTGAGTGATCAGAGTGGATGGTCAAACAGTGATGGTGAAACATAGATCAGTGTACATAAGGGTTCATCCAAGCTGTTTAATGCATGAGAATGTGGAATCTGAAACCAATACAATACAAATAAGAACTCACCAAGCAATGATGAAACAGACCAGTAGAATCAGTGTTTCTAATCAACCTGAAGTAATTCAAGAATCTATAGACTATGATGAGGCACAAGTCTTGAGTGACACCTTCTATCCAGGAAGCCAACTACCTAAAAGCCACCAACACGTACGAGCGAGAACAATAAATGGTGAATAGACTGAATATCCCATCATTTCCTGGGCAGATAAAGCAACAAGCAATTATGCTGACTGGGTAAATGTTTATCACAAAAACTTAGATAAAGCTTTAAGTATTGATTGGAAGAAAACTGTCAAAGAATGGAAGGAGATTCTAGCCTGAAGAAGGTTTGATTACCAACTCTCATTCTCCAGAAATATTAGAGGCAATGTTTAGACAGCTCAAAAAAGAGAGATTACAACATATATAATGAAATTGAAGACATTGGCTAGAAATTAATCTCAGTGAGATGGGTGACTACAAAAAAGAATTGTAAAATAAAAGCTAGATTAGTAGCTAGAGGTTTTGAAGATAAAGAGATTATTAGATCAGACTTTCTAACCTGCTCAAAAATGGATCCTTGGGTAATAATAGCAGTGGCAGCATCAAAAGGATAAAAAATTAATTTGCTAGACATATAAAATGCATACCTACAGGGACAAGAACTTGACATAAATATATTTCTGAAGACACCACATGAGGCAAATACAGATGAAATTTGGCAGTTGAGAAAATGTGTGTATGGTCTCACTGAAGCAGCAAGAATGTGGTATTTGCATATTTCTAGAGAGCTGATTTTAAGAAAGAGCAGATATGATGAAGCTATTTTTTCTCTTATTGTGAGGGACATCTGCATAGTGTTATGTCAGCTCATGTAGATGATTTCTTTTGGGCTGGAACTGATTGATTCATGTCTTCAGTAATATTCCCTTGTAAGTAAGTTAGAAAGCCTTGTGCCATGAAGTTGTTTGTAAATGTTTAATTTTTTATTATTGTATTTTTCATTTATCCTTTCTTCTTTGTCATTATTTTCTCTTCTCCATTGCTATTTTCCATCCTGGTTATGTGTCATCTGGATGTGGTAGGATGTTGTTTGTAAATGTTTAACTCTTTGTTGCTATTGAAATTTTTTTTATTTGGTTTTTTTCTTTCTTGGTTTTCTCTCTGATGTTTTAATTTATCCTTCCTTCTTTGTCATTATTTTCTCTTCTCCATTGCCATTTAATAGTTAAACTTTTTTATTCAGCCCCTCCCCCCAAATTGTTTACTTTAGAATATGCTTACCCACTGTTATTTATCAATGCTGAAAAATTAAGTTTTACCATCCTGATTTTTCAGTTGGTAGTAGTCATCAGAACTTATACTAAGTCATTACTTAATATGAATTCTTTCCCAATATTTTTTACAGGTTAATAGGAGTAGATAGGCTCACCTGTTTTCCGGTCCATACTCTTTCCATGTCTATTGAACAGGAGTAGAGGTTCATCTCTTGTTTACTGTTCAAGATATAGTTTGCCAGTTCTCTTTCTTTCTTTCTTTCTTTCTCTTATCAGGTCCTCATTGATTTAACTGTCTTAACTTTTTGGTGATCAGACTAACCATTTGCAGTGACTTTTCATTGTGAGAATACCGGGTTGGCAGTTTGCTGGCTGCTGCTTCCGACTGATCATTAGGAGCCCAAATTCTTTGGTAGCACTTAGAGAGGCTGCTCTGATCAACAGTCACCTAATATTGGGGTATCTGTAGTACCATATCATGCATGGGTAGGTGACCCTGCATGTATTTCCAGTGGGAAACACTGAGGCCACATTACTAGCTGATTTGTATTGCCATTGACAACAGATAGTGACAATTATGGTGATCTTTTTTTTCTCTCTCCTCAAAACATATCTCATGAAAATCTCATGAAAATCGCAACAAAAAGAAACAAAACTAAACCAGCAAATAAAAAACCACCTACCTCCCTCAATCTTTCTTTCTCCAATATTTGCAGTATCCATTCCAACTTCTGCAGTGTACAATCTTTCCCTCTTTGAGCGGTCGCCAGATATCTTTGCATTTTGTGAAACCAACTTGAATTCTTCCATTGCAACCAATGAATACTTGGTTCCAGGGTATCTTTCCCTTTGCCAAAAAGATTCCAGCATTCATATGCATACCCTTTGTGTTTACATCCAGGATAATCTGTTGATGACCAAAGAATTGTCTCTTGAGTTCACTGACTACTCTTTTATGTGCTTCCATCTTTTTCTACTTATCTCTGTCAGCTATCTCGTTTCCTTTATCACACCCCCTCTTCTCAGAACTGCAGCATATTAGATGCAATAGCTGACAGTATAGAAAAGGTACTTTCTTTCCATCCATCTGTGAACATCTTTGTCTTCAGTGACTTTAATGCTCACTACGCCATATGGTTGAATCATTCTAAAGGTACTGATGTTGCCAGTATACAGACATTAAATTTTTCCATTGCCCAATTCCTCACTCAAATCATGGACTTTCCTACTCATTTCTTTAGCCAATCTGAGCAACAGGCTTTGCTATTGGATCTATTTCTTACCTCCACTCCTTGTTCTTGCCAAGCTTCGAAATACTGTCCTCTTGGTAACTCAGGCCACTGTGATAGCTATTGATATCGCCTTCCAAGCATCCATTAAATAGGGACCCCTTATCCATATGACCTCTTTTTGTTACCAGCATGCTGATTGGGGCTCATTCTGGGACTTTCTTCTTGCACCCCTTGGACTGATATCTTCAAACTCCCAATTGAAAATTGCACCACTGAGGTTTCTTCTTGGGTCAAAGCCAGCATGAATGCTTTCACCCCTTCTTGGAAATACCAGGTAAAACAGCAATCCTCTCCATAGTTCACACCTGCATGCTTGACCACCATAGCACACAGAAACCACTGTTTCCAGCTATACCAGCACAACAGCTCTTGTCATAACAAATGTGAGTGAGTCCCTGTTTACTGAGAGAATGAGGCACGGAACTTTGGCTCTTGTGACTACTGGTGTCTCTGTAATAGAGTACTAAATAAGTGCAAGGTCTCTATTTACCCCTCTTCAATTGATTTGAGGTGTTATCATCCTCTACTGATAGAGTTGAATCCTTTACCCATAAATTCTCCTCAAATTCTACTCTTGATTCATCTGGAGTATCCCTGCCTAACTTCCTGCTTAGAACTGATTCTCTGTAAAGTGATATGCTAGAAGAGAGTTCCACAAGTGAGAAGTACAAGACAAGAAACTATTAGAATAGAACTTAATCTCAAAATTTTAACAGTAATATGATGAGACCTATCCGCCAATCAAGTACTATGTTTAAATTTGTGAGGTCCAGGTAGCAAAGAGAAAAATTCATCAAAACAATTTCCATGAAAATATCTATAGAAAAAACAGAAAGAACCAATGTGACAGTGGTGGGAATGTGATTGAAGCTGAGATGCTAGGTCAGGACTGATAACATTGCAGGTTCTTATTTGGATTTTGTGAAGAATCTGTAGATGTATAGGAGAAGCACCAGACCAGATGTGGCAACAATATTCAATGTACGGATGAACAGTAAGATTTATAAATGTACAGGCAAGATTCTGGTGAGAACAATTTAGCACAACATAGAGAACCAACTTTCTTAGCAGCATTTGAATTTATGTTTATAGTGAATCAGATGATTTTCATTTCAAAGTTTAGAGGCGTTTGTCTAGAAAATGATTAATTCAAAATTTTTATTGTCTTCATGAGCATATTCAGGCTAAAGACATGATGGCCAGCATCACAATTCACATTACCAGCTTTACCCACACAAATGTAAGAAAACTGCAAAACAATCTTTAAAATTTGAATAAAACCATTTGAAAAAAAAAGAAAGGAGAAGTGATGTTTTGAAGTTAAAAATATATTGGAACAAAACCCTTGAGTAATTAAGTTCCACCAGTTCAAACCTTTACAACTAGGACTCACTATGCAGCATCCACAAATTGAAATCATCCACATTTCTTTCATATTCCATTTATAAGGAAGAAGTTCCACTCAGCTTTTTCCTCTGAACTGCTTCTCTGTGGAACAAACTCCTTCATGGATGCTTTCCATAACATCATCACTTTAATCTCTTCAAGTCAAGGGTATCCTCCTTCACTTCTTTCTATCTCCTCTTACACCCCATTCAGTAACCCTCTGCCATGAGTGGCTCTTGAGCCTTGTATTGAGTGAAGTTTTGTTTGAAAAAAAAATAACTGACACCTTGATCATGGGATAACCACAATAAAACAAGATTTGCTGTAGATTCTTTTTAACCTTATCACTTATAAAATGCAACATATGAATAATGAATCAAATATATCAAAAATGTCTAAAAAGTAAGTAATTGGAGGATGTTATGAATATATGGAGTGTTTTGAAAAAATTTTGAAAATATAAAAGACGAGAAATAAATATGAATTGGAAAATAAATGTAAATAAAAGAAGATGTAATTCTAAAGATTTCAGTAAAGCAGTTTACGAATTCTAAAATGTTAAAAGATTTGCCATGATAGCTTTTGCCTATAAATAGCAGTGAGAATGATCTCACATGTATTTAAAGGTGTGTAGTCTGTGTATGTATCTGTGTGTGTCTGTGTATGTGTGTGCTTCTGCGTACGTGTGTGCATGTATGTGTGATTCTGTCTGTCTGTGTATGAGTTTTTCTCTCTCTTTCTCTCGCTGTGTCTGTGTCCATGTATGTGTGTCTGTGTTTGCGTGTGTGTATGTATATGCTTATGTGTCTCTGTATGTCACTCTCTGTGAGTCTGTGTATGTATCTGCATATGTCTCACTCTGTGTGTGTGTGTGTGTGTGTGTGTGCACTCATATTACATTGCAGATATTAAGAACAATTACAAATTAGCAAGCCAAGTGAATAAGAGTTTATGTCACAATATTAAAAAAATATTTTTTAAATAATTATTAAAAGTAAAATAAAACTATGAGTGTCTTTACTAACAGATAAATAGTTTCATAATAATGGAAATGTGTAGATTAGATGTGCACGATTAACATATATATATATATATATATATATATATATGTAAATTCATGAGAGAAGTCATGAATAAAATCAACCTTGAACAAAATTACTGTTGGTTGTAGTTTAATAAACATGTTTGAATTTAAAATGGCAAATTTTATTCTGAACATTTCTTATGTCTCAAAAAAGGTAGACTGGATGAGAGGATTTCTTATGGATGAAATTTTGTCCAGCATTTATTTTGTGGGATTAAAAAAATAAAAGAAATTATTAGTTAATCTTAGTTAACTTGTAAACAATTTTATTTTGTTGACTGGAGTTGGCTTGCTAAGTATTGATAAGGTTTTCATTTCTGCCATCAGTTATATGCTGAATATACACACATATACACTGATCAGCCATAACATTGTGACAAGAGTGACAACTACTGTATTGTAACAACTGTGCATGTATATAAGTAGTTGTGTGATTACTCCATCTTGTCTTCTAGGAAAGATTTCTTAATATCTGCTAGGTGACATTGTATATAGTAGTATAATAATAGGAAAGGGCAGTAACCCTCTCTCCCTTCTCTCTCTTCAAACATAGGAAGTAGTAGTGTCAAGACAGGTCTCATTTCCCATGAGGAAACTTCTTAGTCCCAACCAGGCCACGTATTGCATCACATACAACAGACTATACTATCTACTTTCAAAAAAAACTTATGCAACTACAATAATATCTTCACTAGAATCTATTATATAAATATATGTCTCTCTTTAACACAAGAAAAATACCAGTTCAACAAACAAGACAACACTGCTACAATATGGTGACCCATTAATAAACTGGTAAACTAACAACATTACAAGTTTTCCAAAGAAACATACTGCTAGTCAATTTCTCACTCATAGTAGAAGGTCCGAAGTTTGTTAAAGAATGGATTTTTCTCTCCTTTTCTCAGCTTTGTTCCACAGAATTCTGTAATAAAATCTATAACAAATTCATTTATTTTGAGATTGATAAATTTTTCTACCAAATTTTTCTACCGGCCATATCAAGTTGAAACATTTGTCTCTGTATGATCACTGAAGTTAAGTAATGTCAAGCCTGGTTAGTATCTAGATGGGTGCTCACTTGGGAATACTGGGTGCTGTAAGCTTGGATGTGCAAGTGGTGTAATGGATAATAGCTTGGAAATGTTGATTGAAGAGCTGAGTTCCAATTTCACTTTGGTTCATTATATTCACTTACAAACAAATACTCCCCGGTAAAGTATGAATCCACCAATTCTCCCACATCTATGGGTTAATTAGTAAGACTTGTATCACTAAATCATTATTATCTCAAAAAAAATTCTTACAATCTAAAAATATTTTCTGACTTTAAACAAAATGCAAAGGGTTGATAAGCCATAAAAAACAAATCAATAAATGAGTCTCAACCTTAATATTAACTTTGACTCCCCTTTAAAGGTAAGTTAGCATCAAGTATATTATTATGTTATGTTGAATGTTACAGTTATGGGCAACTAGAAATAATTGTATAACTTTGATAAAAGACAAGCTGCTGTAGCCAAAAGATAAGGAGACAAATGATGATGATTGATGTTGCATTTAAATTTTTGACAATCATAGTTGACAGGAAAGTAAGAAGTCAGAATAGGAGTTATAGGGATGTTTTATTTTTTGAACACAGTCAGCACATTGTAGCATTGTTCATAGTTAATATTACTGAGTGTTGGTTTTTTCTTTTTTACTATTAAGGCTTCCATTATTTTTAATCTATTTTTATATGTGGATGAGGCTATTATGCTTGTATTTTCTACTAGTATGTTTCAGATGGAGTCTGGTTGGTGTGTGTGTGTGTGTGTGTGTGTGTGTGTTTAAATGAGTTCTAATGGAATTGTGGTTGGACAGGTGTAATGAAAGTCATCTGGATAGGCATGTAGTAGTGTGACCAATGTAATTATTTATGAGTTTGGTTTGACTGGAACACAGTTCCTTAAGGGGCATTTCAATTTGTAAATAATGTGTTTGTAAAATAAAACATTCCTATAACTCCGGATACATACACACAACACATGCATCAAGTTAAAAGTAAAAATAAAATCATCCTTGATAATAGTTAAACATATAGCTGAAAGCGGTCAGAATTACAAAATATTTGGACAGTTTCTACACACTCTGTGTCCAGAAAAGAAAACACTTGTTCAAACACAAGAAAAATTAAATAAAAATCTTAATCGCTGGACCTTGTTTGTCATCATTAATGAAACATATATATATATATATATATATATATATATATATATATATATATGTATACATATATACATATATATATATATATATATATATATATATATATATATATATATATATATATGTATACATATATATATATATATATATATATATATATATGTATATATATATATATATATATATATATGGAGAGAGAGAGAGAGATGGATAAATTGTCATCTAAATTACTCAAAAATGAAAACACTGACATCTCACTTTAACAGATATATTTATCAAAATAACAGAAAAATATCTTGAAATACTAAGGAGTAAATTCATTCCATAAAATCATCATTGGCTTCAACCACGGCCTCCAGACAACTTCGAAATCTCCTACAACTCTTCTAGACAGTCTTATTGTTTAAGTTGGTGAGTGCTGCCATAATCCTTGCCTTCAGTTCATCTTTGGTGTTACAAGAAGTTTTCTTGATCTCTTGCTCAACTGCAGCCAACACATAATAATCAAAGGTATTGCAGTTTGGGGAGTTAGATGGTCAGATGTAAGGGGTGATGTGGTCACAGAAGTTGTCTCACAGCTACGACTGGGTTCTCCTGCTTGTGTGGCATGGTGCAGAGTCCTGTTGCAAGACATAGGGTCTACCATCCCAGGGCAGCACTACCTCTTCAAGGCACTTGATGTAGGCCTTCGTGTTGATTCTGAGGCCCTGTGGGAAGATGAACGGAGGCATAATGTCACCATCATTAGTGATCACTCCAACCACCATGATGTTCACTGGATATATCATCCAACTCTTTCCAATCCTCTGCACTGTCCTCAGATTGACACCCAAACACTCTGAAATGTTTCTATTGAAGCTTCCGGCATGAATGCCAAGCAGTACAGCATGCCATTTCCAAATTTCTGGTGGAGTAAATTGCATCATGGTGCTGTTTAATTAATTATATTTAAAAAATTAAATTAAAATATTTAGTGAAATAGGATGTTAAAAAAAACTTTTGAAAATGCAATGATGATGGTCAAAGTGACCATCATCATTGCATTTTCAAAAGTTATTATTATTGCCATCAAGGGAAACAACTCTTAAAACGTGTGACATTTTAATCATCCTTATATTTGGGAAAAATGTTTTTATGCACACACAAAAAAACAATGTTAAATTCTTTTTTAAAATCAGGGGTGGAGGGTTGCAGCATGTAATAAGCTTTCAAATTTATGATCTGTAAAGACAGATCTACTTAATAACAGCATTACCTAAACTCTACAGATTGAAACTAAATTTTAAAATATTTAACAACTTTATCACATTTTGTATTTAAAATTGAAAAAAAAAAGAAAACAATTCTTGTAAAAATTAATTTTTCATCAGAAAAATATTTTGGCTTCAGACAATATTGTCCTTAATATATATTATTTATAAAAGCCATTAAAAACTTTTCTAATTAAATAATTTCTTAGTTTTATTGGGTTTTGTATGTTACAATTCAGAGCTGATTTTCAGTAATGAGGTGATTCAACTTTACAAAAAAATCAATGATTTATATTCTTCAAAAACTTCTGCTTTTAACTAACATAATCAATAAAAGAGACAATGTTGAATTTCTCAAATTTTCATAAAATTAAGTAATTAGCAGGGGGGAGCAACAGATGTAAAAAAATATTTTTAGCCTGACTGTCTAAAAAATGTCTAAAATAATTTCATTCATTTGTGAATAAGTTTTGAAAGTTTCATTAAAATCTTACCATTATTTGATTGTTGCAAGAATTTCCAAAACAATGTGTTTTAATATCAAAAGAGACACTAAAAATTCCCAATACTAATTTTTGTCCCCGCCCACCATGATGACGCAAGAAAAACAAGTTTTTTAACCAAAACTTCAAACGTGCTAGAAAGGATGAAAAAATTTGATAAAATAATCAAAAAATGCTCTAGTCTTTTTTCTCTGACTAATAACATAACCATTTTGGGACAATAAAACTTTTAAAAACTGTTTACATTAAATTTGGATCATTTTTTTCATCATGGTATGCTCTTTTTTGGTGAATTAATGCAGATACCTATTCTTAATAATAACATAAACATTTAAACAATAAAAATTTTTTCATCAAGTTTGGGGCCTTTTTCATCATGGTATGCTCTTTTTCAGTGAATTAGTGGAGATACCTACTTGAATCTTGATAGACACTTTATGTAGGAAGGTAGTTAGATGTGTAATGGTTAATTCCATTAGCCAGCTGAAATATTAGCCTTTTTTGTATTTGTGACCTCCTTGATATGAAGCATTTTTATTAGCTGCACAAATCATTTTGTAGATTTATCAATTCTTATTATTGCAAAATAGAACAAAAACACCCCAACTCTAACTTGACCTTTGAACAATTTCACCTTCAGATAAAAAAAGAGAGAAGAAAAGAACAATGTGAACCTTCAAATATACTAGAAAGAGAATTAAAAAAAAGTGAAGAATGAGAAAGAAAGAGATGAGAAGAGAACAAGAGAAAGATAGAAGGGGAAAAAGAAAGAAAATGAAGTGCAAAGTCAGAGAGAGAACATTATGACAGAGAGAGAGGGAGTGATAGATTTAAATATTAAAGAATTCGAGAGGGAAAGTGAGATAGAAAGGAGATGAGAGAAAGAGTATGCAAGAGATGGCAAAAGGAAACAAACATTTCAATGATACAAAGCAGAGGAAGGATGACAGATTGACAAATCAATAAAGACAAAAAGATCAAGGATTAGACTTATAAAGAGAGGAGGAATATGAAAAAGAATTAATGTGAGAGAGAAAAATTGAGAAGCAGAAAGTAAGATAACCGTGGATATGTGGGGGAGAATTGGATGAATGAAATGCAAATCCACTGGGAAGAAGGAGACAACTTCTGAAATGGATTTATTTCAAGAAATGGAAATCCGATCAGTGTTAGAGAGTAAACTTTTCTCAAAAATGTGTGATAAAATAAACAAATAGAATACAAAATTTCCCCACTCTTGAAATTGGACAAGTCAGCATTTTTATCTTCAGTTCAGGAATAGTTATACTTACTATTTAGAAAGTGAGAAGGAAGGACTAACATCAATTGTTAGAAGACAGAATGTATGATTGTCAGCACAAGGGACATTCAAAGAAAACCTCCAAATACAAACATCTAGGAAATATTTCAACAGAGCATGGAAAAAGCAACACTGAAATCCAAAAATGCATTGGAATAGCAAATGATGCCTTCCAAAAGCTAAGTAAACTATTATGAAACAGGAAAATGTTGCAAACAAAGAAAAGCCTGTTGAACTGTTATGCAATATCTGTCCTCCAAGATGGCAGTGAATGCAAGACAATTTCTTCAAAGATGAAGAAGAGACTTGACACAACATAAATGTGGTTCTACAGAAGGATGCTGAGAATACAATGGGTCGAACATGTGAGAAATAACATTTTAGGAAACAAAAAAGACACTTGTATTTAGCTGAAATTTCTAAAAAAAAAAATGAGGAAAGTGAACTTGGAAAATTTGGTACTCACATGACATATTGAAGGCAAGAGAGACAGAGGAAAGCAGTGACTAATCTACTGAATAAGCTTGTGTAAATTGTTGGCAGAACGGGGACTACGAAATATCTACAAAGGATAAGAAAGTGTGGAGATCCAAGATCACCACATCCAGAAGGAACAGGGCAAAAGAGAAGATTTAGAAAGCAGGAACTGTATTTGTTGCAATTTTGATTTAATCTATAAGTCATAAATGATTTGGTAACTCTTGAGTGCCAAATACAAGTGCCGGCAATTTTTATTTTATTTCTTTCAATCTCTCAACCCTCACCCTCCGGCAGTGTGCTTATTTGGTAAAACATGCTTATTACTTTCCAAATTATTTTCTCCGTGGTATGATTATTTGTCACATGTTTATTAAAATTATATAAAAATTCCCAATGGAATGTTTATTTGCTCATTTTATAAGTTCAAAAATTCCCACTGGCATGATTTATTCTAGATGATACTTGTATTTGGTATAAAAGAGCAGTGAGGTTTCTGAGAACAAAAAATTAAAGGTCTTTTGACATTTACTATTTCAAAGAGGATGAAAATGCAGATTGCAAAAATAAAGAAAGTGAAGAGAAAGAAAGATAAAGACAGAGAGAGAGAGAGAAAAGAGAGATAAAGACAGAGAGAAAATGAAAAGAGAGATAAATAGATAGACAGAAAGAGAAGAAAGATAAAGACAGAGAGAAATAGAAGAGAGATAAAAAAAACAAGAAAAGAAATAACGACAGAAAGAAAGAAAAAAGGGAGATAAAGACAGAGAAAAAGGATGAAAACAGTGAAAGAGAAATAGGAGAAATACAAAGAGAAAGAGTAAACAGAGAAAGAAAAGAGATAGGCAGAAAGAGAAGTAAGAGAAAGACAAAGTGAAAAAATAAAGACAGAGAGTAAGTGTAAAGAGAGATAAAGACAGAGGAAGAGAAGAGAAATAGACAGAAAGAAAGAAAAGAGAGATAGATAGAAAAAGAAGAAGAATAAAGACAGAGAGAGAAAGAGAAGAGAGATAGACAGAAAAAGAAGAGAAATGAAGACAGAAAAAGAAGAGAAGAGATAGACAGAGAGATAGAAAAGAGAAAGACAAGAGGGAAAAAAAGAGAAGAGTGTTAAAGACAGAGAAAAAGAAAACAGATAAAGAGAGAAAGAGAAAAATACAAAGAGAGAAAAAAGGAGAAAAAGAGACAAAAACAGAAAGAGAAAATGAAAGAACAAGAAAATAGACGAGGACAGAAAGAGAAAAGAGACAAAAACACAAAGAGAAAAAGACAAAACAAGAAAAGAGACAAAAACAGAACAAGAAAAGACAAAAACAGAATGAGTAAAGAGACAAGGACAGAAAGAGAAAAGAGATAAAAACAGAAAAAGAGACAAAGACAGAACAAGAAAAGAGACAAAGACAGAAAGAAAAAAGAGAAACTCAAAAGAGAAATGCAATAAAAACAGAGAGAAAGAGAAAATTGAGAAAGACAGAGAGAAAGTGAAAAGATATAAAAACAGGTAGAAAGAGAAATTAAAAGAAAAAGAAAGGGTAAAAGAGAGAAATATAGAAAAAGTATAACCAATGTATTAAGCAACACAAAGCAAATAGATTTCTAAAGATTTTTTCATTTATAAGCCAGCCACAAATAAGTCTTTATTATAAAAAGACAACACTACTAGCCAACCTCCATTTTATTCTTTTTGCCCAAGGGACGCCATCAGTATGATTTCTTGTTCTCTTTTCTGTTGTTCATAGATAAACATGATGTTGCTCATATAAATGAGAGTGACACAGAAAATGTGTCTATGGAATCCTTAATAATCGCAATCTTAAAGATAATCAAAATCTTTTGGTTATTTATGAGAAAAAAAAAAAGAAAAAGAATGAGAACTTGCTTGGAAGACAGAGAGAGATAAACTAAAAAGAAGTAAAAAAAAAAAATGAGATGATATCGAGAGTCAAATGAAAAATATAAAAAAACTGAGTAGGGTAGCATAAAAGAAACAAAAAAATGAAAAGGATGAAGGAAAAGTGGTAAGTGAGAAAGAGAGAAAGATGATTAGGGAAGAAAAAGAGGCTGGTAGAAATACAAGAGAGATAGAAATAAAGAGGGATAGAGAGGGACAACGGGGGGTGAGAGAAAGAGAGAGGGGGAGGTAAATTTGAAGAAAGCCATCCAAATCAGAGTTTTTTCTAATTTCTTTATTAATTTTAGCCATTTTTGGTGGGTGAAGAACTGATTTCCTAAACAATTCCATCCATTATCCTGATTCAATCTGGAAAAATAATTTTCCATCTCTGACTCCTACCACTTCTCTCTTTCCTCTAAGACCTTAAACAGTACCAGATCAATCCAATAACTTTCTGGAGAAATTGCCAAAGATTATTTGCTGATCTTCTGCTGAAGACATTTTGCTTTAACATGAGAGAAAATGTTGCAGCTGTTTGGAAAAGTTTATTGACTATGAGACAATCTGTTCAACTGAAATGATGAAACTAATAGCAAAAAGCAGTAACCAGTTTGGACAAATTCTTATCAGTCAACAACATAAAAAAATTAGGACTATTTTCTATACAGAAGAACTTTTATTATTTATAATTTGAATGTAGACAGATAACCTCAGCTAGAAGTTCACCTGCAAAGCAGACTGGATTCCCTAACTTTAATTGACAACCAATCTAGGAAAAAGAAAACTAACTTCTAAACAATCTTTCCTAAGAAAAATCATGGCAATGTTCAATTTACAAATATTAAAAGAAAAGGAAGCTGTAGAGAGGCAAAATCACTTATGTCTTTTACAGACATGGAAGACTGACTTATATAAGGATTTCTTTTTGTTGGGAAAATTTTTTAGATAAGGAATAATTAAAACTGTTATCTGCCTTATTATTCAGAACCTGATGCTTATTTTGGTTGCGATACTCACAACATATCAGCCATTGTACTCTTTGGCCTTCTTCAGGCATGTGTCTTCATACTTGATAAGCTTCTCAGAATTTTGAACCAATCCATGATGGCAGATTTTCTATATTCCACTATCCATGGTGTATGATGTATCAACTAATACTCACCAGCCTTATTCATCTTATTGTTTGTTCATTTCTTCTACTAAACAAGATTATGTGATTTTTCAGCACTAAGATACCGGGGGGGTTGAACTAACAACTATCAGGGAAACAGATATGTTTTAACCAACACTTTAGTCCATTAGGCCAACCTTCAAGAGCTATTAACCATAGAAGAGTGAGTTCTGATGTGTTTTTCTACTACTGCCACCAAAACAGGAAATCCTTGTCTATTTTAAAATCTGTTTATACTATATTTCATGCATATTTTTATCATTTAACCCCAATCAAGGTAATAAAGCCACTAAGGTGTTACTGAGTGTTAAAGAATATAAGAAAAATAAAAAACATTATTAAGGAGCGAAAACAATAAAAAAACAGGAATTAAGAGGACAGAAAATAAGGATTGGTATTGCATTTACATTTTTGAAGATCAAAGTTAACTGAAAAGCAAAAGGTCAAAAGAGAGTTCCACAAGTAAGAAGTGCAAGAGAAAAAACTATTAGCATAGAACTTATGGTTGCATGTAGCCATTTCAAGTGTAAAATAATGAAATCTAGCTGCTAATCATGTACTGTGCTTAAATTCGTAAAGTTGAGATACCAATAAGGAAAGCTCCTCAGAATAATTACCATGGAAGTATTTATAGAAAAAGCAGAGGGAAGCTACATTATTGTAATAGGAAAGTAACTGAAGGATTTTATCAAGAATTTCTAAGTACATAGCACCGAACCGGATGTGGCAACAATATTCAATGCATGAATGAACAGTAGACTTATAAATGTGTAAGATAGATTCTGGGGAGAAAAACTGTCTAGTATGGCACAGTGAACCAACTTTCCTAGCAATTGATTCAATATACTCTTTCCATTTCATATCAGGCAAAAATGTTAGCCTGAGAAGGTGAAATAAGTCACTCTCCTGGATGTTAGCATCAGCCATTTGATATACTTAATTAAAAAATGCTGCTATCAATGAAACAAGTAACTTTATGACAATTGATTCTATGACTATTTATTAATACTTAATCTGAAACTGCATGATGTTTGATGCAATATATTGTAGGTCAAAGTATTATCTGCAAAATGGTTACATGTTATATTAAGTTGTCTACTGTCATCTACCATAGACAAAATTTTGCCAAGCTATAAAGAACAAATTGCAAATATTTTTTCAGTAGTTGATTTCCTCAAAAGTGCACTTCCATTTTCTATTTTATTTAATAGAGATTACCTATCTCCCCCCACCAACGCATTCAAAAATATGATTTTGGGATTAAACAAATTAACAAATATGGCTGCCTGTTCTTGATATTTATTAAATTTTTTATTATTAAGCTGGGCTCAGTATAGCACAAGGCTAATGACCGCGATTCTCTTTACTTTATCTGTTCTTTATCATAGACAAAATTAATGAAAGTTTTTCTTTTACCAAAAAGAAAAAAAAAACAAAGAAAAGAGTACTGAAATCTTATGTAATATCAGTCTTCCTATATGGCAGTGAATGCTGGACAATCTCCTCACAGATGAAGAGGAGACTTGAAACAACAGAAATGTGGTTCTATTGAAAGATGCTGAGAATACCATGAACTGAACATGTGAGAAACAATGAAGTTTTAGAGAAAATCGAAACATAACATTATACTTATACTCAACATCAGGAAGAGGTAGTTGAAGTTTGAAATTTTTAGGGCACATAATGAGGAAAGAGGGCTTGGAAAATTTGATACTTACAGGACAGATTGAAGGCAAGCTGGAAAGAAGAAAACAACACATAACCTACCTAGAGAACTTGAATAAACGGATGGTGGAGCATGGTTTAGGAGAGATAGTCAAAAGACAAAATTTATTAAGAGCTACAAAGGACAGGAAATTATGGAGAGCCATGATCACCAATGCCCTGAAGGGACAAGGCACATCGAATAAAAAGAATAACTAATAAAAATGATATGAATTAAGACTGAAATATTAATAAAATCAGTCACATTTCTTGTTTCTGGAGAGTTGACTCTTTCAAGCTGAGGTCGGGGGAAGGAAAGATGAATTCATTCCTTCTTTCCTTTTTTTGTTAATTATTTCACCTCAAACAAGGTAATAATGCCACTGAAACACAGGGGACTACTTCGAGTGAAAGAGAATAGTTTATAAGGAACCAGAAATCCAATCCTAAACAGGAAACAAGGAACAAATCTCTAGTCTTATTCAAAAACTGCGGAAGAGTGTGAACTGGATGATAGGTGAACTTATTTACTCTTAATGAAGGAAAAACATGAATAAATAAAATGAAAAATAAATAGTAAATAAAATTTCAGAGTTTAGACGAAGATATTAGAAGTATAAAGTTGAAGTAGACTTTAGAAGGAACTGGAAAGCCAGTCTTTAATAAGAAACAAGGGCTAAACATCTACTCCTGTTCAAAAGACCATGGCTGAGTATGAACCAGATGATACTTTCCAAGGGTATTTGTATGAAAGTGAACACACTGACTTTAGTTGGAATTTGGACTCAACAAACCAATCCCACATTCCATGCTGATAACAACTATGCACACATCAAAATATTAAAATAGTACCCATTAAAAGTGAAGAATTATTTATGTATAGATTGATATTTATATCAAGGATCAGTGTCCCTCCCCATCGATCTGGCGAGGAATAGTGCAAAATCTGGGCAACCTGCCTAACTTTAGGATTTCAAAGATAATTTTACCATGCTGTCCAAGTAGCAGAGTGCTGTCATATTGAACATATCACTTGACTAATCGATGTTCTATCCAGATGTTTGTATCAGGGCAAGATTTACTTGTTAAATTTATCCACTTCTTTTTTTTTAGCTTTAGCTGACAGAATGTAGAAACAAAGAAATGCAGAAAAAAGTTACATTGTTCATTTTACATATATACTGGCATGCAAAATTTCTGTAATGCCCAGTTGTAGGAGAGACTTTATACATCACAAATACAACAATAGTAATGCTTTTGAACAATACTCGGTCAGATGCTGCGTTAATTCCCATATATATATTTTTCCTTTACCCATCACGTGAATCTAATTATTTCAAGATGAAGTTGATTGTGCTTGCTCTCTGACGATCCATGTTCAAACCCAAGTGTCAGCAGCAACATTTTATGAATATATGATAAAATGTTGCTGCTGACACTTTTTTGTGAGCCAGTGTGAAATTATTTTCTAACTAATGAAAACCTTGTATTCAAAAAGTTCACACCTCTATGTGAAATTAGATTTTGGATCTCCCTTATGGATATAACAAGATATAAAAATAGAAGCAAACTGCTTCTTGAGGCTCAAAACAATTTCAAAGGTCAGTTTGATCTATACATGCATAGACACACATGCATCCCCACACATGCACACAATGAAAGAGATGACAACCACAAACTAAGGCCTTGTTCATGCACACAATAGAAGGGAATAACCAGCAGCTGCCAACTAAGCCTTTGTCTATGAACTCACAAACACATTAGGCTGACCATCATAAAGTAAGTCTGTTCAGATATTTTACACCACTCTAAGAACACTTAATTACTTCACAAAACAAACTTCACTGCAAGGAAAAATTATTATTTTATTGTTGTTGTATATTTCTGAAAAGAATATATAAATGTTATTTCAACTGATCATCTGCTTCTACTTTTCCTCCAGAAAATAACATGTTTAGAATCTCAATACTCAGATAGCAACAAAAACCTGGGTAGACAGATCTGGCAAAGTACAAAATGTCAAAGTATAGAGTTACTAATTAAGTATTGCTGCCTTTATCTCACATAATTGTCTGAATTTGATGTGGCATTGAATGGAACAAGGTTCAAATTTTTTAATTGGGAACATTTCCCATTCTTCTTGGCAGTAATCCCAAAGCTCTTTGAGATTGCACAGTTTTCATTAGAACACTTGTTTCTTCAGTTCCTACCACGATGGTTCAATTATGTTGAGATGAGGACTTTGTGTGAGCCATTCTTACAAAAGTTGAACAACTTCATCCACAAGAAACCTTTTTGTTGCATGTGATGTGTGGCAACAAGCACCATCAGGCTCAAAATTTTCTCCAATTTCATAATCTGGAAGAAGATTAGACCATAGTAAACTAATATAGTTTTTGCTGTTTAGGTTTCCATCAGCTTTAAACAATTTTTTTCTAACATTGCTTTTGATGCAACCTTACACCATTACATGTCCTCCACCAAATGTTGCTGTCTTTGTGGTGTATCCTGCATTGTTCCTTTCTCCTTCTGCTCTTCTTACACATCCTATTGCATTACAATGCAATTCTATTTTGCATTCATCACAAAAAAAATGACATTTTATGACTTCCCATATTAGATGTGTTTTTGGTAGTAATCCCAAAGCTCTTTGAGATTGCATGGTTTTCATTGCAGCACTTGTTTCTTCAGTTCCTACCACAATGGTTCAATTATATTGAGATCAGGAATTTGTGCTGGCCAGTCTTCCAAAAGTCGAACATCTTCATCAACAAGAAACCTTTTTATTGCATGTGATATGTGACAAGGAGCATAGTCATTATGAAAGAATTCTTCATCTTTAAAATCTGGCAGAAATACCATACTAATATAGTTTCACTGTTTAGGTTTTTATCAAATTTTACCAATTTTCTTCTAATATCATTTTTGATGCAATCCGATACCGTTTACATGTCCTCCACCAAATGTTGCTGTCTTTGTGGTGTATTTTGCATTGTTTCTTTCTCCTTCTGGTCTTCTTACATATTCTCTTGTTTGCTTGATTGATCCATTCATTTTCTATGGCTTATCAACCCTTTGTAGATTATTTAAAGCCAGAAAATATTTTTAGATTATAAGAATTTTTTTTCATGGAGATAATAATGGTTTAGTGATACAAATTTTACAAATTAACCCATAGCTGGGAGGAGAAGAGGTGGATTCATACTTTTTCCAAGAATATTTGTGCATAAGTGAATATAATGAATCCAACTGGAATTGGAACTTGGCTCTCTGATTAACAATTCCAAGCCTTCATCCATTACACCACCTGCACATACAAGTTTACAGCATCTGGTATTCTTAAGCAAAGTATTAAGAGATAAGAAAATGTTGTTAGAAACAAAGAAAAGAGTATATAATATCTAATCTCATATGGAAGTGAATAATGAACAATCTCATCATGACTTTCATAAGGTAAGCAACGTATTAAGAGATAGGGAAATGTCATTAGAAACAAAGAAAAGAGTGCTAAACTGGTATATAATATCTAATCTCAGTGAATGTCTCAGATGAAGGGACAATGATGTGGTTCTACAAAAGGATGTTGAGAATACTAACAGCAAGGAAGCATTAAAGAAAATAGTGACTGCAAGAAAACTTATACTTACAGAGAGGGACAGTTGAAATTTCTAGAACACATAATGAAGAAAGTGGACTTGGAGAATTTAACATTCACAGGGCATATTGAAACTGCAAATGACTGCTATCAGAAAAAGTATATTTACTTGCAGAAGTGGTGTTGAAAGATGAGAAAAGATAAGAAAGTTTATGGAACTTCAAAAACCATGGTATGAGTATACTAAGTGGGTCATAAGTATTTTGTCAAATTATTAAAGTATAATTTAATCTCATGACCTATGATATTCAGATAGCTAATTTGACCAAATGACTAATCCAACCTGGTTCTGGATACTTTCAAGGTAGGAATGACAGGACGTAAGACCTTTTGTTACTTTTCTGCAAGGAGTCACAGAGTCTACGTTACTGGCTCGATGCTGGCAATTCAGATGTATCAAAGAGAAGTCATGAAGTACTTCCTTTAAATATTAACTTCATAAAGAAATAAAAAAAATTGTATGCTAAGTTCACTAAGATCTATGGTAAGTTCTTCTTGGCCATATACATTTTATTCCAGTATAGTGTTATAATTGTTTTATGTCTTTGTTAATCATTTCACTTCAGGTATGCAATAAAGTCATAAGATGCAAGGTGTTTGAGTATGAGAGAATATGAGAAAAAGAAAACATTAATAAAGATTATTATGTTATTAATAATGTTGCTATTTATTATTAATATTGTTCCTCCCTTAACAATACGACTGGTCCACTTAAAGACTGTTTCTATAGAAATGATTGTTCTTGCTCTTTTGAATAAAGAGTTCAGATTAGACATATTACAGTTATATATAGCCTTCCTATTGAAGGTTGGTCTAATAAAGACAGTAACTTGACAACTATTATATCTGCATTATCTAATATGTTCTGTGGATCCTGATTGGGCAATCTAATTTGTAAATTTGTTGTTTCTTTATTTTATATTTTGTGATACACAACTTTATGGTAAGTAATAAGTTTATTTTTTTGCTTATCCTTGCTCTTCTTCCTCACTGTTTTAATATATCTGTATTGATAAAATCCTAAGAAAAAATTGCAATGTTATTGGTCCTGATATGGTATCTTGGCTTATGTCACTTTCCCACCGACATAATGTAGATTCCCTGTGCCTTTTCTATAAATACTTTCATGGTAATTGTTCTGATGAACTTTCCACTACAGTACCTAAACTTTATACATTTAAGTGTAGTACTAGATTAGCAATAAGGTCTCATCAATTTATAGTTGAATTGGTTAGATGGAACTGTAAGTTCTATGCTAACAGTTTCTCTTCTTGCACTTCTTGCTTGTGGAACTCTCTTCCAGCTGCATGCTTTCCAGCTTTGATCTTCAAAAATTTAAATGCAATGTCAATCATTTTCTACTGTCTTCTTGATTCCTCTTCTTTTAATGTTCTCACTCCTTAATAATGTTTTTCTTTTTTTCTTATTCTTTCACACTCAGTAACCCCTTGTGCCTTAGTGGCTTTACTGCCTTGCTTTGGGTGAAATGGTTAAAAAACCAATATATATTAATGTACACTTGTAAAATATCTGTTTTTAGAGCCATAATAAAGGTTTGTATCCTCCAAAGATTATTTAATTTCTAATTTTATGAAGAGACTTTCTGAAGAACTGACATTTCCGACACTTAATTTCAGTTGTAACCTAAAAAGAGTTACTAAATAGGGAATAACTAAAACAGAGGTTGGAAATGAAATGGTAATCTTTATAACATCAACAAAATACAATACTTGCCAGTGTGAAGTAGGTAAACCACTGCTAGTGGTGGCTACTTAAACAGCATATTACCTCCACTTGCAATAGTGTCCAACGTACTTATGAGGATTGGGACATACCAATTAGTGTTCATAGATACGGTCTATAACAATTTCTTTTTAATGCCAATATCATTAAATGATATAAGTCTTTCTAAAACCTAAATTGCATGGATATATGAATTGCTACATATAAAGGATATATCAAGAGGGTTGCTGTAAGCCAAGACTTACAACCATATCATGTTGAAACACTTGTTCTCATATGATCACCGAAATTAAGCAATGTCAAGCCTGGTCAGTATCTAGATGTGTGACTACTTTGGATTACCAGGTGCTGTAAGCTTAAATGTGCAGGTGGTGTAATGGATAACAGCTGAGAATTGGAAATTGGAGAGCCAAATTCCAATTCCATTTGGGTTCCTTATATTCATTTACATGCAATTGCCCTTAGAAAAGATATGAATTCACATCTTGTTCCCCCAGCTATGGGTTGATTAGTAGGACTTGTATCAGTAAATCATTATTATCTCAAAAAATTCTTGCAATCTGAAAACATTTTCTGGCTTTAAATAACTTGAAAAAGGTTGACAAGCTGTAAAAAACAAAGCAATCAATTAAATACGTTAAGCCAAATGAATTCTTTTCTCTGTTTCTCATGCTGAAAATAATTGCTATGAAGATACTTATATTAAAATACAATTTTAAATTATATAAGAAAATCAATTACTTTCTGAACAATGTGATCATGTAACACTTTTATCAAATAAAATATTCTACAAATTCTGTACATGTTATTAAATCATATGATAATTATTTACAACTTGATATCCATTCTTCATTCCCTTAATTAATCTGAAATGAATAATTTTTATTTTTAATTATCTAGGAAAGAAGTTCCCAATCAGTGGGAAATTTCAGGTGAGGAGGGAAAACCTTTTATGTTTTCTTGTTTTTTATTTACCAAATGTTGTTTATTCTCTAGCATTCTATTGAACTTTTTCGTTTATTGAAGTATGCTTCAGTTTATTTTCTATTGCTATTAAATTTGTAAAACTCCTGTATAAAAATAATCCATGTAAGTGTATATGTACTAATATTGAAAAGAATGAAGATTTTCAATAAATATATGCATATTATTTGGAATACACCATTTGGGTTGGACAGTCTTGAAGTGGGTGGAATGACATTCTGACTAATGGTGAAAATGGTGCATTGGACAAAATGGTTGAGAACCACTAATCTAGGAAGAAATTGATTTTCCTTAAGTATAGTTCTGATATTCTGGTATTGTTATTGGTCTATGAATTATTCCAACTAATGTAAGTGTGGAGTAGCATAATGATTACGCACTTGTTAAAACAGAATCATTGAATCGCGTTCAAAATTTAGCTAAGGCTACTTTGAACTTATTAGAGAAAAGCATGAATCTATTTTTTCCTGCAGTCTCTCTCATCACCATATACACTGATTGAATGTCTTACCAGAGGCATGCATGCCACAATAATTGGCAGAAAGTGGGTGAGTTAGAAATGGTACAAAATCATTCTGCCAAAACTACCACACCAGCTCAGGCAATAACCACAAAAAGCTGTAAGTCCTTTTGCCAATCTTGACTTGATACAATAAGATTCAGGCTAGCAACCAATCTTTTGTTTTGGTGAAATTGGACAAAAAAAGCTACCAAATATTTTTATATAACTATAGTTTTTTAGGGAAGAATGTATGTCATATCCATGGGTGTTCAAGTGACATGAGATTTTGTGAAGATCAAAAAGATATTGAAGATAATCAATGTTATGGACATTTATGTACATCAAGAATAAATACGAATTATTTACATTCAGACTATTGTTCTCATTTTTGTGGTTATTATCATAACTTTTCAGTCATTATCTTTGATCTTCATCAGGTGCTTCTCTGTCCAGGTAACATTTAAGGGATTTTGAACTGATCCCTTTATTTAATCTACAGAGGTAGATTATTCTCCTTCTGCTGACCATGTCTAGAGATATCTCATCTCATTCTTATTTAGTACTGCTCAGTTACTGCTACTGCTGTTTCCACTAAATTCAAATACACACTACCCATCCCACTGATTGAACTCACAATTACTATATTACCAAATTCACAAACCAATGCTTTAATTACTAGACTATTTCACATGATCACATGGAGCACACATTCAAATGTGCACATTTTCAAACAGCTAAGAACATAAATGTTTCATCCTTCCTTTTTAGAGCTATCTGCATATACGTAAATATAATATGTAAAAGCAACAACAATAGAACTTGTTTTGTCCAAGCAACCCGACTTCTTCATTTCTTTCTTCAGCAAGCCAACTTCTTAATTACATTATTTACACTTTGATCCTCATCTTTGTTGTTATTGTCACAACATTTCAGCTGATGTGTTCTCTGGCCTTCATCCGGTACTTGCCGATCTGGGTAATCTACCAAAAATTTTGAACTGAACCCTTTATTTCATCCAGGGGCCATGACAGATCTACTATGAAACTAATAATGCCCTAATCCCTGAGGGTCCCCGAAGCAACTTTTTTTAATGAGTGAAGGTCACCAAAATGTAGGTCCACCACTGGCTGCTAGAGTAGATTGTTCACATTCTGCTTCCCATAACCAGGGATATCTCATCTTGTTCTTATTTAGTACTGCTCAGTTATTGCTCCACCTGTTTTCATTGAATTCAAGTACACACTGCACGGTCCAGGGATTGAACTCATAATTACTATGTCAATAAATCTCTAGACATAGCCAATACAATGAGAACAAACTACCCCCATAGATTAAATAAAGTGTTCAGTTCAAACTTTTTCAGAAATGTCTAATGGTAATATTTGATGTTTCCTCATAAAGTAACATAATAAAAACAACAAATATGAAAATGCTATTTCAAAAGCAAGACCTTATCTCAGAAATAATAACTGAAATTGTTTACATTTATTTACTGAGGTGATTCATTTACAGAGGAAGTAACAAAGACTAGAAATATCTACGGCTATTACCCATGGGTAGTTGAGTAAATACTACTTTCTATGAGTCAGTAACACTACACTACAATGGTGCCACCAATATCTAAAGACCCGAGCAAACAATTATCATCGGATAATTATGAGTACACAAAAGTGTGGCTCAGGATTCTAGCAGCTGAAGCTCGAACAAAAAAGCTGAAGGATTTGAAATCAGTTGGAGGAGAAAACCAAATAACTGATCACTTCTTAGCAACTGTTGGTTATGAGGCTATTATAAAGTTATCATCAATTATACATCCAAGACAGTTGGAGGAAATGATATTTGACAATATGAGTCAACTAATAGTGAGAAATATAACAGCCAAGAAAAAACTAAATGAATACAGAGAGAGCTAAGTTTATGAGCTTTTCTCAAAAAGTGAATGAACCAGTTATTGAATATGGTCTTCATTTGAAACAGGCTGCTAAATAATGTGAATTTGAGAAACAGAGAGCAGAAAACCATTCAATTGGAGAGGATTTGATCCAAACAAAATTAGTAAATGGCCTTCAAAAAGAGGAATATCAGCAAATGACTAATGCATTCACAACTGGGAAAGTTAGCGCTAGTACAACGTGTCGAATTTGTTCAGCAACAAGAATTGATTCGAAAATTTAATAAAAGTTGCAGATCTGGTAGAGGAAATGAACATATATGCTAAAGACAAAAGACAGAATAATGTGTACTTTTTATGGATACCAACATCGAAGAGAAAAACAAAAATATCCGGTATATAAAAAAGGACATGAAAAGTGTTTCAAAATGAATAATTTTAAATGTATGCATAAATTCAACAAGAGAAAAATAGAAATGGTCCAACAAAATGAAGAGGAAATAAGTATGGATGTCTTTTCATTGAAAAAAGAAATGAGACAGGGCTATTAAATATTTGAATCAATAATGTTTTATTGGACATGCAACTAGATACGGGAAGTGACATGATGTTGATACCTAGAAATTTGTGGAAGAAATTAAGAAAACCAAGATTAAAGAAAAGCCTTGTTCAATTGAATCAGTTCGATGGATCTGTGATAAAAACATTAGGCTATTTTGATGCCTCCGTGGAACTAAAAAATAAGTTTGATGTATACCAATTATCATGACAAACTGTGAAAAGAATCATGGTCTAATAGGAAATGATATATTGAATATAAATTTGACAAAATTAGTAAACAAAGTCAAGAAGAAACTGCAATTTTAAAAACTATGAAGCAAAGTTAAGTCTAAAGGAAAATATTTCCCCCCTCACATTTTCAAGCACGAAAAATGCCAGTCCATCTACTACCAATAGTTGTGGAAAAACTAAAAAAATTACTGGAACAAGATCTACTTGAATGAGTTCCACCAAGAGGGAGCAAATGGGCCTCCTCATTAGTAATTTTAAGAAAGAAGGATGGGGTTGGGGATGGAGGTCTGCATATTTGTGGTGACTATAAAATAGGTGTAAACCACAAAATACGTGCAGACTCATATCCTATCCCCAATGTAGAATGGGCTTTGAACTCACTTACGGGTATGAAAACTTTCTAATTAATCTAAAGTTGGCATACCATCAAATATCTATTGATGAAGACTTTAAAGAAGTCACAACAACAAACGGGCCAATAGTCTTATTAAGATGGAAAAGAATGGTGTATGGAATTAAAACTCCAAGTGTGATTTTTCAAATGGCTATAGAGCAATTTATTGGTAGTGATATAAAAAACACAATATGCTACCACGATAACATTTGTTTTGGTGCTATTAACGACAAAGAACTAAAATGGAAAACCAGTATGGTTTTGAATAAGTTAAAAAATGCTGGATTAACAATTAACAAAAAAAATGTGTGCACAACACTAAAAAATATCATTTTTGGAATATTGCATGCTGGAAGATTGGAAAACTCATCCGCCCTCATGGTTAGACAAATTAAAACCCTATTGACCATGTTTTATGCCATCAATGAAAGACTGTGGTATAAACATCCGTTATTCCTCAATGAACATTGTCATATATGCTTTTTATAATTTTACTCCTTTGCATTGCTGGCGGAACCACTATGCCTCCATTACAAATTACAACCTTTTCTATTTTTAACTTGTGTTTAACCACTTTAAAAAAATTTTCTTCCATTGAGCAGTTATTCTCCCTATTATATTTTATCCCGAACAATGTACCGTTCAATATGGGATCTCGCTTCGTATCCTCAGCTAATTTGTCTATCGACAAAATATCAGTTTCAACCCAGTGTAAGATAGTGAGGTGACAAAAGCTCCCAGAAGTACCAGGGAAAATAAGGGGATAAAACCTCTTCAGCACAGGCAGATGAGGTGACTCATTTACATAGGAAATCACAAAGACTATAAATAGCTACAGCTATTACCCATGAGGCAGTTGAGTGCATACTACTTCTTGTAAATCAGTAACACTACACTATATTTACATTATTTATTTTCGGACTAATGGTCTCACATTTGTTGTTATTATCACAACATTTCGGCCTTCAGCCTTCTTCAGCTGTCTGTTGATCTGGGAAAATTTCAGTAAATTTCAAACTGAACATTTACTTAATCTACGCAGGTAGATTGTTTTTGTTCCATTGTACATGTCTAGGAATTTCTTGTCTTATTCTTATTTAGTATTGCTCAGTGTGACATGACACTCTTTATTTATATTAAAAGTAACTAAATTGAATTAAATCAATCATTTGAGGTACTGATATTAAATATAAATCCCCACTCTAAAATTTAATAATTTATTTTTCATTCTTTATTTCTATTGCTTCAAAATTGTGAATATTAAGTACTTGCAAACATCAGGTGATTGCAGAATTAGGTCAGAACCAAACGGCCCTGACCACTTTTGAATTTGTTCAACAGTTCACTTTGATTTCATATATATCATTCAACAATTGGATTTGATTTCATATGTAGCATTCACTGTTAGGTGTGTCCCTGCACTAACTTGTTAGAAGAATCATAGCCATTACACCAAGAAGACATGCAAATGTTTATTTCTTTTTCCATGGGCTGGATCTCATGTAAAATTGTCTTCCAATCTTTCAGAGATGGAAAGTTAGAAGCTTCTGGGACCATCAAGAACTCAAAAGTCAAGATGGACTGTATCCTCCATGAATGAAAAGCAAAGCAGGACAATAATCAAACAAATAAACAACACTGATCAAACAAAATATTGAGAAACAACTCAATGACAAAACAAGACTTGACTATCTTGAACTATTTATAAAAAGAAAAGAAAAAGAAATAATGATCAAAAATTGTTGATAAGATTATTTGGTAGATAAGTAAACTATTGAACATTCCTCTTATGACACTTTTTATATTTTCTTTCCTTTCTCCTATTCTTTGTTTATCATTTCCTTCTCCCACTCTATATCTTTATTATATTAAAATAAGTATAACTTTATATCTCATGTTTGTTTTCTGTATGTTATCTGTGCTTGTATTGGACCCTGAGAAGAAAATATCACTTTTTTTTCTTTTAAATGAACTTCATTCACAACCATATTTGAATTTTGTCAAGAGATAAAATTTGTAAGATCAGTTATTGCTCACCTTGTTTCTATTGAATCTAAGTCTACACTACCTGGCTCAGGAATTAAACTCACAATTACTATGTCACCAAATTCACAAAGCAATGCTAGGGACAATCCTGATTGGAGAACTTGGAATCTTAAATATTATTTGCTTGATACTTATCATGTTTGAATGCATTCATTGCAACATTGTGATAATAACAACAAAGATGAGGACAATAGTCTAATCTGAGTATAAATATTGCAAATAATGATAACTCTTCCTCAGAAATTACAATAAAAATTATAAATGAGAATATTCAAAATTATAGAAAAAAATGTTTATAAATAATATAATTATTAACAAAATATTTATAAAAAAATAGAAAATAAGAAATAATGATAGTCAAAATACTATAAAAAATTAATTAGAAGATAAATTATAAAATAATAATAAGAACTTATAAAATAAAAATTAATAAAAAAAAATAATAATAGAAATAATTGAATGAAGAAGAAGAAGAAGAAGAAGAAGAAGAAGAATTATGTTCAAATTCCTTGAAGAGTGTCAGGACTGATGCACATCTGAGAAAATTTAGAGTGATTACCAATGAAACTATTTTTGTTTAAATTTTTTAGATGATGAATTATTATCATACACTGATTTATCCACCTTGATTGTTATCATCACAATGTTTCAAACATTTTACCATTCAACATTCCTCAGGTGTTTGCCACAGTTGGCGATCTTCCAGAAATTTTCTACCATTTCAAGCCCCTGGGATACATTGTTGACATTCCACAATTCATGCTAAAGGATCTCCATATCAGTTAATTCTACCTACATAACTCATTCTTGTAATATCACTTCCAGTGAATCAGAATATATAGGAATAGGAATGGTAAAATTAGCTGTTTCCACACAGGAAACATTCACCATTCATTGACTGAGCAGTTTTACTGTAGGTTGAAATTTATAAAAGTGCATTATTAAAAGGGTTTTTCAATAAATTTGACTTCTCAAGTTCAATAAAAATTATAGTTCTTTCTAATACTGGCATGAGTTTGTTTATCTTTTTATTTTTGGTAATGTTGAAGGTTTACATTTTGATTGTATTGTTATTTTCTTTTCTGGTTCCAGCTTATGGTCACATAACATTGAAACATCTGTTCCTGTGAGATCATGGGTTAAGCAATGTTGATCTTGGTCAGTACCTAGATGGGTAACCGCTTGGGAATACTAGGTGCTGTAAGCTTCAATGTTCGAGTGGTGTAATGGATAATAGCTTGGAATTGTTAATCAGAGACCTGAGTTCCAATTCCTGTTGGGTTTTTTCACTTATGTATAAATACCCTTAGGAAAGGTATGAATCCACTTCTTCTCCCTATGAGTTAATTAGTAAAACATACCAGTAAATCATTATTATCTCCTTAAAAAAATTCTTGCAATCAAAAATTTTTTCTGGCTTTAAATAAGCTACAAAGGGTCAATAAGCCATAGAAAAGAAATCACTCAAGATGTAAGAGGGTTAATAAGTGCATGAGAATATGAGAGATAAAAAAACACTTTTAAGGACAGAGGTCAATAAAAGAGCAGAAATTAGGAAGAGAGAAGATAATGACTGACATTGCATTTAAATTTTTGAAGATCAAAGTTGACTGAAAGGTTAGAAGCTAGAAGAGAGTTCCATAAGCAGGAAATGTGCATGAAGAAACTGTTAGCATAGAACTTATGGTTGCATCTCTCACCATTTCAACTGTAAAACAATGAGACCTTACCACAAATCTAGTAATACACTTAAATTCATAAAGTCTAGGTACCAAAGAGGAAAGCTCATCAGAAAAATTACCATGAAAATATTTATAGAAATGACACAGGGAAGCTACATTACAATGGTGGGAAAGTGAATGAAACCAAGATGCCAGGTCAGGACCAATAATACTGCATATTTGGAGCCATTTTGGAAAGTGAATGAAACCAAGATGCCAGGTCAGGACCACTAATACTGCATATTTGGAGCCATTTTTAATCAATGATTTGAGAAAACCGTTATATACTGATGATAGTTTATATATCTCTGAATGGGTGAGAGGTCATGCATAACATTTGCATGAAAGTCTAGATCTGACAAAGTTATTTATGAACTTTTCAGGTCAATATTTTGGGTTTGTAGCATCTTAGATTGTTGGATAAAAGTACCCCTAGTGCTATGTATCCTGTGTTTAATTTCCTTATCTCCTATGACTTTCTATACAACTTGATCCAGAAAAATCTACCCCCACTGATTGAATGAAAGGTTTGGCTCAAAACTCCTGGAAGTTTACCAACCTTGACAGACCCCTGAAGACTGAGGTAAACAATCAAAACACTGTGATGATATAAATCAAAATAAGAATGCTAGTATGAGTAAATCAGTGCATAATAACTAAAATATTATTATAAAAAAAAACTAAGAAAGGGATGTGAATTCAAAAGGATGTGGCTTATAACCATATCATGTTGAAACATTGGTTCCCATACAATCACCAAAGTTAAGCAATGTCGATGGGGGGCCGTTTGGGAATATCAGGTGCTGTCAGCTTTGATGTTCACATGATATAATGGAAAATGGTTCGGAATTGTTAATTGGAGTGCTGAGTTGCAATTCCAGTTGTGTTTGTTTTATTCATTTATGCGTAAATACCGTTGAGAAATGTATGAATCCAGCTATTCTCTATTAATTAGTAAGACTTGTATCACTAAATCATTATTATCTCAAAAAAAAATTTTAAAATATTTTCTGGCTTTAAATAACCAGCAAAGGGTTGCTAAGCTGTAGCAAAAGAATCAATCAATCAATTAAAAGCCTGATGGAAGCTCATTGAAACAAGAATCAGACAAATCATTGTTCTACTTTTTAAAATGTTATACTTAAAATATTTATTTGCTTATTAAGCATAATGCATTATAAGTTAGGTTTGGTTGGTTACTTCAAAAGCTTATTAACCTCATTGTATTATTTAGTATCAAATATAAGTCTTATAGGATATAAATGACAATGAATTAATTAATTTCATTGTGCCTTCTAATGCTAATGATTTTCACTGATATGAAGTGCAAAGATTATGTTGATTCAATTGCTTGGTCTGCTACTAAAAAGGTTAGTTCACTGTATCACTAGAATCTATCTTACATATTTATAAGTCAACCATTCATTTTGAATGTTGCTGCCACATCTGGTCTGGTGCGCCTGTTATACATTTAGAGATTCTTGATAAAATCTAAAGAAGAATCTGCAGTGTTATTGGTCCTGACCTGGCATCTCAGATTCAGTCACTTTTTACCATCATAATATAGCTTTCCTATGCCTTTTCTACAAATATTGTGTACGTGTTATCCTCAAGTATATCTATATATATCATGAGTTTTTTTCAAGTAACAATAATAATTGGATCAATTTTTTCGATTAAGTTTTTTGACTGGGGATGTACAAATAATTTTTTTTCTTTTTTCTCACAGCTGGTCTGTTTATTTGTTTACAAAGTCAATTTCTGTCTGAGTCAGTTTTATTGAAAGATGTTATTTATAAATATCGGTCAGTTTAGGACTGACTACTTATTCATCTCCACTAATATACCAAGTCATTCAGAAAGTAATATTGCCTTTTTAGAGAGCAAAACCATTCAAATGTGGCAAATGTGAAATGTATTGGTAGAGACTGGTAAACTGAACATGCAGTGGAATCTTCCTATGATAATAGAAATGGAATCATCTGTTATTTTAAATTGAATAAAATGTCATTATTTATGTCTTCAATTATTTTTAGCTGCCTGATTACTTTTGGTAAGCAGATAAATGGATAAGTTTGTAACTGCATTGTACTTATGAAAAACTTTAATATTGTTCCCATTTTTTGAGGCATGAGTAAACTAGTACATAAATGTGTGCTGTCTGCCTGGTATGTGTGGCACATAAATCCTCTGGTGAGGTTTGTACAACCAAATTGTTCCATCAGTGGGGTGATTTGCTCTATAATCAACCATTTTTATTCATTTTATAAATATTTTTTTTTACTTTTATTTATTTTTACATTTTTTTTTTACTTTTATTCATTTTTGTTTTTTACTTTTTGTTTATTTTTTTATTTTTATTCATTGTTTTTTCTATTTTTATTCATTATCCTTTTATTTTTATTAATTTATACTTTTATTCAATTTATTGATTCCAGTGTAATGATAATCAACATGGAAAGTGAAATCACAAACTGAGTTCAAATTCCAGCTTAGTCTATTCCATTGACTTTTGCACGAGCACCTTTGGAAAAAGGATATGAATTCATCTCTTCTCTGCCAGCTATGGGTTAAATAGCAGAATAGTTTTTTGGTTTTAAAATAAAGGAAATTTTTTTTTTTTAAGGGTAGTTTTTATGCTCACTTTTGCTTTAATTATACACAAAAACTATTTAAATGATATTTTATAACAATAAGAAAAATAAGGAAATAGAGCAAACAATGATTTCCTAAATTTAATATTTTACATTGTATGATACTCCTTGAAGCATTCTATGTATAGTGGAGTTGTGTATTCTTTGCACCAAGTTGTTACCATTCTTTTTGAGAAGTATGCATGCAGACATTGCACTCTCTTTGGCTTGTTCTTTCAGTTTCATTTGCAGGCAAATACTCCAAGAAATGATGTAATCCCATAAACAGAATAGTAAATAGAATCTTTATAAAACATAGTGTTGCAAATCAGTCATTTAGACTTGAATCGTGAATGATGCCTCCATCATTGGAAAAAGTTTAAATCATCAATTGCTGATATCTGCTGATCTCAAACAAAAAATAAATTGATGATGCCTCTGTTTAAACATTAAATATAAAATGGAGTCAAACAATCAAAGACCTTACTGCACATCTCTGAACAGATGAACAGGGTTGTTCAATCAGCAATGAGACACTATTAACAGAGTTGGTGTATTGTGCGACGGCCACATTCATCATGACAATGTGCCTGCTCATTCTTCATGTTTTGATCAAGGTGGTTTGGAAAAATATTACATCATCCAGATATGCAAGTTCACCTGATATCCCAGATTTAGCTCTCTTTGACCTCTGACTTTTCCCAAAGCTAAATCCACAGTTGAAAAGGAGATTTAAGATGATGGATGAGATTAAGAATAGGTTCAATGGCAGAATAGACTGGGCCTTAAAAAACAAGAAATTTATTTTTTTTGAAATGGTAGATTTTATGCATATTTTCGCTTTAATTATATACAAAAAATATTTAAATGATATTTTACATTATAACAAAAAGGTAAAACAAGAAAATGTCACCCAGATATGCAATTCTGCCTGATATCCCAGATTTAGCTCTCTTTGACCTCTGGCTTTTCCCAAAGCTAAATTCACAGTTGAAAAGAAGATTTAAGATGTTGGACAAGATGAAGAAGAAATTCATAAGGATGCTGATGGTGCCCTTGAAAGAGAACTTTGCAGACTTTTTTCAAAAGTAAAAGGGATGCTGCGTTATGTGTGATGTTTCAAAAGGTGTATTTTAAAAAGAACTAAGGTATCAATGTGCTACAAAGGTTATTTCTTTTATTAACATTTTTATTATTAAATATTATTAATTAATATTAAATGTTTAAAGGCTTTCCAGGCAGTTCTTGTATATAGAATCATCTGCATTTTTAATACTAAAATTCACTCAATACCAGGCTCAAGAGTAACTCAATGAAGAGTGTTACTGCTAAAATGATTATAAGAATGATATATAAAATATATGTATGAAAGAAGAGATGGTAAGAAATGAAGATTATGAAGATAAGGAGAGAAAATGATTGATTTTTGACTTGAAGAGCTTAAGATTGTAGCATTCAGTGAAGCACCCACATGGGACTCTTTTCCACAAAGTAGCAGTTCTTTGGGAAAAAGCTGTTTGTATGACATGAGTTGATGAGAAAAGAATTGTTTGTAAGGCTTACATTGATGATAATCATCTAATCTGGTTAGTATATTTGCCAGAATTTCACTACAGCTTTCTGGTTTGCTTTATTAAAACAAAAAAAGAGAAAAGACTGTCTTTTATTAAGGTTATAGACTGAATCAACCCAATTGTTTTCTAAAAACAAAAGCAACAAAAAGAAGAGTTAATAGTCTGAACCCTTAGACTGTAGCAATGAAACAAATAAGTCATTGAACAAAACACCCATAGATCAAGTGTGTTCTTTGCAAAGTAAAAGAAAAATGATCTGTGTTGCTAGGGGTTTTTTTTTATAGAGACTTTGTTAGGACATGTAAATTTTAATCTGACAAATAGTGGGTATTTCAGGTGCATATATAAACTTCTACATTTGAACACCAAGTGTAATGAAGTGGCTGTGCATATAACAAGAAAGACTTGAATCATTTGTATTTAACTTTACCCTTTATTCACTCCAATATTTTATCAGTTACTCTTGGCTAGTCTATGGTGCAAGAAACCCTATCTTCCCTCCCCTCAGTTACTCAGACCCTACCATTTTCTGCAATATTTGAGAGAGGCTGCTGCAAATAATCTCTAGGGCAGTTGCTTATATATCCATCTGTTCAACATTCTTATTCACACTTGTAAAACTGGATGCCGGTGTGAGGTCATGTACTTCTGCATTTGATGGCTGAGATTGAATCCTGTCAAACCCAGCTTCTTTGATAATCTGGTATGAATTGCATACAATGTCTATTCCAGCATCATAATATTTGTTGCACGTATGTGTTGATGCATGGGTTCTGTAACCCACATGAATTCTTTGACATGGAATGATAATGAAGCCCTTCTTCCATACAAATTACATGCCTGAAAAAGGCTGTAGATTGGAACAACCCAATCATTGTTGTAATGATGAGTAATAAGAATGAATCTACTGATTTGATATTATAATGACTTATCACAAATTTGCAGAAAGCATCTTCCATACAAATTAGAAGGCTGAAAAAGAACAGCCCAATTATTTTGGTAATAATGAGTAATAAGTGTTTTTTTCAGTGTGTCCATGACACTACTGAATGTGACACAAGGTTGAGGTTTAAAGAGGGTTTGATGGCAGTACTGTGGAAAAATTGCTCAAGCCTCCTCAGCACTTTCCCTTTTGGGGATAGCTCAGACACTGGGCAATAAATCCAGCTTCCTCCCAAAGAAGAGGTACTGCCTGGGAGAAGGCCTCCTGGGGCTTAGGCTTAATATTTTTGATACATTCCCAGCATCTGTGCCAAATAAGTATGAGTAATAAGAACAAATTTTCTTTTGATATAATGTTTTATTTCAAATTTACAAAAGACCTCTTCCATCCAGTTGACTGAAGAATGTATCAACCCAATCATTGTGGTAATGAGTTAAAAATCTGAACAACTCTTGGAATGATACATCATTATACCATGATCTGTTTGAATTGAACAATAAAAATCATAATACCGCATACCTGTTCAGGTGAAATAGAGATTTAGAAATTATACAAGTCTGATAATGTAAACAGTCAATGTTATTGTCAGTTGAAATTTATAAATTCTTTCTATTAAAAACAATTTTTCAGAAAAATAGGTTTCTTATAGGTTTAGAATTAATTTAAAAAAATGAAAATGCATCCTTGAAAATTTCTTTTTTGCTTTAGTTCAAAGCTAAAAGGATTAAATTTACTATTTCCAGTAAGCAAAATACTCTGGTGTATTTCAAATAGAAATTATATAGATTGGAATGTCAAATATTTGCTCAATTTCAAAATATCTGTTTACTGGCAGCCATTTCTTACATTTTAACAAGTTTTAAAATAAAATTTAATTATCGGTTTTAAAAATCTTCCAAGAATAAAATATATATTTGTGACACGTTATTTGAGTAAAATTAGCAAATTTCAAGTTAAACTAATCTGATTTGTAACAAATATTACTTACTTAAAAAAAAATAGTATACAAGCACTTTTTAACTTTGGGACCTGTTTTTTTTTGTCTTTTTGACGTTATCGATCAGCTCCGAGGTGTTAACAGCCAGTACAGATGACCAGAATTGACATAAATTTACAAAATCTAAGTAAATACATTTTTTTTGGTTTTTAAATACCTAGTAATTTTTACAAATTAACATATTTTCAGCAATTATCTAATATTTTATTGACTTTCAGTTATGTTTGAAGATGCTTTCTGAAAAAATAAAATTTTCTTAGATGAATTTAAAAATTTAATAACTGAGATGAAATACCATGATAGACGTAACTCGATAATTTATGAAATGTTATGGTATTTTATTTATTATTAATTTTCATTTTTTAATTTTAAGGTTGAGATGTAAATATGCAATGAATAACAAATTGCAGACAAGCAAATTTCTCTGAAAATGGAGAACAACTCTTACAACATGTTACCTTTTCATGATAATGCCACATTTTGGCTAACATAGATGAAAAATAGGAATGATTAAAGTAAAAAAATAAAAAATGAAAAAATTATTTTAAAAGTATAATAGAAAAATGCTGTATATTAAGTTTTCAATTTTGGATTTGTAAATTTTGTTTCCACTTACTGTATTTTCTGGCTTACAGGACACTTCACCTTGGAAGACGCACCCTAATATTGGAAAGAAATTTCTAAGAAAAAAAGTCATTCTCATACAACACATTCACCATGCATCCCCCACATACTGGCACCAAATATTGTTTACATTAATCACTCGTTCGATTTTGTTTGTATGGCAATGACATACTAGGCAAGAGCAGAACAACTCCTGCCGCTACTAGTAAACAGAGCATGTTTAAGCTTGTGGCTCGGCTCCAGGAAGGTTTATAATCTTGGAAATACTTGTAACAGCTAAGTACTGAGGTTACACCATATAAAAGGCTGAATTAGATAGATAGCTAACATTATAGTGTAATGACTCAACATACAAATCCACGTCCCTATCAGTCAAGCCAATTAGATGACCATCCAATCTTACTTGAACTTGGGTGTTGCGTTACATTTGTCTTGGAAGGAGCATATGTATTTTTCAGGGTATTTTTTATGAAAAAAGTGTGTCTTGTAAGCTGGAAAATATGGTAATTACAATATCACCTAAAAGAAAGATAGTAATGCAGAACATTAAACGATTTTTAAATTATTATAATTAAAATTTTAAAAAATGAAAAATTCTTGTAAAAATTCATTATTCATGGAAAAATTTTTTTTTCTTAAGACAATAGTGTTCTTAATATAAGTTATTTACAAAAGCAATTAAAAGCTTTTCTAATTCATAATGTCATAGTTTGATTACATTTTTTAGTTTGCCATTCAGGGCAGATTTTCAGTACAAGTAGTAAAAGTTTGAAAAAAAAAAATTGAATTATTTAAATTCTCCAAAAAGTCCTACTTTTAACTAAATTTAATTTCACTAATTTAATGAAATTAAGTAAGTGGGGAGGGGTAACATATGTAAAAAAATATTTTTTACCAAGGTTTTCTACAACAAGAAATCTCAAAAATAATTTCTTTCATTTTGAATAAATCCTGAAAGTTTCATTAAAATCTGACAATTATTTAATTTTTGCAAGAATTTCAAAATTAATGTTTTTCACTGGAAAAAAAAGCACAAAAAAATCTACTATAATTCCCCATGTATAGTACGCCTTCATTCATAATATACACTACCTAAAATTGTGCTGAAAGTGAGGGAAAATGATTCTACTCCCGCATAATACGCACCCCTTGTTTGGTAATCAAATCCCATAAATTGTACCTCTCCAATTTCATTATGGCCAGCGTTTCCTAATCTTATTCAAGCTGTAATTGAAGATATTTATCAAAATTTTCAATCATCATGATTCTAAAAGGAAACGGAAATATCTATATTGTGCCTACTTCACAGACTCATTAACCTGTTTTTTTTTCAATAAAATATGCAATTTACCGGATTTGTATTTAGTTCAAATTAGATACACATAACTTGAGTTGTGCTTAAAAGTAGACAGAATAAAAGTTGGTATGAGAAATATTAAACAAAGAATAAAATGAATAAAGGAACAAAGAAAACAATTCAATGAAATTTATTGGTCTTGATCATGAGGCAATTTCTGTTCAATTGAGGTTCTTTTCTAGATCGACAGTTGTTCCTCTTCATGAACATGTAGCACCAATTTAGAAAGGCTTTGAAAGTTTTCTCAGGGTATTTTTTCATCTTTTTCAGGGCCAATGACTTTGTCTATAGTGCTGATGGCAAGTCCAGCAGCCTGCCTTTCTGCAATTTCTTGAATTCATTCTTAACCAGGGGTTTTGTGGCGTAAGTATAAGAGTAGGTAAGAATAAGGTCTGTTCTTCTCAAGAGAATGTTGCGAACTGCTGGTTGTTTAGCTTATACACACACATTTTACCAATATCCGTTTCCATCAAAATAAACTTTCTTATTCTGGTAGTCCTGACCAATCAAAGCATATCATGCAGAAGCAACATGGCAGTGCCCATAGTTTGTCACATAGCCATAAGTTTTTCACAAAAATGGTTTTAAGCATAAAATAATATTATTCTAATTTAGTTTTATAATAATTTTTATTTTATTTTACATTTGTAAGTATCGTTTTGTACATATGATTGTATTTGACACCCTTATGGGGTCAAAATTGCCAAATGTTAGTGTCAAATTGTCATGTTTGTGGAGAGTAGTCATTTTGCAACTGAAATCGACCTATGAAACGGCAATTTTTTAAAGATTTTTTTGTAGCTGTGGATAATATGCACCCTTAATTTTGCTTCTTATTTTTTAGAAAAAAATGCGTATTATACATGGAGAATTACGGTAATTGTAAAAATTACGTTTTGTGTTGACGTAAAAAAACAAAAACAATATTTAACCAAAATTTTGAATGCGTTAGAAAGGTTTAAAAAATTTTTTGAAATAATTAAAAATACTTTGGTTTTTCCTCTTAATAATAACAAACATTTTCACAATAAAACTTTGTTTTTATTAAGTTGGTAGCCATTTTTCATCTTGCTATGCTGTTTTTTCAGCGAGTAAGTGGAGGGACCTAGTTTCTTAAGTCCTTAAGGCTTCTCATGTGCTATCCATTTTAGTTGTTGCTGTGTTGAAAGTCTTCAAGTAATGTGTTTTCTACTGTTTGGCACAGTTCTTTGTGATTCTGTAGTGCTCATCCATAAGGTTCAAAGAAGAGTGCTCCTCTCTAAAGCCTAAAGGGTTCATTTTTAATCACTGATCTGAGAAAACAATTGCATACACCTGACAGTTTAGACATTTCTGAATGGGTTGGGTGCCATGCATAATATCCATATGAAAGTCTCAATCTGACAAAGCTATTTAAGAACATAACTTGAATTTTTAGGTTAATGTTAGGTTAGGTTTTATAGCATCTTGCGGTTTGGTTGAATGATTTGCATGTAATCAAAACTTGCCTATTGTGTTCTTTTTATATTAGTTTAGGCTTTGCTATAGAAATAGCATTGCTATTCTGTTTTGTACAAAGGAATTTTAGAAATGCTCTGTTATTGCTCAACCTGTTTCCACTGAATCCAAGTACACACAGATTTAACTTCCAATTACTATGTCACCAAATTTACAAACCAACACTTTAATTAAAGTTATTGTCCACATCACCTAGTGGATTAAAGAATTGGGTCATAAATTTGGTGATGTAGCAGTTGTGAGTTCAATCTCTAGGCCAGGCAAGTGTGTACTTGGACTCAGTGGAAACAGAGTGAGCAATAATTGAACAATACTAAAAATAAAACTAGACAAGATATCCCTAGACATGGATAGTGGAACATAACAGCCTACTCCCATAGATTAAATAAAGGGTTCAGTTAGTAATTTCCTGTAGGATATCCAGATTGATATACACCTAAATAAGGCAGGAAGGTACAACAACCAAAAAGTTGTGATAATGACAATAAAGATAATAGTCTGAATGTAAATAGCTTAAATTGTCACCATATCAGTTTTTCGACACAACATAATTAGGTTATTTCACTGTTTATTCATTTTGAATTTATTATAAAATGTAAAGGAAAATTTCATAGAAAAACCTTTTGCTGAAAACAACGCTGAAATGTTTTTTTTATCTGAAAATGAAAAGTGATATGGACATCACGTTAAAGTCCTATGGAGCTACACCCAAACCATTATACATGTATATATTCAGCTTACCATCCAAAACTTTCAACTTGTTCAGAATCATCTCTTGGCAAAAAAAAACCCCACATCATATCCACATTATTCACAATGCACACTGACCTGAGTGAGTTACTTGTCTGCAAGAAGAACATGATTTGCATGTTAACTCCTTCATCACATTTTCAGCATGCAACCAATCAACTGTAGAAAGGAAAACACATCCAAACTCTGAAAACCAGTAACCAGGTATATTTGAAACTGAGAACAACAAATAATCCAATTTATCAACAAAATTATTAGATATTTCTCAGTCAGAAGAAATGGACAAATTTTATCACCAACAGTAATCTGTGAGTCTAGTCTACTTCTTTCTGAGTTATGACAAATGTTCAGAATGCAATTTGCCATTTCAAATTAATATCTCTGTACTGAACTACAACCAATAATAATTTCATAAAAGGTTGGTTTATATGTTACTTCTACTATGAACTTACAAATGTTTGCAAATATTAACTTCTCCCATGTACACTTAGGCAAAATGTAACAGTTTCTTGCAAAAGCCATAAGACATTACTTAAAGAAAAACTGGTATGTATTTTCAAATCACATGCAGAAAATAAACAGAACAATTAACCATTAATTTTTTTTATTCTCTTTAATTCAATAACTTCTTAGAAATATATTCCTTTATTAACAATGTGATATTATTCAAGATGATCAAATGTCAAATCTAAATTGTTTGTTTATTTAGAATATTACATTTATTAGAGAAAATTAGTTCATGCTAACCTCCAGGACAGTGACTCATTGCTCCTTCTTGGGCTAACATTTTCTGCTGATATGAAGTGGAAAGATTATATTGAATCAATTGCTATGTCTGCTGCTAAGAAAGTTGGTTCACTGTGCTGTGCTAGACAATTTTTTAAGCCAGAATCTATATCACACATTTATAAGTCTACCATTCATCCAGGCTTTGAATATTGCTGTCTCCTCTGGTTCGTTGATTCTGCTGTGTATTTAAAGATACTTGATAAAATCTAAAGAAGAAGGTGCAATGTTATTGGTCCTGACCAGGCATCTTGACTTTCAGTCATTTTTCCACCATCATAACATAGCTTCCTTGTGCCTTTTCTATAAATATTTTCATGGCAATTGTTCTGATGAACTTTCTTCTTTGATGCCTACATTTTATGGATTTATGGTGCAGTACCAGATTGGCAACTAGGTTTCATCGTTTTACTGTTGAACTAGTGAGATGTAATCATAAGTTCTATGCTAATAGTTTCTTCTCTCGCACTTCTCACTTGTGGAACTCTCTTCCAGTTTCTTGATTTTCAGTCAACTTTGATCTTCAAAAATTTAAAAGCAATGTCAATCATTATCTTCTGTCTTCTTAATTCTTGTTCTTGTTCTCTCTCCTTAATAATGTTTTCTTTTTTTGTCATATTCTATAACTCTCAGTAACCTCTTGCCCCTTAGTGGCTTTATTGCCTTGTTTGGGGTGAGACGATTAAAAAAATATGTTCAGTTTAAATATGGAATGAGTTATTAAATTAACTTCAAAAGGCCTTTTAATGACCCCTCCTGCCTTGCTATCCAGGTGTCATTGCCAGAGAAAAAGGAACATTAGACATCTCAACACAGATGTCCATTTCAATTTCATTCAAATTGTCTGTACATGTATGTTTGAATTTATTTTAATTCAATACAGACCTAAAATATTTCTGCAAGATTAAAAAAGGACTTTAAAAATATAATCCTATTTTTGACTGAATAATTTCCAAAAAGTTAAATAGAATCTGATAATGATCTTGTGTTTTAAGGTTAAAACAAAAAAAAATATTTTGTCTTGAGCTTTATGATTTTATTGCTCAGCTCAGGGTAGAGATTGTCCAGACTGAGTAGGAGAGATATGCATACAGCAAGAATAACACAGGAAAAAATGTTGGTACTTGGTTGGTCTGTTCTACCCGACCCACTATATTCACCCTACATTACACCAACCATTTTTGATCACTCTAAAATGCATTGATAGGAAAAACTTTCTCTGATGAAAACCAGATCCAAGAGTTCATAAAAAACATTTCACATGAAAACCTGTGAAATTTTACTCAAAAACTATCGAAGAGTTGCCTGATAAGTGGCAACCTCTCATTGAAAAAATGAATATATTATTGAATAAGATGTAATTGTGCTTGACTGAATAAATCATCCTACATTGTGTTTTAGTTCTCATTCATGTCGATATGCACAAAAACTGGGAAAGGCCTGGTGTGTGTTCACAAAGGACCAGAAGGTGAAAGAAGTTGAATCTTGTTCCAATCTATTTGATTATGGATTCACATGGCATAGTCTGGGGGTTAGTTAGGTGACACTTGCGACAACTTTACTGCAACTTGTGACACAACAGAATAATGGATCAGATCTTTCCTTGGCTCAGCAAGAACTAGAACACTCTCCAACCACCCCTCAGCTTATTTCTACATCATGATGTGTGGCTCACAACTCCCTAACAGACAGCTTGGAACTACGCCGAATTCTAAATGTGACTCAGCTTATATACTCTGTGACCAGAAGTTTCTAACTTCCAGCCAAGTGGCAGTTGATCCCAAAAGTTTTCATAAATCTTTTTTTTTCTTTCTATATTTCATTTTGGTCAGCAGGTGACTGCTTTGAAGCCCTTTTTCTTGAGTTTACTGTCAACTGTAAAACCTAGAAATAATATAATTTAGGGTCCATTGGAATTTATGTGTTTTAATCATGGCTGGGTCCTATTGTGTCACAGATGTTCAAAACCTTTAGCCAACTAAATTTCTCTACATTATTTACATTAAGATTAATGTTCTTATTCTTGTTATTATTACAACATTTCATCCATTGTGCACTCCTGCTTTCTTCAGAGTGTTTGTTGATCTTAGTAACATGCAGGGGAGGGGATTTCAAAGTTAACTATTTATTTAAGATTTTACAGGGGTAAATTTTCTCATTTTTCTAAGTATATCTTATTCTCTTTTTAGTGCCGCTGCTCAGTTATTGCTAGTCTTGTTTCTACTAAGTCTGTACTACATAGCCCAGGGATTGAATTCACAATTACTATGCTCCAAAATTCATGAAACAATGCTTTGATCCTATAGATTAATGTACTATGGGACAATCCTGAACCTAGAACTGGAATCTTTAAATTAAAACTGCTTTGCAAAATATATTTCAAATGACTAAAGTATAAGCAAAACAAAAATAGCCATCAACATATGCATTGATTAAGAATAATTTACTGAAAATTTAAGAAAATTAATCAAATGCCCTAATGAGAAAAGCTGTCATTAATTTTAAAAAATTAACTCCTGAAAAGTTTTCGTTTAATTGAATTTTATTTATACAGTTAGTCTAAATGGAGAGAGTTATATCCTCTCTATCATCAAATGGGGTTACAGTTCATGTTATAATATTCCCAATTAAAATAATATTTATTTAATTGATTTATAACAATTCATTTCTGTCATAATTCATCAATTTTTTTTTTCTTCAAATTAATTATTTAGGCTTTTTTCTTTTCAGAGATTATTTTTTAATTACATTTCTTTTTAAATAGGGTGTTGATTTTTCTGGTAAAACATAGTCAATAAATATGGCTTGTTGCCATCTATGGATTTCACCATATATACTATTATTATTTTTTAGGAAGAAGAATATACATACACACACATTCATACATTAAATCCATCCAATGTTAAATAAGGTATGCTTATTACACTTATGATTAAAACTATTTTTATTTTGTTAAACCTTAATTCTTCATCTAAAATATCTCAATCAAAAGACAAAACCCAAAATTCTACTTGTTAACTGAGAAAGTTATGTGTTTCCACTGGTTCTAGTGGTTGGTGTTCATGTAGCAGTGATTAGATGTGTTTTTCACTGGCAGATGAATTCCCTCACAAAAGTAAATTGGTTGAACTGTGAACCAATCAAATCCACCAGCAGAAGGATACAAAAGCCGGACCTGCTGTGGGGAAGAAAAAAAGGGAATTCTCTCTTTTCAGCCACGGATGCCAAAGGGTCAACAACAGAGACGATGAGCTGCCGACCACTACCTCGCCTCCTGAACTGACGACACCTTTTTCTTACCGACAAAGGCGTGTGAACTTTTGTACAACCATGTATGGACAGTGTACCCAAAACTTTAGGTATTTGTTGCCTGAAGGTTACCCGAACAAACCATTAAATTTTATATAAAGGGATTACCATTGTTGTTATTTTTCTACCTGAAATTGCTGAAATTACAGTGACCCTTCGTCCTTCTTTACATTCAAACCCAGGTAAAAACCACACTTTTGGTTTTGGATGTTGATTTTCAAGTCAGGCAAATCTTTAGCAAGCTTTACCAGTCTTCCTACTCCAACTTCTCTTGATTTGGCTTTTGGTGATGAACTAAGATAAGTTTAATAGATATCAAAAGAAAAGACTAAGGTGTACATTTTCAGGATTTTTTTCACTTTTAATATTGCTTAGGTCTTTACAAATAAATTTGTAAAATTTCTAAGAGCAGAATTATAACTCAAGATTCAAAGTGTCAGCAGTATTTACATATGGACAAAGTTTTAACACTTTCACTACTGCACTGTTATAGCATTGTTGCCTGACTGTACTGGCCCTTTTTGAGAAAAATAGGAAATTGCCATTTACTGGAAATAAAGGGCTAAAAAATTTTGATTTCAACAGATTACGGTAAATGACACTGCCAACATACAATACAATGAGAATGCATCACAAAATAGGTTATATGCTCCTATATATCTAGGATGGGTTGGAAATAATACTAAGCATTAGTTTATAACACAAATGCTAGGGATTGATATTTTCTTGAAAACGTATGTATATGTCAACAGTAGTCGGTGCAATTTTAGTAAAGATGCATAAGCTCCACAGCAGTGGAAGTGTAAATAACTAGACACCTTATACTCACTTTTGGATAAATTCTAACAAATTTTTTTTTATGCTATATACTATCAGTAATATTCTGTGGCTATTGTGGATTTTATGAGTATATTGAATTATTTCTACTTTAAAAAGAAATGGTCAATTTGAGTGTAATCTTCTAAATGTGAGAGAAGTGCTTCAATCTCAACATTCTTTTTTGTCATTGGCCCTATACATTTACATACTTGTAAAATCTTATCACAAAATATACAAGTTTTATGGATCTTGATTTTTAGTTGGATCAGGTCAGAAGCATCATTATGATCTTTCTTTGAGATATGAAAAAAATATGTGTTAAAAAAAGGAAAAAAATAACAAAGACTGTGACATTTTTCTTGTCGACACCCCCCCACCCACTAATCTAAGAATGACTGACAGCTGACAAGCTGTGTAGAAACTCAGAGAAGACTTCTTAAGAAGAATGGTAGACAAATTTAACTTTGTGGACAAGGAAGTTAGATGAGTTGACCTTTCATGAAAAGACTGACTTACAAGGTTTATAAAACAGTATACTTTAGTTTATTTGTGTAAGAACCAAATATTTGGACCAGGAACCATTTCTAGCTTGGAATTTGTAAGTTTTCATTTATCAGTTCCTGATATATTTTAAGGGGGACAACTATCAAAAGTAAACACTGAAAACACGATGTGAACCAATTTGAAATATTAATGATTTTGTTAACATTTATTATTTAAATGGAATTTGATAATTCCTTACAGAACATTTAAAGAAGTCATCAATTCATTGAAAGTAAATATTTTTAAGTTAGTTTTAAAAATAATCTATCATATCACTGTGTCATGCTAGATGGTTTTCCTCTCTAGAGTCTATCTTACATATCTATTACTCTATCATTTGTCCATGCTTAGAATATTGCTGCCACGTATGGTCTGGCACTTCTACTATCTATTTAGAGCTCCTTGATAAAATCCAAAGAAGAATTAGCAATATTATTGGCCCTGATCTGGCAGTTTTGTTTCAATCACTTTCCCACTGCCATAAGGTTCCCTCCCTTTGCCTTTTCTAGAAATACTTTCATGGTAATTATTTGGATGAGCTCTTTCCTATGGTGCCTAGACTGTTAAAATTTAAGCACAGCATTAGACTGGCAACAAGGTCTCACCAATTTAAAGTTGAGCTGGCTAGATATAACTGTAAATTCTATGGAAACAGTTTCTTTTCTCACACTTCTTGCTTGTGAAACTCCCTTTTCACTTTTCAGCCAACTTTAAGCTACAAAAATTTAAATGCAATATCAATTGCTATATGCTGTCCTGATTTGTCTTCCTGTTCTGGTTGTTTATTAGTTCCTTAGCTAACTCATAGTTACACCCTGCTAATACTTCATAAATAAGGGACTACTCCATTTTGATTGTGAGGAATCAGTCACTTCCCCATCACGTAAAGTTACCTCCCTGTGCCTTTTCTATAAATACTTTCATGGTAATAGTTTGGATGAGCTATTTGCTCTGGCATCTATGCTTTATGAATCTAAACACAGTACTAGACTGGTGACTAGGCCTCATCAATTTACAGTTGAGTTGGCTAGATGTAACCATGCTAACAGTTTCTTTTCTCGCACTTCTCGCTTGTGGAATTCCCTTCCGGCTTCATGATTTCCAGTCAATTTTAATCTTCAGAAAGTTAAATGCAATGTTAATCAGTATCTGCTGTCCCTCTGATTACTCTTCCTTTGTTCCTGCTCCTTAGTAATGTTTCTGTTTTCTAATTCTTCCACATCCAATAACCCCTTGTCCTACAGTGGCTTTCTTGTCTTGCTTGAGGTGAACTTGCTTAAGAAAAAAAAAAAAATATATATATATATGTATGTATGTATGTATGTATGTATATAAAAAAAAGAGAGAAACCACAAACGTTATTGGTTATAATGTGGATTTTTTTAGTATATATATTATGTTTTATTCTTTATATTTTTGCTACACACGTTTCCAGTCTCATGACCTTCTTCAGTCAAATTAAAGGAATCAATTGTTAAAGGAATAAAATCTCCTTATGTTCTTTTAATGTTTCATTGTTCATTTTCTGTATTTGTCGCGAGCCTTGACTTCATTTTTTCAACTGTTGAAAAAATTAGATCAAGGTTCACTTAGATCAAGGTTCTTTCTACTTCTGTCTCTAGTAACCTGTATATAAGAGAGATGGAATATTCCATCTACCAAAAGCAGATGGGTACAAAGTCAGACATGGAACTTTCTAGATTGTTTTGTGACAGCCATCATATCAGCAGACATATTTGTTATGGGTTTCACCTGTAGTTCTTTCTTGGCTCTCCACAATTTCAGTTAGGCATTCAATATGATGTCCACCTCCATTTACTATTTTTCCATTTATTACTCTTTCATCTGTTTCTACCAACCTGCATATACATATATGAGAGATGGAATATTCCATCTACCAAAAACTGAGAGGTGTAAAATCAGACATGGACCTTTTGAGATATCTAGAATTTTTAAAAAGTTTTCAAATGCTTGTGTTTCTGTATAGTATTTACATTAGTTGGACTATTGTCCTCATCTTTGTCGCCATATTTGTCACAACGTTTCGGCCGTTGTATGCTCCGGCCTTCTTCAGGTGGTTGGAATTTCAAACTGAACCCTTTATTTTGATCACTGGGGTAGACTGTTCTAGTTCCACGTGCCATGTTTGATGGATGTCAGTTAGTTATCTCCTGCTAATTTTCCCTCTGAAAGTTCTCTACTGCCTTAACCGGGTATTGAACTCAAGAAATTTTAGAGCTGAAAAATGAAGGAGACACCTAGAGAGCACTGATGAGGTGAAAGAAGCAACATACACATGGCAACGAAATGAGCCAAGATTTTACAAGTTTGATAATATATGCCCTCATTAAAAGCTTCAATATCATTGTTATATTCTGCTTCAATGGATGTGAACATTAAGAAAGCAAAATAAAAAATGTTGTCATCTGTGCAGGGGCTTCAAGCATCACATCTGGCCTACAAAACAAATACCCTCAAAAAATATAAAATACAATATAAAAGAAGCCAATCGTGAACATTGCCACCAAAGAACAAAAAGCAAAAAACAAAAGATGGGTTTATGAGCTGCCACATTTACTTTTAAGAACTCTGCTCATAATGACTGAAACTGAATTGTAGTGAACAGGCAAACTTTAACTAATCTGTCACCAGATTTGATGTCATGACTAGTGACCTCGGTCAACAGACTTGACACACATATCAACTCCAGGCCATAACAACTCTATCCTTCCTCCAAATCACTTTCTTTGCTCACAAAGAGATATCCCACTCCTAACACCACAAGTACACATCTTTCCCTTTTGCCTCATTGGCAGTACTTGTTTTGTTTGTTCTACCATACACATGTTTATAACACCATTATTTAAATAGAAGGAAACTATATTGATGAGTAGATTTGGAAACCTGAGACTTTTGTGTTAATTTTCCTATGCCGTTTGCTTCTACCAGTAAATGTATTGCAATTAGATCAGAATGGACTTTACTTTTTGACTGGTCTTCATACTTTTGATAAACCTTTATATTTTAATGATGTAACTTTTGGCATAACTTTTGCATGTTTTAGTAAGTCATTTTATGAATTCACATTAAAATTGTATTATTCAAATTGGTTTTCTTTTGAAGCTAATTTTTCAATTCATTTGTATGGATATTTGCTTTTTTTCCCTCTGTCTCTCTCTGTTTCACTTTTAGATTGTTTTTTGCTTGTTTTTCTTAAACCAGCTTAATGCTGGATTCCTCTTCTCATCTTTTATTCATTGTCATTGAGTTTATGACTGTAAGGATAACAAAACCCACGTAGAATGCTAGGAAGCTTTTTTTTGCCTCAAATAATGGTCAAGGGGATTGAAAATTCTTATTATAAGTATCAGCTATACTGAGCAAGAATCAATAAATTGTGGAGGAGTTCTATAAACAACTTGACTAATTTATGTAAATGGGCACTGCTTTCTCTACAGCCATATTTGGAACAGATATCTGGCAGGCATATGTCTCTATTTAGCAAGAAGTTAACATCATGAGATTCTAGTAAAAATTGGCAAATTTTTGTCTGTTATCTGAGAAATGTATTATTTTTTTATCTGTTGTTATTTATTTATTAATTAATGGATAAGTGATATATCATCAAATATATGATAACTTTATATTTTAGTAATATCATTCACACATTATCTTTGTTGTCTTCATCACAACATTTCATATGGTTGATTCCTCAGAATTCTTCTGTGGAATGTGATAACTGATAATCAGTTTTAATGGATTATTTATTCATATAACATCACCAATGTTATGGTTGAGCAGACAAATTAATAGACTATTTAAAACTATTTTTTAAAACTTGTCTGTCATCAGTACCAGACTTTGACTTAGTGAAGCCTAAAGTTATATATAAATATTGGTGGTTCTTTGGTATCATGAACAATGTCAGTGTGGATAGGTGGTAGGATAATTATTTTATCCGAAACTTTGGGAATAAAATGAACTGACTCAAGGGTTTAAAATAAATACTATATTTTTATTTATTTCCTTTAAAGTAATGAGTGAGTCCTTTGGTATTCAGCATAACAAAAAGTGTGTCAATCAGGCAGATATTGTTAGTAGTCTGGAGAAAATGTTATTTAGTTGTCGTTTAGAAGTAAGATTATGATAGGGGTAGTAGTAATATCAGAATTTAGGTCAGTGTCAATCTACTGTGTTCTTTTCAGCTCTAAAACAGGGCAGAAATGTTAGAAGCTGATGGCAGCTTAATTAATTCTTCAAGTATCATGTGTGGCTGCATTCTTTTGTTCCGTCCTCTCCTGGTGTCCGTCTGGTCCCCTCTACTCTTCTGTCCAGGGTGTCAGGTTTTTACCAGGCTCAAGAACTTGGCATGAACATCAAAAGCTTCTCTTTTTGACTGCCTAAATTATTTTATTTTCTGGCATTCCTTTCCTTTACATTTTTTTTATATTGGAAGTTATGCATGGAACCTCCCTGATTTTTGGTATTTCTCAGTCACAAATAAGTAGTCTCTGTTCCTGCAAACTTCCAGTGTTTTTTGACCAGGTTGTCTTTTCTTTTTCTTTCTCTTTTGATTTGGGGGTTGCCTTCTCGTAGGTTTAAAGAAGTATAGAAAGAAAAGTTTAGAGAGAGCCAGAGAAAGAAAGGGATAAGAATTTTAAAGGAAATTACAATTGACTTATTTTAATTTGAATATTTTTTACCTTTTTTTATATATTTTATTTTCATATTATTTTATCAAATTCATTAGTGTTCATAAGACAAACTGAATACTTAAAGAACAAAGTTAATTATAAATAACATGCTTGTTGGGAATCCCTATTTCACTAACAGATGACTATTAATTACTATTTTGTTTCAAAATTTATTCAATCATTATCAGAGCATTCTGAAGAGAAGTTGATTACTTTATACAATTAGATATGAGCTGTAAAGCTCTCATAACTCACTTGGTAAGAGCAGCCATCAAAAGTAAGGTAAGATTCCTGAAGGAAAAAGGTATAATGGCTCACAATATCTCATCAATAAAAAATTCAAGAAAATATTATGATTAATCATCATCATCATCATTGGTCGGAACTCCATTGACAATCCCTTTCCACACTGTTCGGTCCTGTATTGCTGTCCCCAAATCCTTAATGTCCAACCCTGTCCTAAGCTATGGTGTGGAATTGTCCATGTTATTTTAACACCCCTGCTGTGGGAACAATCTATTCTTTACACCCACGTAAAATTAAGCTTATCCAATGAAAACTTCATATTTCCGATCAGAGAATTCTATTGGCTTACAGCTCGAAAATTCGAAAGCTCACGTGAAAAGAAGTAAATTGCGCCAAAATTCTCTGAGCCGATTTTGATACCCGAGAACTTATAAAAGGAAGATTTTTGACTGACCAACTAAGTCAGCGGATCGAACACAGAGAGATGCCAGACAAAACTACGCTACTCGAAACAATAACTTTCCCGCACAAAAAGAACATCACTGACTCAACAACAATTGCCTCAAATAATCCTCTGTGACCAAGAAAGATTTTCGAACTTTAAACAAACTTTGCTTACGTAAAGTGAACAAGAAAATATTCACTACTAATTAAGTAAAAAAACTACGATCGAACTAAAACCTTAACTACAGTTAAGGGTACGCAACTTCAGTTGACTTAACCAAAAAAACAGTACGTAAATAATTGCATACACATTCATGTTGAACCTTAAATAAACAATTACTTTACCGAAAACTCAATCTAACATAACTTGTAATATTACAGGAATATATTGAAACACTAGAACAATCCGGATATTATAATACAAAACAACATTAAACACACCAACTTTTTGACAACACAAAAACATCATTGTAAATATTGTTTAATTGTATATAAATGTGCGTATTATTTGAATTGAATTATTGCCTTGTTGTGTTTCATATTTTAAATATTTTTATTGTTGAGGATGAATGTCAAGAACACACCAGCCTAACAACCAAATCCTTCTGATAATTTCCAACACTCAAGTAAAAGAAACTTAATACATTCTACTCGTCCCCAACAATGGTATCTGGGAAAGTCAATTTTTGTGAGAAGGCACACCCAGAAGGATGCCATAGGAGTAAGGATGAGACGATTTCCCTGACCGCTCGGTGGCAGTGGCCAGCAACCTGTAATCATTTTTGTTTGAGCTTAAGAAAGATTGGTCTCAGTTCTCCATAAATTGTGTTAAGTGTTGCATGAGATCTCCAACTGATGTTTTGGATTTTTCTAAGAAGATATGTGTATGTTCCATCCAGTTGTCTTTCGAGACAAACAGATAATGTCCAAGTTTCTGATCCATACAGTTGGACTGGTTCGATCAATATTTGAAAGAATGAACTTTTAAGGAGGATGGAATGTTCGAGTGCCAAATCTTGTGAAGTTTGTTACATGCATCCCACGCAAAAGCTTTGCAGATGTTGAAGTCTTTTTGGGAATCTATTATGTGAGATCCAAGATCTTTGAAGTCCTCAACTCTTTTGATGAATGTATTATTGAGTGACTTCAACTCTGATGCTTCAGGAGAGGTTGTGATATATTCTGTCTTACTCTCGTTGCAATAGAGACCTACTTGGTTCTCTGCTTGCTCAAGTGATTGCATCAAGGATTCTGCACCCTTGATACATTAAGAAATTAATTCAAGATCATCAGCAAAGGCAAGGCCAGTCAGGTATTGTGGCGGGTACCAACTACCCTGGTGAGGTTCCAAATGGAGTCCCTTTTCCTCCATATATAGAGTTGGTGCATATAATCAAAACATTAACATCAAATATAGCAGCACTGAGTAATTGGGGAAAAAATAAAGGAATTAACTTTATACAGTTAAATTTTATTTTTTACCAGCTATAAAGCTCTTGTAGCTCAATTGGTAAGAACAGCTATTACAGTAAGACAGATTTTCAAAGGCAAAAGAGAAGTCTCACCAAAAGATTATTCTTTCTTTATTATAAGAAGGTGAAAGGGGTAGTAAAGGGAGCTAACTCTTTACTATTCAAAGATCAACCTTGAACTTGAAATCTTTACTAATCTAAGATTTGCTAACTGCTGTCCAATCAGAATACCTTCTTGGGACCATGCAATAAACTCCATCTTGAAATCTTTCTCTTTTGCAACGAGCAACTGTAGCAACCATATGTTTATTGGAGCCGTACTTTCCAACATTAATGGAATACAGATGCTGCAAAGCCCACTTGTTCATTGGATATTCTTCTAACAGTTAAGTCCACAAATATAAATTATATTTGCAAGCCTTCTTTTTACCTAATGTGCATACACTTTTTCTGTACATTAAACCCTTCAAATATTGTCTCAGAGTTGTTTCTCTTCTTCAAGTGTGTCCATCTTTGACTATGTGGAAATAATATTAAAGATTTTCCAATTGCAGTTAAGTAACTGCAGTTAGAAAAACTTTATATTATTTCTAAAACTGTTGATTATAATTGGCAAATGGAATAATAGTCTGAGTAGTTACAAAGAAAAGCAACTGAAATTAATATGAAAGAGATACTAGTCAAAAATGAATAATGGTTGATCATGCTTCAAGTAATATTATAGGAGTTATTTCCTTTGAACACAGTTGAAGGTCAGACTAGTTGTAAGGAAAAACAACTGAAATTAGCATCAATAATTGATGACTTTCATTGTAAAAAAAATAATAAATAAAAAGGAATAAAAATTAAACATAGAGAAAGAAAAAATGAGTTGTATATTCTTAGTAAATCTACAAAACAGGAAAAAAGAACTCACAAGATTTGCATTAATTACCATAAATATATTTTACATATTATTTTTAAATACAATAAGTCTGTGGTTTTTAAAATAGGTTATTAATAATAATATTAGTAAAATGATGATTTAAGCATTTTTTATAGTTTCTAGCTACAACACAAATACAATTTAATCAATAATGAACAATAAATTGTTCTAGATTAAATGAATAAGAAGATTTCTGTTGAGGTTTTTATGTAGGTACATCAATAATTTTGCAGGCTAATAAAAAGCTTTTATTTTACACAACAAATATTTATTTTTTAATATAATCTCATTCTTTGCCAATGCCCTTAATTTATTGGGAAATACTAATCTCACAGATTAAATATTATTCAGTGAAAACATCAGTCAAAATTCAGATGGTAACTGCATGTAACATTGTAGACAGTGATCCACCCTCATAGATCTATGGAAGGTCGAGGAGATGAAAATTTTGCCTTATAAAAATATTCAATTTGTTCACAAAGAAAATGTAAAGGAAAAGAAGAAAGATAAAGTGTAAATCCTAAATTTTTATATTCCAGAAATAGTTGCAATGATTTTCAAAAAGAAATTTAAAAAAATTTTAATTCAGTTTCTTCTTATAAAGTGAGTTTTTGTAAAACAGGAAATAGAAGAGGCACAGGAAGATTTCTTAATGACTCCCCTTACTACTTCAACTCAGACTGTTACTTTGATGGTTACTCTCACTGATTACTTGATATGTTGTCTTTTATTTATACCTGATGCATGAACCTAGTAGTGAACAAAAGAATATCCATAAATATTGAACAGAAAAATTATTGGCGATATTTGAAAATGTGTTACTTGATCTGTAAACATTTCCAATAACTATATATGCTTAAAAGTTAAAACTTTGCAGATTAATAAGTTTGATGTTTGTTTTAAATGCTGTGTAATTTTTTATAAGTTGATTAAATTTTATTTTAAGTTAGGATTCACTTAGTCAACTTATTAATAATTTTCATTAAAAAGATGTTTTTATTGTATCTGAAATTGTTTAATTAATAGAATATGTTCTTATCATGTGTCTGCTTGAAATTGTTTGTTTTACCAAATCTTAATTTTTATTTAATTATTTTTCTTCATAAATACAATAGATCAGAGTGAGGTTTTTAATTCTTTGTTTACAAGGAAAGATAACTGAGAGAATATTATCAATGTTGGATTAAATTAAAACTATTAAGTACTGTATTTATTTTTATAAATAAGCTAGAGAACAACAAAGCTAATCATCTGAAAAAATACACTAAATTTCAGACTAAATTTAATTTATATTAAAATTACCCATAATTAAAATAGTGTTGAGTTTGTTTCAAAACTAATACAGTTGCATATTTTTCATTGGTACTATATTTAATATGTGAGAACAAGTAAAAAAATTATAATTTCAAATGCTGATTCTCAAGAAAGTCAAAACCCACTCCCTTGAAAGATTGGCAAAATACAGTTTTCTGACAGCATTTTATCAAAGTCAGTTTAATAAATATCATAAAATAATCCTTAAATTCATTATTATTCTTCCTTGACTTATTCTCATTAGAAATAAATACAATATAAGTGCCATTAACAATAAAAATAAAAATAAATGACAGCAAGGGGTCAAACCAGCATTAGCCATATTCCAACAGACAATGGACACCATGCTGACCAGATTGACAGGAGTTGCAGCATTCATTCATTGATGACATCATTGTTACAGGTGAAACTCAAGATAAACTTTTGAAATGTTTATTTTCTGTTTTCAACAATACGGATTTCATGTTAAAGCTGAAAAGTGTGAATTTTTCAAAAAATAAATCAAATATCTTGGATTTATTTTTGACAAAAACTGGTAGACAACCAGTCCCAGAAAATATCTCAGCAATAAAAATCATGCTAGCACCGACAAATGTAACAAAATTATGTTCTTTCCTTGGCTTCATTAGCCACTACAGTTTTTTTTTGCCTGAACTTCATTGAGTTTATGCACTCCTCAAGATTCTTTTAAAAAAAATGTTTCACAGGAATGGTCTGACACATGCCAGGCAGCTTTCAAAAAGATGAAGTCCTTACTTTCTTCCAATCTTTTGCTGACACATTACAACCCGTCCATAGATATTATCTTTGATGCTTCCAAATATGGTATAGGAACTGTTATTTCTCACACATTTCCTGAAAGGAATTAGTTTATGCAACCAGATCACTGACACCTGCAGAGCATTATTATAGTCAAATTGAAAAAGAAGTATTAACAATAGTCTTTGCTATTAAAATTTTTTTTTTTTTTTTTTTTTTAAGCGTATCACCCCAAGCAAGGCTGGAGGCCACTATCACGCAAGGGGTTAAAGAAGGGTTGGAGGAAGAGCAGATAGGAGTGGTAAAGGAGAGGATGTGGAGAAAGAGAAAGATAGTGGGTCGATCAAGGCAAGGGGGTTACAGAAGATTTGGAGCGAGAGCAGATAGGAATGAAAAATGAAAGAATGTGGAGAAGGGAAGTGGATAGATCAAGGCAACTGGAGATGTCGATTGACGCTACACTTAAACCGTTGGAGATTGTATTTGTCAGGGAAACAGTAATAGGGAAGGGAGTTCCATAGGCGAGATGTGCGAGACATGAAGCTATTGGAGTAGAAGAGACGTCTACATCTAACAGTTTCCACAGTGTAGGGGTGGGAGATCATTTCGCTCTTTTTAGTATTTTTAGATCTAAAAAAAGTCATCCCAGTGTATACAGCAAACTGTCTGCAATGATGGGCTACTATGCTGTTAGATTACAATGTTTCTATAAAATACAATTCAACCAATACTTTTGGTCATGCTGATGCATTATCTATGCTCATGATGAATATAATAAAGTAACAGAAGACGCAGTCATCACAGCAGTATATTTAGAGCCAGAAGTCACTTCAGTGCTTGCATCCACTGTAAGAACATTATCAGTCAATTCTATAATGATCCATGAAGCCACAGCTTCTGATCCAATATTGCAAAAAGGGATAAAATGGTCAGAAGTATACGCTGACAAAAGAATTCAGCCATTCTTTCAGCATCGATCTTCATTGTCAGAAACTGACAGATGTCTTCTTGTTATGGAACGCATGATTGCCCCATCTTCATTACACAAAACAGTGACCAAATATCTCCATTATGGTCATCAAGGTTTTTCATCAAGGTTTTATGAAACCCCAAGCATGCTATGTTTATTGGCCAAACATGGACAAGCAGTTTGGTGGAATTGGTACACATATGTTCCAATTGCCAACTGGCAGAAAAATATCCCAGGAAAACTACACTGAGTTCCTGGCCTATCCCTGAATTACCCTGGTCACACCTTCACATTGGTTTTGCTGGACCCATCAAGGGGCAGTATTATTTTGAGTTGATGCTTACAACAAATGGCCAGAATTTTTTCAGATAAATCATATCACCTCTGATGAAACAATTTTTAGGTTAAAGCAAACTGTCAGTCAATTTAGAGTCCCATAGATACTAGTTTCTGATAATGGCACTGCTTTCACTCCAAAGAAAAGAAAAATGGATCCAAGACACATTATATGTTACTCTGGAAATGTTATGTGTGACATGGATATATAGTCTTCAGTCTGGGTTCGACATGCACACCAATTATAACCATTTAACCATAAAGTGATCAAATCAAACTCCACTTTACCATTGGACATTCTATTGGACTTTTTTGAACTGCCTCAAAAAATTTCTCAAGTAATGCCAAAGGACAAACATAGGTCTCCAGCAAAAAGTGCACCCAGGAAATCACATTAATTACAAAGTAAGATATACCCACTGCAATTAAATCCCCGACAAAAGTCATATGAGCACAAAACTAAAAATGAAAAGTGTCAGAGGAAGCTATTTTCCTTCCCCTATGAAAGATGATAACTCAAAATTCAACTGAGTTATCGCAGCACTTCTGAATTAAACCAAACAAATCCTTGCTGTTCTCAAACAGTAAATGAACAAAAGTTTTTATTCATGTGCTAAAATACACTTGTCTTTTAGTTTCATTCATTTTTGTTCATCCCAACAGCCTGGGATATAACATTAATGAATCCCATATTGTATTTATTTCTAAGCTAAGCCTACTGAGGATGCTCTCATGGCCTAGCATAGTTGATTTATTATACCATAAAGTAGACATTTAACATGTTATATTTTTTTGACAAGTTCACATTCCAACTGAAATTCCTTATTTTTTTTATATAACAATCTTTACTATACATGATAGCATATGAAAAACTGCTTATTTGCCCCAAAATGCCACCAGGATTTTTTATGTTAAGTTAAAGTATTTGGTAGGCTAATATTTACTCACGTACCATAGACTACCAGTTGCTATACCGAGCTTAACTCCTTAATACTGTAATATTAAATATAAACAGAAAATATATTAATGTTAATAAAGTGGATATATTAAAATTGTATATAAGAAAAAACAACACAACAATCAAGTGGATGGTTAATAAAAAAATCACCATAAAGAGGTGAATCAAAACAAACAAGCAAATAACAAAAATGAGGCTAGCCACTTTTCAATCCTTGCTGTTCAGAGCCAACTGGAGACAAACATATAAGTGTGTGTACAATGTTTAAAAAACAGTAAATAAAAACTGCTAGGGAATTGGCAGAAGATAAAATAATATTATATATAATCACAAAACAGCGGCGCACACTCTGATTACCATTTGAGAATACTGAAGGCATTATACATTAAGTCCAGACAGCCTTCCTTCTGTAAGCAAAAGAAACGGCAGCTTAATTTGTTGTAGGGTAGAACTCAACATACTTCCTGCTCTTTCCTACTACTGTGACAATGGACTGCTCCTACTTATAAATTTGGCAAGTAGCCAAATCTGCCTTGTCAGTCATGTATCAAAAGATACATGATTGCCTAAGCATGTATCACACATGTCACATAATTGACTGAGTAATATAAAATGAACATGCTCCCTTCTAGTCAGAGACTCAGGCTGCCTCCTGGTTATGAAGCCTTTACTTGGGATAGACTTGGTCTGGGACGTTCTTTTATGATAAACAGGCTGGTGCATGCTATCCAATTAAACAAGTGGGGAGCCTGATTGAGGGCTCTGGGCAGTATTTTGTGACTCTCACTATCTTATCAACATTTGCTTTTTTCTACCTACATTTATATGCATTACAAATTAAACTAAGCACAACTCACTACTTACTGTACATAATTAGTTTGCAATAAAATTTGTATTTTATATGAATACAACCTTATGAAAACTGAGATGTAGTAGAGTGAGGGGTGCTGTATCATAGATTCAGGGCTGGGGTGTATCATAGATTCAGGATGGGTCACAACACCCTTGCACTGGCCCTGAGGACAAGAATATATTTTATTTTATAAATGCTTATTTATATATATTAACTGGAATGATAATATCAATTAGTAAGTGTATATAAATAAGTGTTTATAAAATAATAAAATATATATTGTACTGCCTCCTGATATATGCCCATATCTCGCATGTGTGTATACTGCAGAGAGCCAGATAAATGTATTATAGCCATCTAAACTCAGAAGACAAAGTCCTGCCCATCAGCAGGTTTATTGAAAGCCAAAATGGTGAAATTAGATAAAGAAATAAATATAAACTTAAGATAAGTTTAGTTCAAATAACAAAATAAATATAAAGGAAAGGTAAATGCAAATATAACAAAGGGAGCTGTAGGTGGAACCAAATACTCAGATCATGGGTCGAAATGAGTAAAGGAGTTAGTAAGTAGTTTGGTTACAGGAATATGTCATAAAGTCTTCAGTGATAAGTCTATAGGAAAAAAAAGTTACATAAAGTTGCTGTATGACACAGTGTGAGAATAGTCAACATGTGGTGAAAGGGGTTCTACATGACGAAGCACAGCAGCAAGAATAAATGTATACAAGGTGGCTACCCTGAACAAATGTTCAAATAATAATATGATACTAAAAGAGACCAATGCAGAAAGAAAAAGGTTAAAAAGTTACATTGTAATGAGAAGTGATTGAGGAATTTAGAGTCAGGTTTACTTAAAGAAGCTTTATTCAACTAGATCCACACAGAGAGGTAGTTGCAGTAAAATGGCTGATCAAAAGGGTACAAAGTCAAAGGGGAACAACTTGTTCCCGAGAAGTAGAAAAAGGGGTTAAAGAGTTATCACCACATTCTCTGCCACCCATGGAAGTCAAAGGCCATAAGGTCATCTAGAGAGGAAGGGTTCAGTGGACTCTCGGAAAGGTACCTTTGATAAAGAATGTCTTCGCTCAAACTGAAAAAAAAAAAAGAAAAGAGAAGACAAAATTTAAAGCTGATAGTTTTCGGCTAAAAACGGTGGTCTTTGACGGATCCTAGTAGAACGTCGAAGATTCAATGTGTTAGCATCTTCCCGCGGGGTCCTCTGGTAATTTTCCAAGAGTGGAGAGCGAGGAGACAGCAGAGCTGTATTCTCTGTAGTCGAGTTTTCAAAAGCACTTTGTAGAGGGGGAGGAGTGTTTGACAGGTTAGGAGCCTCTAGTTGCTGTGGGTCCCCTGACATAGAGTCAGGTTCGGTATTTGAACTCTCCACTTCATGGTTATACTGGTTAGGGGCATCCAGCTCCTGCGGGTCCCCTGGCATAGGATAGGGTTCTGTATTTAGACTCTCCATTCCATCTCCCAACGGAGCCATATGATGCAAAGACACTGTTGTTTCTCGTCCGTTATTGAAGCGCACATGAGCATAGTTTGGATTGACTTCCAGTATTTCGACGGTCTCTACCAGGGGCTCATATTTGTTTCCACGTACGTGGCGCTTCAGGAGAGCCAACTTGGATTTTGTCAACCAAGTAGGTATGGAATCACCCGTAGCTGATTTACTTTGGAAATTAAATAGGCGTTCATGTGGAGTACAGTTGATGGGAGGGGAAAGTAACGAGCGAATGCAGTGAAGGGCTATATCCAGCACCTTTTCCCAATTAACAATAGAGATATTTCTTGTTCGCAGAGCCAGGCCCATGGTGTGCCAGATGATGCCATTGTATCTCTCTACTTGCCCATTGCCTTGAGGGTTAAAGGCAGTAGTTCGACTGGTAGCAATGCCTCGAGAATGCAGAAATCCCTTTAGTTCCTCTGACATGAAAGCAGTACCGCGATCAGTGTGTACAAAAGAAGGATTTCCAAAAATAGAAAATAGATTGGTCAAGTGTTTCTTGACGGTAGCAGTGGTAACATCAGCACAAGGGAATGCAAAAGGGAAACGTGAATATTCGTCTACCACTTTTAATAAGAAGTGATTCCGAGAATTTGAAGGTAATGGTTCCTTGAAGTCTACACTCAATCTTTCAAAGGGTTGACTCACTTTTATGAGTGTTTGGGGTGCCTTTCTAATGAACCTAGGTTTCATCTCCGAACAGATTTGGCACGCTCTGACTACTGCTCTTACATCTTCTACAGAGTACGGCATATTTTTGCTTCTGACAAAATGCAGCATTCGGGTTACTCCCGGATGACATAAATCTTTGTGCAAGGTGTGTAACTTGTCTGCCGAGATGGTAGAAGAGCAAATCCGGGATAAGGCGTCCGCAGCTGCATTTTGTTTTCCGGGGCGATATGCTATATTGTAACTGAAACAGGCAAGTTCTAATTTCCATCTGGTGATCTCGTTTTTTATCTTGCTCTTACTCTTAGGATTGAACATGAAGGAGACGGATTTTTGGTCTGTTATCAGTTTAAAATGCTTCCCGAGCAATAAGTGCCGCCATTTTCAGATTGCTTCTACAATAGCATATGCCTCCTTTTCAACTGACGAGTGCTTTTGCTCGGCAGGAGTTAAAGTTCTTGAAAAGAAAGCTACAGGCCGACAGTTTTGGATTAGTGACGCAGCAATAGCATGTTCCGAAGCATCGGTTTCGATTTCGAGAGGGAGAGAAGAGTCTATAGCTACCAGGGATGATTTAGCAATCTCTTGCTTCAGGTACTTGAAGGCATCTGATTGTTCCTTAGTGAGAGGATAGCTGGTGACTCTGGTTAGGGGATGTAATTTTTCCGAAAAATTCGAGATCCACCGAGAATAGTGGGAGAACATACCCATTGCTCGTCAAAGAGAAGGAAGATCTTGGGGTACCGGTAAGCCCATCAATCCTTTGAGTCTATCTGAGTTGGGTTTTACAGAACCCTTGCTTATCGTATACCCGAACAAGTCTACTGAAGAGAGTGAATAACGACACTTGTTTTTGTTCAGCGTCAAACCGTACTTTTCTACACTCTTCATGAACTTATTCAAATTGTAGTCATGTTCAGCCTGATTTCTTCCACAAGTGGTGACGTTGTCAATATAGGCGTAGGTTCCTTTGAGGTCTTCTCGCCTGATGATATCATCCATGACTCGTTGGAAACTTGCAACGCCATTAGTTACTCCAAACGAGATTCAGCAGAATTGGTATAGAGATCCCGCAGCTTCGAACGCAGTGTATTTACGCTCTTCAGGCTTGATAGCGACCTGGTGATAGGCACTGGTTAAATCAAGAGTACTAAATACTTGATAACTGGCAATCTCATTTACCATGTCTTCTATCCGAGGAAGAGGATAAGCATCTAGTAGAGTGAACCGGTTTATGGTCTGGGAGTAATCTACAACAAGTCTCTTCTTGTGATTTTCAGGAGATACTACAAGCGTTTGGGCTCACTATGGGGAATGAGAAAGCTCTATAATTCCTTCCTTTCGCATACGGGATATTTCTGACTGAATGAATTTTGTGTCAGGTAGGCTATGTCTCCTGGATTTAACCGCTATTGGATGACAATCTGGGGTTAGATTTGCAAACAGAGAGGGTAGGGGACATTTTTAATGGCGGTTAATGGTGAGGGGTGGAAGCGGCCCTCCGAAAGGTATTTCTAAGGAAGAATGTTCGGATAGGAAGCTAAGTCCGAGAATGACGTCACAGCATAGGTTGGCCATCACCGATAGTTTGACATCCCTGTACTCTCTACCACTCAGGTGGAGAGATACTACACAGTGTCCGAGAGTAGTGGACGAATGAGAACTGCTAGCCATCAAAATTCTGTCAGAACTAGGCATGACAGCCAATCTAAGTTTTTTAATTTTATCAGGATGAATAAAATTTTCTGAGCTTCCAGTATCAATGAGTATTCTAACAGGCTCGCCTTTGATTTCACCACACATGGACGAACGAGAGAGTGTCCCTGAGAAGTTTGGAGAAGTAAATGAAGCAAGAAGAGACTCACCGTAGTTGATAGCCGCTGCTGTAGGAGACCTGCAGACATGAGCAAAATGTCCCCTCTTCTTACAATGTCTGCAAGTTGAGTTCCTGGCTGGGCATCTGGACCTATCGTGCCTCTGGTTTCCACAGAAGAAACATTTCTGTCCGGAGAGGGCGGCTACAGTGGGTAGTTCGTCACGCGCGGGCTGTTGGAGCTGACCATTATCCGTTTCTTCTGTCCTAGTAGTAGAGACCGAAGCAGTGAGGGAGTCCGGTCGAGCGTACGAAGCTAGTTGCTTCTGAGCCATTTCTAATGCTCAGGCTTGTTCGTACGCTGTATGTAGGTCCAGAATTTTGTTCTCTAGGAGCCTCTGTCTGATAGGGTTGGATGTAATTCCATTTATAAAGGCATCTCGGATGTATTCATCTCTCGCCTGAATGGCCGTAACAGCCCTGAAGTCACAGTCTTTCTCCAGTCCTTTTAAAGATTGTAGATACTCGTCTACATTTTCATCGGCGCGTTGTTTGCTAGTCGCCAACAGGTGTCGGCAGAAGATAATATTCTTGGGCTGCACGAAAACTTCCTCCAGAACGTTCATGGCTGATTCGTAATCGCTAATGTCCGAGATGTATTCATAAATGGCCGGAGAGACAAGATTTATCAGTAGACTCAACTTATGTTCATCCGTTACTGGGGTCGGTTGTTGAGTTCCGCAGACTGCTTCGAGAAAAATATGGAAGGATTTTTTTCCAGTGTCGCCACGTATCTGCTGCGTCTAATTTTGAGGGATTTACATTCAGTCGTTCTGGCTTAAGGTATTTTTCCATGTTGCAGATCTCAGTTGAATAAATTGTAATGAGAAGTGATTGAGGAATGCTGAGTCAGGTTCTCTTAAAGAAGCTTTATTCAACTAGATCCACACAGAGAGGTAGTTGCAGTAAAATGGCTGATCAAAAGGGTACAATGTCAAAGAGGAACAACTTGTTCCCGAGAAGTAGAAAAAGGGGTTAAAGAGTTCCTTCTTTATCACCACATACATATTGGCAATGCTATAATTGGGGGAAAAGTAGGAACCATGTGCTTTGACCTTGTGGTTTATTATGTCAGTTCCTGTAATTATTATGGACTAAAGAGGAAATGGTAAAAAACAATGACTAATCTAAAATGTACCTAGGGGATTGTTGTAGCATGCCTCTGGATGATAATGGGTATATCCCCATTCACATAAATACAGTAGTAAATGAGAGTTTGGCCAGCACATCTGGAGATGATTCTCCAACTGTGCTGGTCAAACTCTCTACCTCCTGGCAGAGAGGATCCTCAGACAAGGCTATGTCAAAGGGCAGAGTCTCATCTCGGGGAAACAGCTACCTGACCCAATTTTATACAGGGTCTATGGGGAATTTTTGGCTCGGATACCCCACCTTAAATTCGGCCTTGTGCCGCGTCTGACTGCATGGGGCGGTTGGTAGATATTCTGCAGTTGGAGATTCATTGTGGAATTTACTTGACTCACTTCTAGCAGTTGACTACTTCTTCTATGTGCCACTGGCGAATTTTATATGTGTTGTTCTTGTCTTAAGTATTATCATTCATTACCAACCTTTGTTTGATTATTCTATTCAGTAACCTTCCCTAGGTTACAACAGGGTTGAACAAGGATTAAATAAAACAATAGATATGCTGTACTGTGGTAACAGAACATGTATTCTGTATTAATTAATATGATCATTCTTGCCTGGGTCCTGATGAGTGAGGAATCACAAAACTCTGAGTTGACAACAGATAAGTACTGTGAACGTATATTACTTCTGATCCCAAAAGTTATTTCACTAAGTAACTATTGAACACTTTATTGGCAAAAATTATGTTCACCTTGATATACATTGAATTATATAATTTGACATATACCAATAGGTGGTATTACTATTGTCATTTTATTTTAATTTAATATAATTCATTTAGTTTCCATATTAAAAAATCAATGATAATTAGGAAATAGTATATAAAGTATTTTTAATGAAGTTATCTTTTCAATAACAACTGTTACAACAATCATTAAAAATGCTGAAAACAATTTCTAAAAAACTATCATTGATAACCTGCTTCTGACCATAAATTCATACCATATAAATAAAAGCTATTTTTAATTTATACATGCAGTTTGTCAATATCTGGTTTGTTAATTTCTCATTGAATAGTTTTGAAAAGACAATCTAAACATTTCTGACTATTTATTTTTCACAGCAAGTCATTTAACCAAAAACAAAGAAATAAAAAGAATGATTTCATTTTTAGGGCAGAAATGTAACAAGAGAAGATGACATACCACAAATAATTCAATACTATCATCCGATCATGTAACTATGATACAAAGTCTAGGATTTCTCAAATTTTATCAAAGACGGTGTTGCGAATTTTTGCACACACTTAATAAAAGCACATACTAATTAAAATTCACCAGTGGAAAAATATAATTCATGATGCAATTCATTGATTTTTATCAAAAACAAAAATTTCCCTCAAAGACAAATTCACTTAATATAAACAATTTCCAAAGTATTAAAATAAAAAATAAATAGAATCATTGATTTTAAAATGTCTAAATAAATAATTTGTGCATACTTATTTATTTTTTAAATATAAGAAAAGCTAACCAAAGAAGCATTGGTAATGTAATTGGTCCTGACCTGGTATCTTGACTTCAGTCACCTTCCCACTACCATAATGTGGCTTCCTTCTGTCTTTTCTGCAAATATTTTGTATGCTCCAGCCTTCTTCAAGTGATAGTTCTTGAAATTTTGAACTGAACCCTTTATTTAGTCTATGAGGGTAGATGATTCTAATTCCATGTGCCATACCTTTGGATATCTCAGTTTCAGTTAATTACCCTTGATAACTCTCCAAGTTTTTGTTCCCTCTGCTCTGGCCAGTCCATGTAATGTAAATAGTGTAAATAGTTACAATACTTTTTATCTCAGAAATATAGACAATTTATAATGTTAATTTTCTAGGTAAGCAAGCTTTCTTCTTTTGGAAAAATGGCAGAACACATTCTTCACAGTACTAGTAAGAGTACTACTATTCAGTAGTAGCAAGTTAAGCTTAGTAAATACCAAGTTCTAAACCTCAATAGAAATATCAAATCTTATTTTCTGAAAGGAATGACAACAAAGATGTAGGAATGCAAAAGACGATTATCTCCCTTTAGTTGAGATGAAGTCACAAAGATCATGTGACAGTCTCTGTATGACATCATCACAAGTTGCTATTTATTATGCCTGGAGGCAAGACCTGTCTTCCCAGGCCTGTTGCTATTTAGGCTATGAAGAAGACAAATGTAACAAGCCCACATTGGTAGGTTGAACAGAGGAACCCACATAGTTTCATCAGAAACATAAATGATGCCAGCGACCTGCCCCTTTTCCCCACTGGGAAATATTACAAAACCCTTTCTCTTTTCGTCCCTGTCTCATCCCACAGCATATTGCGTACATATGTTATTGTCACTCTGTGACAAATTAGTGATAAATATGTATATATCAGTATAAAAATTCTCTTTGAGAACCAAGCATGTTTGTCATTCTGTTCTTTCAACTATTCTGTTCTGTCTGTGTATTAAATTGTTACTATATCACAGATATAATAATGCCTATGATGGGGAAATGCAAACTAGAAATATTTTATCTTTCCTAGCATTTCCATTAATGTTATCTCCCTTTGAGAAAGAGCTGATGTATTATTTACATGCTGTAAAAATGAGAGCATATTATTGTTTTCACAAATGAGTCTTTAAATATTTTCCTGGGATAAAAAATTTAATTACTGCAGTAAAAAAAGATATATTAAAAAGAAGATCAAAGAGTTATATAAAATGTTATAATTACTGTAGAGAAAACCAAAGCAGAGGTGATAGGATAACATAAATCTGTGGTTACCAATTAATGAGTGGTAGACACTAAATAAGCTTGCTCAAGATCATTATAAATGGTGGGAAATTAGTCATGTTGTTTGCAAGTTACTGCAGGTGAAAACAACAACTAATGTTGGTGTGTTTTTTTCACTTTTGGTGGGCCTTCTTGATCCCCAGCAAACTCTGTGTTGTATTGTACACAACACAGCATACAAATGCAATAAGCTGATAATTCTACCAAACCAACAAGAAACTCTTCTACAATTTAAATCTATCAACATTTTCAGTAGGATCCTGCACACACTGTACATAGAAATAAGAACATCTCATTATACAAATTTCCACTCACATTTTTTTATATTCTTCCTGTTTAGTTTTGCTCAGAAAATAAAATGTTATTAAATGTACAATATTGTTTGTAATTTCAATTATGTCTCTCTTGTATAAATATACACATCTCTCTAAAAATATCTCTACAGTGAAGAATAATTTGAAACATAACTGCTACTGCCTACTCAATAACCATTTGGATAATACAATAGACATTGCTACCCATAATGTACCATTGACCAGCATATAAATTGTCAAGCTAAAATGCAACACACATGGCTTGAAGACTGCATTCAAGCATGAAACAGACTGTCACTACTCAATATTGTAGAGTTTGGTAGTGGCAAACTGTTATATTCCATGCTAGTAGGAATATATACTTGAAAAACAAGGTGGATAAAATAAGTAAAGGTTTATTGTACAAAACCAGTACAATAAGAATAAAGGTAACAGTTATGCACAAGGTCGTTGCAAGTCAATGCAGTAGTGAGTGCTACTATTGGAAGGTTGGTAGTTCTTGCATAAGTCTGAGTCATACTCAACAGATACCATCTAGTCTCTGTAGTCTGTTGACTTACAGATACTTATAGATAGTTACTACCTATAGTGTAGTCACTCATGGGGGTGACAGGTTATTCCATTACATCACAAACAAGAATACTCCTATGATATAAGTTGAATCTTACTGAGCAAGTGTAGAATTTGGTAATAGCAACAGACAGTACTCAACTGTAATGGAAGTTGAGCCTAACTGACTAAGCCATACCTCTGGTCAAGTTGGTAGGTGGTTCATATGGCAGCCTGGGAGATTCCATTCTGATGCCCAGGCAAGCCTGTTCCGCGAGTTCTGATTGGCTGCTGATTCCAGTGTGGATACTGTGCTCAATAAATAGCCATCAGTACCAGTACACTGTGAATCTCTGGGACATGTATTCAGTTACAACCCACTTTATTTTTGTCTGCCAACTGGATGCTAGTTGGGAACCTCCTTGCCAGGGTGAGCCTCATATTTCTGAATCATTATCTATCCTCCTCCCCATCACGTGGGTGTAATAGCCTTTGAGGGGGAAGTGAATTCCTTGTGGCACAGCTGGTTGTATGGAAGTAGCCTGGACAATGCGCAGTCAATTTTCGGTGGCTGGGTGACACTGGGTGTTGCTGGGTATTTGGGCGATGCCATTTCATTTTCTTTGATATGTGGCACATGCATATTGGGCTTATGGGAATCCTTGACTATTGACCTAGGGGGTTCAGGTAAAGCACTAAGGATAGGAGTAGGGATGGCAGATGTCTCAAGCTTCCTGAGGAATCGGTGGTTCCATAAGGTGATTCTACCTGATCCATCCACCCTGATCTGATACTGATGATTAGGTAGAGTCTCAACAACTCTGCCTGTTGTGTCCCACCAGTGAATGGTTGGGCGTTTGTATATGTTCCCTGTCTGGAGTGGACACAGGGTATGAGCTGTGTGGTTGTACCTTTCTGTTTGGGCTGAAGCTATCCACCTCGCATACAGCTTGTATAGAATGGATTGGGATGGTATGAAATCATGTAGTCAATGATGGAGTAAAAGTTGTGCAGGAGATCGTCTGATGGTCTGGATGGGTGTGTTCCTGTATTGAAGGATTGCCTGTGCCATGCAGTCATTATCCAAGGATCCTAGGGTTCCTTTGTTGCCATTTATTATTCTTTTGACAACTAGCTCCGCTTGGCATTAGATTGAGGATAGGCAATGGATGATAGTTTGTGCTTCATTGCCCAGTCATGTTTGAATGGCAGTGAATTGAAAGGTGGACTACCATCAGTGCCGAGTTCTTCTGGAGCACCATAAGTCTGGAATATATCTCAACAAATTGAGATAATTCTAGAGGCATTTGCGTGTCCATGGCTTAAGTGATAAAGAATGAGTGAGCTAGTTAACCTATCAGCACAGACAAGGTACTTCTGATCCTTGACATGGAATAGATCCATGACTATCTGCTGGAATGGCCTATCTGGCAATGGTGTGAGAGTGATCGGCTCTCGTGATTGACTCAGGGCAATGTTTGAGCATGCCATGCAATTGGCCCTAAAATTACAGATTGCAACGTTCATCCCGGGCCAATAAATTGAATCATTGGCACAAGCTTTCATGCCAACCACATCCTGGTGTGCTGAATGTAGGTTAAGCAATATTTTTTTCTGTTGAGAGGTTGGAATTACTATCCTTCTATCCAATAACAATAAGCCATTGTCAGTGCTTAGGCGGTGCCTTACTTCCCAATACTCACGGAGTATAGGTGCAATGAGATGGTGTGTTTTTGGAAATCCATGCTGTACTGCATTTATCAATTCTTTGTATTGGATATCACTGCACCCTGCTGCACAGATGGGGTCTGATGAGGTGATGGCTATGTTGTCAGTGACTCCAAATGTCGCTGTTAAAGCAGTTGATTTTACGACATTGTCTATTTTATCAGATGCTAGAATGTCTGATTGAGCGGGTTGGACAGGAAATATGCTCAGGAGGGCATGTGCCATTGCGACTGGGTTGCAGTAAATGGCATCAGAGCCTCTGTGCCACTTACCAGGGCAGTGCCCTATAGTAAACCTATATCTAAATGTTTTTTCCTTCAGTTGGAAAATTTGGGATTTTGCTTAAATCTCTATCACTGAACAACACCCTAAGTGGTTCGTGGTCTGTAACCACTATGATGCTGGGGCAACCCATGACAAACATATATTTTTCCAATGCCCATGCAATTGCTGCTGCTTTGCCTTTTATTGGCGCATATATGAACTCAGCGTTGCTGCAAAATCTGCTGCTAGCTAATATTAGGTGCCAACCTTTTGGGCAACAGACCGGGGCCTTTTCGATTGTGCATCGACAATGTTTTTGTAGAAGTAGGAAACCCATTCCATCTTTACTCCAGTCAGGTGCAAGGCAAGTTATTTGATTTTTGTCAAATGTCATGACACCCTTCCAAACTAGGTCAACTATGACCTGTTTGGAATGCTGGAATGCGTCTTTGAGGCTCTGGTTCCATGTAAAATGTGAGTTCTGTTTTACAAGATCATGAAAAGGTAGCATGATTGGACCCAATGAATATGCTCAGACTACTTGATTGACCAGTCCAAACCATGACTTTTGCATTGGTGATTGTTTTTGGAACTGGAAAGTGCAATATCACTTCTAGCATGGAATCAGAAGGGGTTACTCCAGAGTGCATTATCTGGAGGCCTCCAAACTGTATTATGTCCTGGCAAAATTGAAATTTATCAGTGTTGAGAACAATTCCATTCTTAGCACAGTGGAGCAAGAAATTGAAGGCATGATAGAATGCTTCTGTGATGTTGGAATTGTAAAGGAGTGTGTCTCCCATTATTTTTATTTTATGGGGAATATCCTTTATTATCTTGTCGTATCTGCGAGTGTATGTGTCTCCAAATGCAAGATAGCCTTGAGGCATTCTGAGGTACATAAATCTCCTCCATTCTGTGATGAAAGTGATAAGTGGCTGGGATTCTTTGTCTAATGGTATTGAGTGGTACCCATCGACAGGATCAAATACAGTTTTTTTTTGTTTTAGGTGCAGCGCCAACGGGAACGGTAACCCAGCATGATGTGTCTCCCATTCACATTGGGAATTTAGGTGTTGGTAGCCTATTGTTCTGCATGGTTTGCCATTTTTTTTAGCTGTTATAACCATTGTGCTGCACCAATTGGTGGGCATACTAGACATAGATGGGAACACTACATCATGTTTGAAAGCTGTATTGCAAGCTTGCCTACGTTTTCCTCTGTTGCTGAAAAGGGGAGTTTCTTTGGGCAGTTTGGCAGTTGATCCCCACTTTTGTCAGGTTTGGGGTTGCAGTCTAATTTGTCATGTGCGTCTGTGATGGGGATGTATTGCATTGCAACATTACCTTTGGTTGATTCTGTTGCAAAATTGTTTGGAAAATTCCCCATCTCAATGCATGCTGCCTTGCTAAAATAAAGCTGCTCAATTTATTCGCATATATAGAGAGCTTGTTTGGTAGTTTTCCCTCTAATAATGAATCTAACCAGCAGCCAACCTCAACGAATGAGGGTGAAGACTCCTACAACATGAACTATTTTCTTTGATGGGATCAGGTTGCAGTTTGCGAGTCCCATCTTTAGTAAATGCTTCGATCCCCCGAGACATGGATGCTCCACTGTCAGGGAAGACCTTAAGTGTAGTACTGTTGATCTCAGGGATGTTTTTTAGCTTGTCAAGGGTCTGGATTTGGTGAAAATGGGATTGCCAATGCATTTATTTCAACTTTTTGGCTTCCATTTATAGAAGTGTACGTGCCTGTTTTTTGGTTGAATGTAATATGGTCAATGAGAGTGTCCATGGGAACTTCATCAGATTCACAACTTTATACAGTGGCCTGACATTCTTCCTTTTTTGCTTGGCATACTCTCGCAAAATGGTTGGTTTTTCCACAAGTGGTGCATGACTTCACCCCATGCTAGACATGCTAGCTGGTGGGAACTTGTTCTCGAAATGCCATGTTGGCAGCTACCACAACCTCTGCAAGCTTGGCAGTGGTTTGGTTCACTAACGATGTTGTCACAGTACGAGGTATTAGCACGAGTATTGTTCTTCTGTCTGTGGTAACCTCCTTGCCAGGGTGAGCTTCATATTTCTGAATCATCAAATATGTGTGTGTGTGTATGCAAATGGGGGGGTGTATAAAATAACAAAATGTAAACAACAAAATGTGAAATAGAATGATGAGCCTAAACGGAACATGTGATAGGAATTACAGCAATTATCTCATAACAACTGCACATGTCAGGATGAGAGGTATATAAATATATAAGTAGGTAAGTCAGTCTCCAGTACTTCATAACTCTAACAAACCAACAAAAATCTTTTTCCCACTGTAAATTTCTCAACATTTTCAATAGGTCCATACAACACTGTACATATAAATTTGAACATTTCATTATACACACATCCATTTACATCTTTTTATCTTTTTATATTCTCTCGATTTAGTTTTGCTAAGGCAATAAAATGTTGTTGATATATGTACACTATTTCTGAGATGAGTAATTGTTAATAGTATATGTTATTATAGATACATTTTAATCAAGTACCCTCTGGTCATCATTAGATGTTCATTGATTGGCTAAGGTAGAGAAGCACCAATTCAGCAGAAACAAGAAATAAATGACATCACAGGGACAAAATATCACAATAATCAACAGATATCAGCCAGTCAATAACCACCTGATGATGCCCAGAGGGTACTTGGTCAAAACATTGTGTCTATAATAATATCTATTTCAAGCAAGATGAGAACAATTGCTCTTGTGTCTATAATAACATCTATATCAACCAAGATGAGAACAGTTGTTCTTGTGTCAATAACATCTATATCAACCAAGATGAGAATAGTTCTTGTAAAATGAAAACAATTATTCTTGTGTCTATAATAACATCTATATCAACCAAGATGAGAACAATAGTTTTTGTGTCTATAATGACATCTATATCAACCAAGATGAGAATAGTTCTTGTAAAATGAAAACAATTGTTCTTGTGTCTATAATGACATCTATATCAACCAGGATGAAATAATACAAGAATATTCACATATTGTTTGTAATTTCATTACTATCTCCTCTTTGAGAACACATGCTATACAACCACAACAATATCACTTTGGTATCTCTCTCACATTAATATATACCCCTATCAATTTCTATCATTAAATACATCCCTTTAGGAATATTAATATTTGCAATATAAAATTGAGACAACACAATAACACAAATAAAATGTTTGCTTTGTGACTGTAAAATCTGGTGCCAAAGGTCAGTATTCAAATCTAAATAAAAGTCAGGATTTCAAATGTGGATTTATCAAGGGAGGCAACCATCCCCTTTTTGAAGATTGGCATAATCTTTTTACTCAGAATTCTTTCCACCATTTAACTCTGGATTGGTAAACTTAAAATAATAATAATGAGAGAAAAAGTATGAAAGAAGTGGTATTGTCAAGTAAGAGTGATTTTGAAGACAGATCTGAATTTCAGAAACAAAATTGAAGCCATAAACACACTAGCTATGCATATAATCATATGCAGCTTCAATATTATTAACTAGTCTGTCTCTGAGATAAATAAAGTTGATGCTTAAATATGAAAGCTTCTCATAATACATTGTATGCACCACCTCAAAGAAGACATTGACCAATTGTACATTCTAAAAAAGAAAATGTGGTTGGGGTTTAATTTAACTGCAACTGTCACTGAAAAGATTGTAGAAATATCAGGGATACCTCCATAGAACTGTGATTTAGTTGGATGTTGTCCCCAGGAGATGTTAAGTATAGCTTTCAGTATCCAAGTGTAGGTTTCATCAAGCTTAGACTGTAGGGTTTTAGTTGATGTCTGGTCAGTCGCATCATACATTAGCCCTGCCTCTACAGTGGTTCGAAAGAATCTCTGCTTGAGTTTGTCTAGTAGATCAGATTTCCAGATTAAATTCATTTTATTCAAGGTGATCCAGGCTTTAGTTATGCGAATTTTCACTGCTCGTGAGCAAAACAAGAACCTGTGAGTGATCTCCTGATCAGGACATCTAGGCATAGTGCGAGACAAGTTGGTTGCCCAGCAACCACCTACATTAACCAGTTATGTCATGACACAGAATACTTCCCTAATGACATTCTGACCTTTTCGGAGGACCATAATGGGTGCATGATAGATTCATGAAGGTTCAAGTTAACTTGACTGAATAAAAATCACTGAAAAATGCAATCATGCATCTTTTTGTTTACTTGCAGAAAACAAAAGACTGCATGTTAAGACTGGTTCTGAAACACAAGGGTACCAAAAAACTGTTTTCTGTGACAAAAAACTCAAAAATACATTATCAGGAAATGCAACTAAACACGCCAAAACAGAAACTGTAGGATTTGTAATTACTGCCTAAGAAAAGTGCTTCCCAACCAGGAACTACCAATGTAATATCCTGAAACTTAACAGCAGCCCATCCTGCTGCATATATGAGGAGAATATCTGGCGACAACTGACCACATAATATCTGTGTGTAGCTGACTTGTACCAGCAGAGTATTTGCAACAAAATGATAGGGCTGCTCAGTACATACATTGATCAATATATTAAACATTCAACCTCCCTCAGAAAGAGAATTGGTGTGGACGTAAGCCACCACAAATTGTAGAGAATTACGAGGTAATTTCAGTGTTCAGACTGGTACAGAAATCCAGGCAAGTTGACTCTCGATATAATTATGAAAAATTAAGTTGAAAACACTTGTCTTTTGATAGATATTGCAGTCACCAGCAACCAAAACCCATCTTTGAAAAAATTTGATAAGCTAAGTAAATACAAAGACCTTGATTTAGAAATCAGTAGAATGTGGCATTTCAAGACAATGTTATTTGTTGTCATTAGGGTTCTGGAAATGACATCAAAAGAAGCAAACAAATTTCCAAAAGCCCTAAAATATGTGAATTACAAAAAGTCATACTCATAAGTACTTCTCATATCTTGTATAGATTTTTGTCCATACAGTGACCACAATTGTATTTTTTTCTCTGGTTACATGGCACCTCATCTGTGTGCATCTTATATATAAAAAGTTTGCTGTCTCTTAAAGTCTCTGGTTGAAACTTGTTGGCAACTTATATTTACTACACAAAATGAAGGCAAATAACATTAATAATGATAATAGCATATCTACAAGCTTGTTTTTTGTAAGGTCTTGAGAATAGCAAATAGAATATTTGAACTGACTGCTTTGTCATAATCATTAAGATTCATTAAGTCTGCCACAAGGTGACAATAAGAAACTCATTACAGGAATAATGGTTTCCAACTTATCTTGTTGACCTTTGCTTCACAGCAATGTGCCTTTAAGCTGAGTCTTGGGACAAGACCAGATGAGAGAAATAAGAAAGATTTTGTGCCATTTTTGAAAGTAGGAAGGGACTACCTGCCTTGAAAATCAGCATTCAAAATTCTGGTTTTTACCTCACTTCAAGCACAAGATCTGGTAGAAAATACACAACTCCTTCAGCCAATATGCAAATCCTGTTAAGAAAATGTCCTTATTTTAAGACTGTATTAAAAAATAGAACATCTGAAAATGAATTCACTGGAGTCAGATTACCATTTGAATTTAGTCTCACCCCATTGAACATGGTTTTTGCCCATACTCACAATGCATTTACCTAAATAAGAATTTTAATATCCTTTCCTTATTAAGCATATCAAGAAAAAAGTATAGTGTCATTGTAAGTAAATGTGATTGCTAATGTTAATTAAAATGTTCCCCATTATTACAAAGTTACTTCAGGCTGCTTCCATAGAGTCAAATCACTCTTACTTCTTTAATGTTGTAATTGTAAGGAGAAAATTTCACTCAAACAGCTTTCTTTCCCCAAGAACTTCTACTTTGCAGAACAGACTCCCATGTGGGTGCTTTCTTGAATGCTACATACTTAACCTCTTCAAGTCAAGAGTCAATCATCCACCTTATCTTTACTCTTACCACCTCATTCAATTGCACACACCTTATTCATCATAATCATTCTAACAGTGACCCTCTACCTTGAGTGGCTCTCGAGATTTGTACTGGGTGGATTTTGTTATTAAAAAAAAATCAAGTCTAATGATGAAAAAAAAAACACTAATTTTGTGCAAAAATATGTATTTTTCAACTTTCTTGTAAATTCACGAGTGAATATTAAGATAAATAATTATTGTATTATAATAAATAATATGTATTCTACAATAAAATCATCAGATCAAAATTTAGTTAATAACTATGTGTTAAACTAAAGACATATTGATGCGCTCATGTATATATATATCTGTCTATATTTCTGAGATGAGGTATTATGTATATTATTTACATTATTCGGACTATTGTCCTCATCTTTGTCATCATATTTATTACAACGAATCGGCCGTTGTACGCTCCGGCCTTCTTCAGGTGGTTGGAATGTCGAACTGAACCCTTTATTTCGCTCACTGGAGTAGACTGTTCTAGTTCCACGTGCCATGTTTAATGGATGTCAGTTATCAGTTATCTCATGTTAATTTTCAATCTGAAAGTTCTCCACTGCCTTAACCGGGTATTGAACTCACACTCTTTGGGTCCTGTCACTGGATCTAACCAACGCCTTTATCCACTGAGCCATGTGTCCAACCAGCTGAAGAAGGCCGGAGCGTACAACGGCCGAAATGTTGTAATAAATATGGCAACAAAGATGAGGACAATAGTCCGAATAATGTAAATCTTGTATATATGTTGAGATAATTTTGCACTATTTTGGTTTTAGATGTCATTACCAAAAATTTAACTGAATCAATTATTTTATTTCATAAATAATAGAAACTAATTATACACAACTTATTTGTCATACAATCAATAGTCTATTGTTCCATTAAGACCAAATTTGAGTCTCACATTTTTCCCTGTAAAGTTTGTCTTGTGCCAGACTTGACTTTGTGCAAGTAGATAAGGAGAGAGAGTGCAGTAGTCTATAATAATGGCCTTCTGATGATAAAAACATAGTAAAATAAAATGATAGTTGAAAAAGAATTATAAAAACTTGAAAAAATGAATATGGTAAAATGTTTGCTTGAATATTTTAGAAACCACAGATTATATCAATATTTTAAAATATGCCAGTATCATAGGGATTTTCCAATATACAAAAAATATCAAATAACATCTCTTTAAGCACACAATAGAAAAAATGAACACTTACTATGAAATTAAAACAAAAAGAAATTGTTTATTTATAACAATTTATGTGAAAAGAAGAAGGTTGTAAAGGAATGCTCAAAACATTTTGAACATTTAAATAAATTAAGCTCGGTAAAGAAAAAAATTATAAGAAAGTGGGGACTTACTGTAGTTGGAGCAGTTATAAAAGTCCTTGGTATAATGTGTAAGTTGTCAGCAAAGTTCACAAAGTGTTGTCAAATTTTGTTGAGCTGTTCAGAGTTTGAAAAGGTCAATACAGCAGGAATGCCTGTTGAACAGAAGGAGTTGCAGAATGATTGTCGGTTGCAGAAAGCTTTCAGAAGTTAGTAAAACTTTGTAGAATTATTATTGAAAAGAGTGAGCTGACATTGTATTATTTGAGAGAAACTTTGTTCAATTGCATATTCATTTCAGATAAGCATATTCAAAATTATCTGTTTCAAGATTTTGTATGTTGTATTGGAGTTCTTTGTGAGTGACAGGGTATCTCAGAAAGCAGCATCCTCTTTTTTCAATTCACTGCTAAGGTTGATTGTTATGTTGATGTCATTTCCCTTAATTACACATTCTGAGCATGCTGTGATGAGTAGTGATTTAAGGTAACTAACCACTTTGTGCTGGCTGGCTTACGAAGCTACTTTTCAAAAACATCTCAGTTTTCAAATCCATTCTGATTAGTTGAAAATAAGCTTGAGAAGGAATTCTTTTTTCCAGTATATTCTGTTTTTTATTAGCATGAACTAGATACAGAGTCACCACTATCAGACTCAGAAAGAAGGCTTATCGAAAAGTCCCATCTGAATATGTCATTGGTTAGAAATTTCTTCATAGATAGCAAAAAGAGGCAGATATACGTAATTTTTCACAAAATTTTTGATAATATTTCAGGAAGCATAAATTATATCAACATTTTAAAATAAGTATTATTAAAACAATAGACATTTTGTGTCTGTTATATTTAATGATCTTTTTTGTATTGTACAAATATCTTATTACAAATGTGGTTGTTGTGTGTGAATAAATTGGCCCAAATTCATGTTGTTTTGTCCCAAGCATTGGACTCGCATGAGTCATCAATGAATGTGCATTAGAAAAGAAGGTTAAGTGTGTTTTAAGAAGACAGTATCATAAATATTTTGAAAATGTTAGAATTTTTTGAAGACTAAATCAAATGTATCTTATTACAGCAAATCGTATGACACCAGCTTTAGTATTTTAAAAACTATAGAGATGTACAGGTTGTGTAATGAATAGTGATTCAGAATGAGAAATTGAAATTCCAGTCAGCTTTGTTGCATTCACTTACCCACAAATACCTTCTCCTCCAGCTATTGGTTAAATAGTAGGATAATTATCTGGAAAAATTATTATTCTAAAAATAATTGTTAATATACTATTAGTTTGCAAAAAAAAAACTTCATTATTGTTACAATCCAAAATGTTTTCATATCCATTAGACTAAAATCACTGCTATGGTCCAGAATGAAGATGATATTACAGCATTATAAAAATATCCTTGCCATCAGTGATGATAGAAAAATAAGGATATTTCATCATCCTAAAAATAATCTTGTCATCAGTGATGATAGAAGAAATATTTCATCATCTTTACCCTCATCATTATAAAAACAACCCTTCCACCACAAGAGTGCCAGTAGCATAGAGTAGAGAACAGTAGAGTAAATTAGGGTACCTGTAGCAGTAGCAGTACAAAAACACATGTCTAGCCAGTGCTCCATGAAGATCAAAAACAGATGATTTCAAATGCCATCCTCACAAACAAAATTCTTGGAACCAAACCAAGTAAGCACTGACTTTTAAACAAAAGAGACACTGAGAACATTTTTACGCACATCATACCAATATTCTGTAATTCACATCACAAAAAGAAAATACAAATTCTTGTTATTTATGTCAATGTGTCTCAAGTTTTTATTGTTATTATCATTGTACGTTTAATGCATTCTAATTTCATGTCATTAATACCTACCCCGTTACATTGCTTTTAGTTCTCTGACCTTTATCTCACATATTTTTATACCATAGCTAGAGAGAAGAATGGATTTTACTCCTGGCTTTGAACTTAGACTAGATATCATCCAAGGTTAAAGAGTCTACAACTCTGATTTTAGCCATAACTTTTGGCACATGGTGAAAAATGGATTCATACCTATCTTAAGAGCATTACATATTTAAGCTTTAAAGGGTTGATAAGTCACAAAAAAGCAAATCAATCAATTTAAGAACTATAGATTATATCAATATTTTAAGAACTATAGATATTTGTAAAGTTATTTTAATAACTAGACAATGAAAGTTTGTCAATGACTAAGTATAGGAGGAGAAAAGGAATTAACAAAAAAATGAACAAAGACATTAAGACAGAGATAAAAGTTAGAGAAAATAAAAGTGATTTCAATTGAAAAAGGATACAAAGAGAAGAAAAAAGTGTAATGTCATCATTTACCAACTAGGTATTTATGTTGACGACACAACTATTTACTTCTTTGTATTTACTATTTACTTCTTAGTAGCAAGTCCAACAGGGCTAACAAAGTAAAACTGGCAACTGCTCCCAAAAGAGATCTCCCATCAGTGGTTAACTGGGGCAAAGAATGACTTGTAAATTTTAAGACCTCCAAAAGAAAACTACTTTCATTTGAGCACTGTAGAGAACTTTTTCTGCATGCCATCAGGAGAGCACCTCTTTGAGTTTTTTTCCAGCTCACGTTTTCCACTGACATGAAGTGGAGAGATTATATAGAATCAAGTGCTAGGTCTACTGCTAGGAAAGTTGGATCACTATGTTATGCCAGACAATTATTTTTTTTGTCAGAATCCATGTTGCACATTTAAGTCTATCATTCATACGTTCATTGAATATTGCTGCTATATCTGGTTTGGTGTTCCTGCTATATATCTCAAGATTCTTGACAAAATTCAAAGGGTTTTTAATGTAATTGATCATGACCTGGCATCTTGACATCAGTCACTTTTTCATCAGCATGATGTAGCTTCCCTCTGTCTTTTCTACAAATATTTTCATGGCAATTGTTTTGAAGCTTTCCTCCTTGGTGCCTTGATTGCATAATTTAAGCATGCTACTAGATTAGCAATTAGGCCCCAACTTTTTACAGTTGAACTAGCTCAATGTAGCTGTATGTCCTATTCTAAAAGTTTTTCTTGCATTTCTCGCCGGTAGAATTCTCTTCTGGTTTCTTCCTCCCCTGGCACCTATAATCTTTAAAGATTTAAGTGCAGGGTTAATCACCATCTTCCATCTTTCTGAACCCTGTTCTTTTATTGTTCTTTCTTCTCACTAAAATCTGCAATCCCCTTGCGTCTTAGTGACTATATTGCCTTGCTTGAGGTGAAATGATTAAAAAGAAATCATGAAAAAAATCAAGTAATCATGAAATTTACCAAATTTGGTAGAAAATTAAAAATAAGAAAAAAAAATAGTGTCTGTAGATTCCAGAGAAATATGTACAGTAAATATTTGTGCTTAATGTCATTGTCCTCTTTTAGCCAAAACAACTGGCTCCAATCATAGCAGGTTGCAAGGATCCAAAGTCTTCACAAATAGGAAACTTGTTACAATGTAATATTATTCTCTGAAATGAACATTTCTTGTCAACATGATAATTATAATGGCAGAAAGAATACACACATACACACACACACACATACATATACATATATATATATATGTATATGTATGTACAAAATATATATCTTAAAATCCTTAAGTATCTATTGGAGAATTTATATTGACACAAATATAGTGAATGAAAAAACAAGGTCTGTTCAGTGATATATATACTTAAAATTAACATCAGGATAATAATGTCTGTTGACTCACAGGTTTATGCTTTAAATGTCTTGGATTTTACAAGTAGCCAAATGTAATGAATCAATGAAATACAATTTGAATATAGCAAGAGTTTATTGTGCAAAATAAAAATAATTTGCATAATTTATGAATGGATGACTGTGTATGTGAATTTGTGGATATATATATATATATATATATCTCATTATCAAAATGTAATTAATATTTAAAAAATATCCAGGCACTACTTACATAAAAAGTGATAAGTAATTTTCACTTATGTAGATTGCTTTAAAGCTCTAAAGGTCTTCAAATGCCCTGCCCTTTTACTCATATCTAGGAGGGTGACAAAGAATAATCTCTGACCTGAACTCTTGGAAGGGATGGATGGATTGATGCTATACACAAGGACAAAATGAACATAAGCTGCCTCAGGTGGGATTTGAACTCAATTTTTATATTCAAGTTTCCAAGTTGATAACCATTCTGCCACCACTAGCTTCTGAAAGATGCTAGAAAAATGGTTGGCTACATGTACTGCTCTAAAAAGTACCCAACTCTTTCTATGATGCTTTATTTCTACAAGAGTTAGATTAGATAAAAAGTGGACTATTGCTGGGGTGGAGTTGCCAAATTCAAATTTTCCACTCTTGATAGAGTTCAAAATTGTTTACATGGTCTTGTAGGGGATGACTTACTTTCCATTCTACCTCCTCTTTCCCCACAGACACAATGTTGCAAGCCTATCACTATTCTATTGGCCTTTTCATGGCAAATATTAAGATGAGCTCCACTCTTTATTTCCACCAGTTCAGAACTTTATAGCTAAGATATGTTATGCTATATCCACAGAGTCAAAACATTCACAATTCCTCTATATTCCATTTATAAGAAGTTCCACCGCAGACTACTATGTAATTGTTATTTTCTTTTAAACTTATTTGTTGCTCACATGTTCTGTCCATGGTATTTATAACATTTCTTGCCAAACCAAGGCAATAGATATTTAGAAATATCTAAACTGTCAGTTGTAATTGCTTTGAAGGAAGTCTGTGGGTCTTGGTGAAGACCATCCTTCTTTGAATCTTGTGGACTGGTGCTACAGAATCACAAAGAACTATACGAGATAACAGAAACCACATCACTTGAGGACTTTCAACAGAAGCAATAGCTAAAATGTATATCAAAGACAAAAAAAATAGCATAATCAAGACGTTGATACTCTGCCCAACTTCAAATAAAACATTAGAAAGGAAACCTCCACCAATACTGGAAAGAGTGACAACAGCTGCTGGACTTGAGAAACTTATTTTCCTGAAAATATTGTTTTAAGAAAAAGATTTATGAATTTCAACTGATAGCAATAATACTGGCTGCTTAATTAATGAATGCCAAATGTTTCCTTATAACAGAAATGACTAATTATCATTATGATGAAGTCTCTTTCTCATCTGTGAAGAGATTATTCAGCATTCACTTTCATATTGGTGGTTAGATATTATATAGCAGTTATCTTTATATAAATTAGGTTAGTTTAATATTCTGCAGGGGAGTTATAACTCTGAGTAAATAGAAATAAACCCTCTAACATTTATACTGATGTAATGGAATAACCAGTCACCCCCATGAATGATTACACTATAGGTAGTAAGTGCCTATAAAGTCAACTGTCTATGAGAGACTCGGGGAAGAGTGAGAGCAAGAATTACAAGCACGTCTGACCTTCCAATTAGTGGCACTCACTACTAGATTGACCTGTGTGTATAACTGTACCGTATTTCATATTGTACTGGTTGTGTACAATAAACCTTTCTTCTATTATCCACCTGGTGTTAAGTATTTATTCCCTTAGCACAATACATAGCATATACATACAAAAATACTCATAGAAAATGAGAAACAGTAAGAGAACAAGTATTATTTGTTATGTGGTGTTGGAGACATGAGAGACAGTAATTCTGACTAATATTGTTAGTTGGGGATCAAATGTAGCTCAAATATGGACTGGGATCTGACAGAGCTGAGGATTAAGAGACAAATGTTACCAGTGTGGCCTGAAAAGGAAAAATCTACGTATTGACTACCTGTCCGATAGTGAGGATGCTGCATGTTTGTGTGTGTGTGTAGAGGAGAAAAGTGGGATTGATTCTCATTGGTTTAGAAAGAGTAAATTAATGTTAATTATAATTGTTATAATTATTTTTTTATTATTATTTTTGACACTATAATTCATTGTTATTTATTTTTATGGACACAACAATTTTAGACATCTTTCCAAATTTTTCTCTTGTTCACTGATAGCCACAAAATTGAATTGGATTAGCCGTCTGATCTGCTGCTCACTTCAAGAAAACTTTAACAATATAAAATAAATTTTTAATCATTTCCAAATGGATTTCACTTTATTTAGTTAAAAACTAAAACCAATCCTGGATTCAATCAATCATTCAGTTGATTGCATTTTAGAAAGACAATTTTTATGGAATTAGATTGCTAACTCCACCCCTTACTTTCTGCTACTTTTGACCGTAGTTAGAGTGAAAAATCGATTTCACTCCTGGTTTTGAAATTAGAGTTGTCCTTCTTCTAGACTGGTTATCAAGCAAGGCTAAAGAGCTCAGTCTTTCTTGTGATTCTATCCATAACTTTTGGTAGCAGTGAAAAGATGGATTCAGGCCTTTCCTAGGAGTGTTACTCTGAAGTGAGCACAAACTGTCTCAGATGAAATCATTTTGATTTCAGTTCTTGTGTTTTTAATTTTTAAAATAAATAAGATTAATTTATGATTTAGTTAATGCTCAGACATCTTAACATTTAAATTATCATCCTGAGAATATTAATCTTTACGATTTTGAAAAAGTTCTTTGATAATTTATTTTAAAAATTCTTCAAAAGCACCTCCAATGAAGATAAAATTGATCTTTTAGAGCTTAACCTATTGAACCATGAGAGCTGACCACTTTGTTAAAATATCTAAGTAACAGCTGCAGCCATTAGATGTGTAATATGTAAGGAAAAGCTGCAGCCATTAGTTTTATATGTAATACTGACTATACATTTGCCTTCATTAAAAAGGTTTCCTCGGGTCTGAACAAAAGAAACGTGCGTATGTTTAATTCCCAATATTATTAAATCTTTCATATCTGTTTGTTAGGCTGGCCTCCTATGGTTGAAACAAAAGAATAAAATTGTGTGATTTTTGTTCTAAAGTTGTTATTTTAATTTGTGATGTAGTTTGTCAATGTTTAATTTTGATGTGTGTGTGTGCACATACACACACACACACTGATTTCTTTCATTCTGAGCAGAGAAAGCCTATCTAATGAAAGTGGAATGTGTAGTCAATAAAAAGGTTTTCCACTTTGTCTGATTTATCAAACTTTTGTTTGGATTCTATATCCTACTGATACACAATATGTAACTTGTAAGTAAAGGTTGCACCCATTAGAGTTACACTATTCTTGAAGGTATACACCAAATGCTATCATTCAAGCTATTTTGCTGACTCTAAAATTGAATTACATAATCTGCAAACTTCTTTGGTACTCTTGTGATTAGACATAAGAGAATTGTACTTGGAAACCATTACAATGGGTTCAATAAATCTGGAACACTTTGCTTGTCTATAAAATAATATTTCTCTTGTATTGATTTTTATTGATCAAAAATTATTGATGAATATCAGTAATGATTACCTTTCTGTGTCCAATGGACATTTGATTATATTTTTTGTTATGCTTTTCTTTACTTAATTAAAAGAATTAATTAAATATATAATTAAGCATTAATTGCATTCCAACAAAGTCTTTTCTTCATAACAATGTTATATATGCACATAGACAAAATAATATAATAGCAATATATTTATAGAGGTAATGTGATTTAATAAGAATATATATATTCAAACATGAGTGTAGCAGCAATATATATATATATATATATATATATATATATATATATATATATATATATATAAGAATAATAAATAAATGAAAAAGTTAACTCTCTTATACTATGGAAAAAAAACATCAATTTTGAATTTGAAATCTAGAACACTGCATAACGCAGTAAAACAAACAGTTGAAATGTTTTGAATTTACAGAAATATGCACACACATTCACAGACAATTTAACCCCCTGAAGATGGTCTCAGATGAGATTGAAAGTACTTGGGAAAATAAAAATTATTTGAAAGAAAATTTTGGTATTTTTCATAATCAATTTTCTAAGGCTATCAATAAATTAATGTGTGAACTTGAAAGGATCACAACCAAAATAAATTGACATGATAAGTCTAACTTTAACTGTTTGAATGAAAATATGCTGCTTAAATATACACACACACACATATATATATATATATATATATATATATATATATATATATATACATACATACATACATACATGAATAATAACTATATATATATATATATATATATATATATATATTCGTTCTCACATGAATCCATCCTTCAAATCAACCATTTGACCTTGCATAGAATACTGTTGCCATATATGGTCTGGTGCTCTTGCTATTCATCTTGAGATCCTCGACAAAATCCAGTGACGGATATGCAATGTGATTGGTCCTGATCTGGCATCCCGTCTGCAGTCGCTATCTCACAAACGTGCTGTGGCTTCCCTCTGTCTTTTCTACAAGTACTTTCATGGCAACTCCTCCAATGAGCTACTTTCACTGGTTCCCAAACTGCATGAATTTAAGTGTGCTACTAGGTTGGCATCTTGGCCCCACCCTTTCACTGTCAAAACGGCTAAATGTAGCCATCTCTTCTACTCCAACAGCTTCTTATCTCGCACCTCCCATCAGAGGAACTCCCTTCCTATCACTTGCTTCCCTGATAGCTATGATCATCAAATGTTCAAATGTAATGTCAATCAACATCTTCTGATGCCTTGACCGTGATCCCTGTCCTTCACTTTATCCTTTTCCCAAACACTCCTCTTTACTTTTACTCTCACTCTCTGCAGCCCCTTGCATGCTAGTGGCACTCCTGCCTTGCTTGGGGTGATTTGCTTATATATATATATATATATATATATATATCACACATATAGTGATTTTAATAAAACAATGCTCAATGTAATATAACAAAGCTATTAAGCATATATTAATAAATATACATATTATCTCTCACCACTAGCACAACTCTGAGTTTCAGGCACAGCACAATCTTCAGGTACTGAATATGAACTGACAGTTACACATTTTGAATTATAATATATCTGGTTATTTCAATGATGATGTAGTTATATCTAATACTGGGATTACAGTTTTCTTTATTTTAAATTTATATTTGGCAATTAAAATAAGTGCAATTTACATATGTATATAAAAAAGAAAATTAAAAATTATATTTTTGAGTCGTGAATATTAATAATTTTTTTATCTTTTAATTAAAAGGAGATTACTTGTTCTTATTTAAGCAAAAAATTATATTCAGAATAAATAAATAAATAGTAATTTACATTATAAATTAAAAAAATAATCTAGATCAACATAATTAAGCAGATATTTATTTTTATGCCTCTATGTAACCATCAATTTATTTCTCTTGTTTAATAAGTTAGTGTTATTTAAGTGTTTTAAGATAACCATTTTTTCAATTGAACATAAATTGCATTTATTTCCTTTATTGTTATAAGACTTAGCTCTAGATATAATTTCCCAGTTGATGATGGTGAGATGCCTTTATTCTTTATTTGCCTGAAATATTTGGAAAGAACAGTGCTGTTTTTGTATTTTAAATTACTTAAGGTCATTTGATGATGGTAAAAACGAAATTTCCAAGGATTTTCCATGGAACCAAAATAAAAATTAACATTGTTACTGGAATGTATGTTTGCTCAGTATATAATATTATTGGTCATAAATTGAACGTTTAAGGGATAGATCACATTTTTTCAGCAGTTTCATTTGTTTCTAGAAGAATTTACATTGTCTTTGTTGGAAATATATTTGTTTAATATAATGTTGCTATGATGGGAGATGGATGTGTCTATGTTATTAATACAGCTATAGCTCATCTTAACACTGTTTTTGTTAAAAAATCTTTTTTAGTGTTGGTGAATGGTTAAAGTGCTTATGAATTAAATTTAGAAAAATTCTTCCTATATTAGTGATGACATTACAGTTAAACGGTGGATTAAACCCTATAATATTGCATTTACAGTGTTTCTGCTTATTTTTACCTTCTTTGTCTATTGCTAAATTCTCTAAATTTACTTTATGATGGCTTAGTTCTAAATCTTTTATCATTTTAGACTTATCAAATATTTCCTTATTGCTGGAGTTGGTGGATAATCTAACTTGGACTGATTTATGCAAATTATCAATAATTTTGTGGTGGTTTGATTCTTTACTAATGTATCTATGGCTATATAGATATTTTGTGTATGGTTTATAATAACCATTATTCAGATCTACGGTTACATCGAGAAACTTAATCACTTTAGCATTGGTAGTGGTGGTAATATTTAGTTTGTGATCTTTAAAAAAAATTATCAGTTCTTTTTTCAATTGATCTATCTTTCATGGGCTTGTTTTACGGAGGAGAATGACATCGTCATCTCTATAGAGTCCGGTGTCCTTGATATCAAAAATAAATCTAAGTTGCCATAATGATACAATTCAACCTAATTCACATGCCTCCACTGAATCATATGCTCCCATAGCAACACTGAATTCCAGGTTACTTTTTTTGGTCCACAGATAATCATTATGAAAAAGTATAGTTTTTTTTTGTGCCTGCTTTATGATATTTATTTTGCAATTGCTAATAGGAGAATAACTTATTGTTAGATTTATATCCAACCAGTTCATATTCAGCATCTGAAGATTGCATCATGCATGAAACTTAGTTGTGCTAGTGGTGAGGGATAATATATATATATATATATATATATATATATATATATATATATATATATATATATATATATATATATGAATATTGAAGTCAACACTCAGAGTTGTTGACGTCAATGTTCACTTTTATATTTACATATGCTCTATCTCTGATATTGAGCACTTTATCCCATAAATATAGCACACCTTAAAACTATATTTCTTCATATAGCCTTCTTCAGTGTCTGTCAAGCCAGATAACCTTCAAGGAATTTCAAACTGAACCCTTTAATCAACAAAACAATTAAAAAATTAGTTAGTGAATTTGGTGACATAATAATTGTGTGTTCAACTCATGGTCTGGGTATTACAGAAAAACTCTGTGAAAAAACATATTCATTATCATCATCTATCTGATGACCAGGTATTACTGTAGGGTTGGTGTGCAGCTGACCAGCTCCCACCATAAGTCTCAGCTGCATGCCAATGTCTGAGTATCTACAAAAGATCTTCCAGTCCACTCAGTAACATTGTCAGCCCATTTTCTTACATTTGTATAGCGAAAGAGAAAATCACCTACCTTGAAAAAGAGTTTGCGTTTTGTGCATGGTCTGCCAAAGGAGAATTAAAGAAAATAGCAAAAACCAGCTACTTTAAGTATCAGAGAAACTATGCTTATGTTCTTTCCTCCCTGAATGGCATGGCTAATCAGAAAAATCACTCTGTGATGCTGTTGTTTTTTGCTTACCAAGCAGAATGATTTTTGAGCTTGGTGGACCAAAATGTGTTTCTGCTGTTGCGAAGTGAAGGTATAGTGGGTTATCAGTTATAGTGAAGTGTATGAGTGTTGAAACAGATTAGTTTGATTTGGCTTTGTTAGTTAGATAGCCTACCATAAGAGAGGTATAAAGCAAGAAAATCAAATTGTAAAGTGAAACAACAAATTTATATACATATAAATCAATTTCAGTCTTTACGAATAAAATTAATGTATTTTGGTTGATACAAGGTCATCAAAATGTTTGTAGTAGTCCTTGCAAGAATGAGTTTATGTGTATGTAGACAGAAACATGTGTGGATGTATGTATGTATGTATGTATGTATGTATGAGTGTTATTGTAGGGTAGGAATGTCTTTGAAGTAATCGCTCAGTCTTAAAATGTTCCGTTCGTTTATCAAGTATGAAAGAGGTGAGGGAGAAACAGAGATAATAATAACGATCGCTTGACATTTGTCAAGGGACGTGTTAATACGTTTGTCTCCTCTCTGGTGACAGGCGAACTTGACCATCTTTTATTTTGCTTGTGGGGTTTGAAAAGATCATTTGGGAATTCACTCCCGGATATGATTCGAGCCTTTCCACTGGACGACGAACAAACATCGCATTGGCTTGCGAAAAAGTCTGTAAAAGAATTTGTTTCTGAGAATTGAAGATTATTTGAATTTTGTTTTTAAATGTTTCCTAGTTTTCTATTGGCCGAAAAACATTTCGCTTCAAGGTGTGAAATTTCACGAGTTTTGTTTTGGATTTGCTTTTGCGTGTGTGTTAAGCAAAGTTTGTAAATTCAAGTCTTTTTATTTCTAACAAAATCAATGAGTCAGTGCTTAGCATTTGAATTTTAAATCTAGATCTTGTTTTGTTCACTACAAAGGTTGAATTTCTGACCCCAGTTTTCATTACTATTTTGTCTGCTGAACTGTTACGACAGATTTTTGATTGAACTTTGTGTTGGCACATGGATTCTTTTTTTTTTTTTTATACCCAAACAGCTGTGTTGAATTGGTTACAAGTGTTGCAGGAGAGAGACAGAAGAAACCGATTACAGGCATTAATTGCTACAATAAGTTTAAAGCTATTTTTTGCTACAATTTGTCTACATCTTCTTTTGCTTAAAGATGATTCCTTGTAAAATGGCAGTGAAAAAATTGTTTACTCTTATGATTTAACCATAGTGATGGAATAATCCATACTAACCTTTCACCCCTCCAGCATAATCCACTTCACACCAAATATCTATCAACCAATCAAAACTCTAGTTTCAGCAAACAAAGTTTCCTATTGGTCAAAAGCCTTAGAACTGTAGCAAATTCACGTGAAAATGCTTTTTCGCGCGCAAGCCACCAGAGCCTATATTTTTGTCCAGAAATCTATAAATAGGAAATTCCTGATTACTTCAAACAGTCAGACTTTCATTCCTAGAGAGATGCCAAACTGACCCACGCAAGTCAAAACTCTGACCAACCACAACTTTGCCACACAAAATATCTCTGACTCAACAATTGTTGTGGAGTTATTTCCTTAGTGGAAACTGTATTCGGACTAAATGCGTCCTAAATAGGTTAAACGTACAGAAACGTTAGGAACTTGAAATAAAGTGTTATGCAGAGTAATCGAGTTGTGGTCACTGACTACTTCTTTTTCCCTCGACTACTACTGACTCCTATTTATAATAGATGGGAGAGTCTATTATCTAGACAAGGTGTCTTTCACTATACGCCCCCTCCTAAAACTTTACTCCGTAGGAGTAAAAGTTTTAATTTTTTTATTTTATTTTATTTTATTATTTTTTACAGAAAAAGGAGAAAAGAAAAAAAAATACAAAAAAAACTTCATTTTTTTAGCAACATCGTAGCGTATCTCCTACGTTTTGGATCCATTTTTAAATGATCAGTTGCCTTTCTTTTTCTCTTGGATCGGCGTACCTCAGGTAACATCGTTGCTGGCGTTGGAAGATCAAACGTATCAAAAATCACCTCCATAGGTGTTTCTTCAACTGGAGCGCTGTCAACCACGTCTGAAGAGCGTCGTCTGATCTGGTTAATGTGCCGTCTGCACGTGAGTTTTTCATCTTTCATGAAGTACATCATGTTGCCAATCCGCTTTTCTATTTTTCCACTCCCCCAGAATGATTTATTCTGTTTATATACCTTAAAGTATACTTTTTCACCAGGATTGTATTTCTTTACTTGAATAAATTTTCCTCTACCTGGCTTTGTCTTTTTTGGTAATAATTTGTCGAAGACAGATCTTACCCGACGTGCAAACATCACCTCGGCTGGCGATTGTGAGGCTGGTGTTGCATTATTTGGGGTAAGTCTGTATACCTGTAGAAACTTCTGTAGAGCTTCATCTGCAGGTATTTCCCTAGCTTTCTTTAAAACTCTTTTAAGGGTGTCCACAAATTTTTCAGCTAACCCGTTTGATCTTCGGTGATATGGAGCTGTGGTAACATGTTCGACATTGTATTCCTTGCAGAAATCTTTAAATTGTTTCGACATAAATTGACTTCCGTTGTCCGTCACAATTGTGTCTACTACACCAAACCTTGCGAACAATTCCAGCAGGAAGTTTTTCGTACTTTGCGTCGTCGGTTTTCTTATCCTTTGTATCTCAGGCCATTTTGAGAAACTATCCACTACTATGATGCAATGGTATCCATTCAGTGGACCTGCAAAATCCACATGCAACCTAGACCATGGTAGGTCTGTTTTTGGCCAGGGATTAAATTTTACTGGGGGTGCCTTTGCAGCTAAAGCACAGCCTTTACATTTTGCCACTGCATTCTCAATGTCCCTGTCCATATTCGGCCAATAAACAAAACTTCGCATTAGGCTCTTCATCCTAGTGCTGCCTGGATGACCAGTATGGAATCACCACACGTTCTCTATATAACAATACTGTATCGCAAAGCGAAAACACATTTGTTGTGTACTGGTCCCTCTTGGATATTTTCTCTTTTACTTTCAAAATATACTCGTCCCTGGTGGCTTCTTTTATTTTTTTCTAGAGTTACTGGAAGTTCCGAACTGCATTACACACAGTAAATTTCATCTATTCTTTTGACTTCAGTGAGGCAATTACCGTGTCTTCTAATGGTTCGCTCCTTTTAGGAATTAACCTGGACAGCCCATCAGCATAGCCAAATTTATTCGATGGTATGTACTCCATGCTGAAGTTATAATTTAGCAATATTGTAGCCCACCTTTGTAGTCGGTTTGCTGTATGCTTCAGCAAACCCTTTTTCGATCCAAAAATCGAAATTAGAGGCTTATGATCAGTTTGTAGCTTAAAATATCGGCCGTGGGGAAAACGGTGAAATTTTGCTACTGCAAATATTATTCCTAGCGCCTCTTTCTCTATCTGAGAGTAATTCTTCTCAGCCGGAAGTAGTGCTCTAGAAGCATGAGCAATTGGTTTTACTTGACCATCTGTCATTTTGTGTAAAATACACGCTCATACTCCATACACACTAGCGTCGCAAGCTACTATGATTTCTAAATCTGGATTGTAATGGGTTAAAAATAATTCCGAGGTTAACACTTCCTTTATCTTTTCAAATGCCTTCTGGCATTCATTAGTCCACTTCCAGGGTTTTCCTTTCTTCAATAGTTCATTTAATGGTTCCCTCAGATCATACATTTTAGGGATGTATATTTGGTAATAATTAGCTAATCCCAAAAAACTTTGTAATGTGGTAATATCATTCAGAGCCGGCATGTCTTTTATAGCCACTGCTCGCTCTGGGTCTGGCCTTCTACCATTCTTATCGATGATCTGCCCCAGATATTTCACTTTTTCCATAAAAAAACTCGCATTTACTTTCCTTGAGTTTAAATCCCAAATCCTGTATTCTGGAAACTACTGCATTTACATGTTTCATGTGTTCTGCAATACTTGTACTTCTCATGAGGATGTCGTCCAGATACGATACTGCGAAATCCAAACCACTCAACATCGAATCCATTACTTGTTGGAAAATGGTGGGGGCGACCTTAATCCCAAAAGGTAGTCTGTTAAATTTATACAGACCCTGATGTGTGTTAATACACAAAAGTTTAGACGTTTCTTCTTCTACCGGTATTTGCAAATATGCATCGCTGAGGTCTATCTTCAAAAATATCGTGCCTCCATTAAGCTTCGCAAATATTTCTTCCGCTGTTGCTAGAGGATAATTATAGTCTTTGAGTGCCGCGTTTAACCCCGTTGAAAAATCCGCACAAACACGAATGTCTTTAGACTTTTTTTTCACGTATACCGTCGGAGCTGTCCAATCACTATAGTCAACTTTGTTGAGTACACTGGATTTCTCTAATCTGCCTAATTCTTTATCAACCTGTTCCATTGAGGCAAACAGAACATTTCATTTTCTTTTTGAATACCACCTAAGCGTTTTCTTTTAAAAAGAATTTTGCCTCCATCTTGGTACATGTTCCCAACCCTGGAGAAAAAACAGTAGGAAATGTTTCTTTAACTTTCTTTATTAATTTTTGGGCTTCAGAGTTTAAACTTTCTACCTTGTAACAGAAAGGATTTATCGGTAGATCCCATAATTGAAATTCTGTTATCCAATTTGTACCAAGTAAGTTTGTGGTATTTTCTATGACAAATAGTTTAACTTTTCGTGTTTTTCTATTTAACGTGACATTTGTAAGCAGTTCTCCAATAAATTGTATTTTTTCTCCCATCACTGACTTCGCGATTTTCTTTGTCTTCGTTAAAGTTGGTTTCCCCAACTTCTTCCACGTATGCAAATTTATGATAGAGAGATCCAAACCAGTGTCAAGTTGCATTTTTATTTTTTTATTATTTATTTCGACGGTAACGAATTTTCTAGTTATTCCATCGTTTACCTCGTTGGACTTTAATTTTCTTATTTTATTGCCTTTATTTTTTGAACGGCAATGTGTGCGTCTCTGCCCAACTCTTCCACAGTTGAAACATTTTTTATTCCTAAAATTGCAATATCTGTACCAGTGTAGTTCACTGCAAGCAAAACATGGCTTCGGGCGTTTTTGTTTGTTTTTTTCTGGTATTTTACTTTTTGCTTGATAATCTGCAATTTTATAATTTTTTTTGTTAGACTGACTTTCTTCTTTGTAGCGTATTTTCCTTACATGCGAAACATATCTTGTGCAGTCTTCTGCCAATTTCTGTACTGTAATACTTGGATTGCTTTCCAATTTTGCTAGTACTAATTTTCTCAACTCTGCGTCTTTTTCCGCTACCAGCCCTTGAACAAACACCAAGCACTTAAAATTGTCCGCACTTAACTCTGCTAGCTTGAATTCTTCACAATGCTTATTCACATTGGCTGCATACGTTATATAGTCATGTTCGTCATCTTTCATCAAATTCAAACATTTCCACCTCTTGTGGAACAAAGATGTCTTTTGACTAAATAACTCAGTTAATAAATTTACCGCCTCGGTAAATGACAACTAGTTAGTTTTTTTCGGTAAAATGTAGTTTACCAATTTGTTATGCTCAGCAGTTCCTAATTTGCTTAAAAGAAGCCTAACTTTTTTTCCTTCAGACCACAAGTGGCAGTCCTCGTTATACACGTCCGTATATTTTTTATAATATTCTTCAAAAGTTATCTTTTCATCTGGACTGTACGTGAATATTTCAATTGAATTCCATATAGTATTCTGTGGGAAAGAATCATTTTGTAGACTTTTCTTTTTCCTGTTCTCAGTTATTTCCAGAATTTTGCTTTGAAACTCCCCATGCATCTGTTCCATTTTCTGTTGGAATTGCATTTGTCTATTGAAAGTTTCCTCCTGTAACTGCTTCTGGAATGCTTTCTGTTGTTCTAATATTTACGTTTGTTGTTCCAACTGGAACTTTAAAAAATCCTGGAATAGACTTTTGCATTCCTCCATTTTTTTTTCAAAGTGTAAATCCAAGACTTTGTCGGCCACGTTATTTGTGGTGAACAAAATTTTTCTTTCTCCCTATGAGTGCGAATTTCATCGTCAAAACCACTGTGGCGAACAAACTTTTTCTTCCTCCGTATGAGTGCAAATCTTCGCTGCCAAAAGTTATATTGGTGAAAAAAATTTTTTTTTCTTCCTCCGTATGAGTGCAAATCTTCGCCACCAAAAGTTATATTGGCGAACAAATTTTTTTTTTTTTCCTCCGTATGAGTGCGAATCCTCGTCACCAAAAGTTGTTGTGGAGTTATTTCCTTAGTGGAAACTATATTTGGACTAAATGCGTCCTAAATAGGTTAAACGTACAGAAACATTAGGAACTTGAAATAAAGTGTTACGCAGAGTAATCGAGTTGTGGTCGCTGAACACTACTTCTTTTTCCCTTGACTACTACTGACTCCTACTTGTAATAGATGGGAGAGTCTATTATCTAGACAAGGTGTCTTTCACTATAACAACAATCCACAAGCACGCTCTATCTCTCTCAGGAATGCTATCTAAACATCACTTACAATACTTTAAAAAGTGACATTTTTCTCACTACTTAATAAGTATTAGTAAACAAACAATCAAATTCTCACACAACTAAAGGTACGCAACTCCTAGCAACTCTGAACAATAATACAAACAAACTTACGTACACACACTAATAACTGAACTAGCACAAAGGACAATTTTGTATGTAACTGGACACTTATTTTATTTTTGTGAACAAATCTGAATAGCAATTGCAAACACGTTCAAACATTCACAATAATATTCTATGCAGCCAAATACATCTATTCTCATTTATCCATCAAAGTTCAACTCAATTGTATTCATGAATTGTATATAAACAAATGTTATTGTTGTACACTTAATGTTTGTGTTTGCTTTCAATCTTCTTGCATGATTTGTTTCTAATATTTTTCTTTAATTGTTGTGGGCGAATGTTTTAGAACACCAACACTAAAAATCCTTCTGATCACTCAAAATACATTCGCCAGTCTGTAACAATATCATTTTCACTTTCTCTTTTGGATGGTGGATATGATGTCTTGCAACAGGCCTGTCCCTTGTCTCAGTGGAAAACAGGATGAGTACTAACTGAACGATTAACTAAAACAAGATATCCCTGTATAAAAAAAACAACATTTTATCTCCATAGACTGAATAAAGGTTTCAGTACAAAACTCTCTGAAGGTTACCCAGATTAAACAGACACATGAAAAGGGTCAGGGTGCCCAATGGCCAAAATGTTGTGATCATAACAACAAAGATGAAGACATTAGTTCAATTGTAAATAATGTAAATAATACCTAACTTTGTTGATTTTCTAATCACAGTATGGAAATGTCAGGGCCTTGATTTGTCTTCGTGTCTCTTTATATATTTTCTGTTTTGATATAGGCTTTTAAAATTTAACCAGATCTACTGAGTTATGTTGGCAAAAAACTCACTTCAATAGGAAAAATATTGGTTATCCATCCATCCATATCTCCCTCTCCCTCACTCTATATATATATATATATATATATATATATATATATGGGGGGTGTAATGTTTAAAATGTGCTATATTTACCAGGGAACAGTGCTCAATATCAGAGATAAAGTGTTTATTGGTACAGGCAGTGTGGACATAAGAATCAAAACAGTAAGGTGACTGTCAGTTTCAGGCCTTGTTATGATCTTCAGTCAAGTGTATCTTTCTACAGTGGTGTATGAAAATACTGGAAAATAGTGGAATCATGAATATTGGAAACATGAATATTTTAAAGATTTTTTGCGGGACCTAGAAATCAAGTTATTATTAACAAAAAAATGTTTCACAGCATCAGTTGAATCTGTCTTCCCTTTTTCCGCTGGTATAATGACTTCTTGAGCTGAAGTATGCATGTACAAATTACGCCAGAGGAAACCATGATAAAGTAAGGATCAGTTACCTATTTAAAGAATGCACATCTCTCACTGGGTCCTTTTAAATTCTGTGTCTTTTATGTTTTGTGCCTGTAGCATGTTTTTATACAACATTTATAGTAATAAGAAAAAAATGGCCCATTAAAAAAGCTCCAATTAAAAAGGTATATATATATATATATATATATATACCTTTCCTAATCCTTTTTTCTCTGTTTTTTGGCACCAAGATGTAGAACCACTGGTAATTACATTCATTCCTGCTGGGGAGCATTAGTTTCCTAGGTCCTCTTACTTCTGAACCAAGCAAAGGAAAATGAACATCTCAACTATGTTTAAACCTTCCAACAATTAAGTAAGTACAAACTTTTATTTGGTTGTTTCAACTCTGTGCAAGGCTGATTTAAGCTCAACTATTAATACAATACTCATACTTACTTATCCTAGCTCCTGGACCAAAAGTAAAACGGACATACACAAGAGACATTAACAACTTTGTTTCATTACAGTTTATATAAAATAAGAGAATAAACTGACTCTGATTTAAAGTTTTTCTGTGTTTCTTCTATTTTCTGAATTGTTTAGATATGAACATGCACCATCATAAAGGATACTAACACACAACTTTTCAAATTCCATAATATATATATATATATATATATATATATATATATATATATATATATATAAAAGTAAAAGACAATAGGAAAACTGTTTTTTTAGCCAACACGTTTCATCCAATGTGGACTTTTTTCAAGGCAAAAATGAAATGAATTTATTAAAAACAAAGTAACCATTAACAACAAAACAAAATGTCCTTAGCAACAAGAAGAATTTAGAAAACACTATTGTATTCATATTGTCAACTGAAAATTATGTCAAGTACTATCATGTGTGGAATTATTGTTTTTATTGTTGTTGACGGATTTGACCATTTTCTTTTGATTTCTTGATACAGTTGTGTACGTTTGCTTAGGAGTGTAGTAATTCTGTTAGGAAAGGTGATATAGGGAAAAAGCCTGGGTATGGATTAATATTTGGATAATATTCAATGGCAGCACTCTCGAGGATTTTCCTTCTGAGTGAGTTATTTTCTTTTTTATGAGCGTAGCATTTTTAAAATCAAAATTGTGGTTGAATTTATTTCTATGTATGACTAGTGCATTAGTTGTTTTTTGTGAGGTCGCTTTTGTGCTCATAGATGCATTTTTTAAATTTCTGCTTGTTTCTGCAATATATTGTGAGGAACAGTTCTGGCAATTTATTTTATAAATGTCTGCTTAGAAATATTATTGCTATTAGTGTTGGAGGATCTGAGTATATCCATAATGGTTTTGGAAGTGTTTGCGATTATTTTAAGATAATTTAGATGGAATAAGTTGTTCTGGATGGTGGATGTGACAGAGTTGGTCGGTAATATCATGCATCTGTTGTCATATAATTTATTATTACGGATTATGTTATTATTTTTGTTACAGTTGTATATTTTGTATGCCTTTCTTCTTGCGTTGTGGATGAAATGATATGGGTATTGTAGATTTTTTAATGTGTTTGCTATGTATGTTTCTTCTTTAGATAAATAAATAAAAAAGTGGAAAGAAAACAACAAATCTTGATTTCTGTTTGGTGGAATTTTCAAGGAGTACTGTATTTCAAGCTTGGTCCACACAGTCACACCATCAACAGTTTTCATTGCCAGCAGCTAGAGCACATGCACGATAAAGTAAAGGAGTATCCTACTTTGGTTAATCAAGTTCGGGCTTTGTTTCAGCAAGACAATGTGAGGCCACACCCTGCCAGGTTGATGTCAAACAAGTTCAAACAGATAGATGGTGTTGAGATTCTTTCACATTCACCATCCAGTCCCGATTTTCTCTGAGTGGCTATGGCCTATTCTGCTCAATGGCACACTTCCTCCATGACTATCAACTCAACACTTTTGATGAAGTTAGAGAAGCTTGTTTATGGCTGTTTGATTCAAAACCAGTGGACTGATATCTGGGACAGATATGGATGCTAGTTGATCACTGTCAGAATATTGTCGAGAATGGTGGACTTAACTTTCAAGAATAAATGTTGGTGTTGCTGAATAAAATTTTGTTGTTTTCTTTCTGCTTCCTAAGTGAGTCAGGACTTTCTGGGCAACCTAATATATACATTATAAATTAAACTAAGCACTACTGTCTATTAAATGATGAAAGATTTTTGTGAATTTTGATATAATTCTGGGTTCTTTTTTTTTTCCCAAACCCATGAATTTGTTTTGCTTATGTTAAGTCTTGAAAAAAAACACTATATAAAAATCAATAATTTTAATCCATAATGTTGAATGTTTTAAAATTATTCAACTTTTTAACAATAAAAATCTCAAGTCAATGTTGAAAATTGCTGCAAAACATTGTTGATTTATTTAAGATGAAATGATCTATTGTGACAGGTCTCTAATTTGTATTTAGATACATTGTATTTATTTAAAATTTTTCTAGTTGACTTCTATATGGTCCATTATTATACATAATTAGGTTACAATAAAATTTGCATTTTATATGAATACTACCACATGAAAATTGAGATGTAATAGACTGGTGGGCACCGTATCATAGAGTTGCTTTCCCCCTGTATAATACTGGCTAAATATATATATATATATATATATATATATATCGAGAGAGAGAGAGAAGAGAGAGAAATGCAGTCAGATTTTCTATATGTATACATACAATGTCATATTACCTTGACGTGGTGTAAGGGGTAGCAAGCTTGTCTTGCTAGATCAATTATGACTGAGTAGTGAGTTCGATCCTTACTGGGTGCCCCATACTTTCGGCCTTGTGCCACATCTAAGCTACGCTTGGAAAATCACTAATGTCATATTTCATTATACAAATCAGTGTTTTCTACAATAAAAATTTGAATTAACCAACTGATGTTGGTAAAATTTTAAGGATATGCTTATGTTTCTAAGATAAACATAGCAAGAAAAAAATGCCCCAATTGCATCCTTTTCTTTGCTTCAGCGTCTTAAAGATAATTAAAAACAAATGTACAATTTATTTGGTAGACAGCTGAAATCCACTACTTTCTGCTTTTATCTTTCATGTCTTCTTTTCAGACCAAACAGAATCAGTGTTTATGCAGAATCACTTAAGACTGCATGTCTGTAAACAAAGGATGTCTCCCAAATCCTGTGATATTCTGTCTCTACTTGAAATGAGTGCGTATTTATCCCACAAATAAAATGTTGCCAGCCTCTCACTACTCTATTGCTATGTTCATGGCAAATATTCTAATGGCTTACTTTCCTTGTTCCTACATTTCTGACTTTTACAGTTAAGACCTGCCTTGGCACATACATTGGGATCAAATCATCACCATTCCCTTTGTATTCCATTAGTAAGAAGGAAGTTCCATTCAGACAAATTCTTCCAAAGAAGTGCTACTTTGTGAAACATACTCCCAAGACGATGCTTTCTCAACCACTACATTCCTAACCTTTTCAAATCTATTGTTAACTATTATCTTTCCTCCATATCCTCATAAACTGCATTACTTACGCCATCCTCTTATGACCACACAACAACATCATCCAGTAACCTTCTACCTTGAGAGTCCCTGGGGCCTTTTATAGGATGGACAATTAGTAAAAAGAAATTGTACAAAATTGATTGGTAGGTTAGAATTAGTATAGCACAAGGCCAAAATATGTAAACATATATAAGAAAATTGTGTTGTGCCATTTTTTCCATGTATAGGTTTGTCATAGCAATCAATTAAGCTGCAATCTTTTCTAAAAGTAATCAATTTAACAAGTCTCTCACTACTTGAAAGACACTACTTAGTTTCAGTGAGAAAATGAAAGAAAGAAAGATAAAAGTGGAGAGAGAGAAAATCAGATTAGGCTGATGAGAACAGATACTATACTTTGATCTTGGCCAAAAGGCCAACAAATGATAAAAGCACCATTTTTCAAACACACAGTATCAACAGAAACCGAGTAATGTAATCACCAAAAATCCAGTTACCATAACTATTCACGTTAGTAATTAATTTTTTTCCCATTAGATTACTAATATTGTTAAAGGTCCAAGGATAAAGATTCATCAGAAAATTCAAATAGGAAAAATCATGAAATTTTCACGGGTGTTTCTCTTAATTAATTTTTTTCCCATTAGATTACAAATATTGTTAAAAGTTCAAGGGTGATAACTATTTTACTTACAAAAAAAATTTTATTTTTCATTTCATTATTTTATTTTATTTTTATTTTTTTAATCATTTCACCCTAAATGCACTAGGATGCAAGAGGTTACTGAGTGTTAGAGAATATTAGAAAAACTATTATTAAGGAGAAAGGACAACAAAAAAAATAAGAAGACAGAAGACAGAAGATAACAATTAACATTGCATTTAAAAAGCTGGAAAAGAGTTCCAACTAGCTGTTACATCTAGCCAATTCAAATACAAAATGATGAGACCATGGCGGCAAGCTAGTGTTGCATTTAAATTCATAAAGTCTAGGTACCATAGAGGAAAGTTCATCAGATATTGAATATTAAACCATGACAAGGTCTTATCTACTTGTTTGTTTGAAGATTAGCATTCAAAATATTGTTGCTTTTGCTTTTTTAAATTGGTTCAGTATTTAATACGTGACATAAGCTTTTATTATGCAAGTTAATATTTTTTCAATAAAATTGTTATTAATTGACTAATAAAGGTATTGGGAATTAATTATATGATAAATATACAATGTTTATTTCAGTATATAGCATCTGTTTTTATTAGAAATATTTACTATAACATTTTTATTATATGCTTTGCTATTCAGACTAGCATTCTCATCTTAGTTGTTATTCTCACAATATTTCAACCATTGTACAATCTGGCCTTTTTCACGTGTCTTCTACTACTCCAGCACCTCTCTGGTCCCAAGGTTGTTGGATTAGTGAGATTGAACCTGTACATATGTGATATTTTAAGTATTTGCAGTGTGTTGGTTGTTTTACCATGTGTAATATAAATATTTAATAATTGTTTAAATATAAATTGAAATCTACCTATTTGTAAAAATAATTTCAAATTTTTCATAGGCTTCCCAATACTCTTCATTGCTTACACTTTAATTAAATATGGTGGCTCAAACAAAATGTGATCAAATTGTACTATTGAAAAGGGCTGGTATGAAGAATTGTGAACTGATAAAACAGTTTAATGTTTGCAGAAAAACTGTTTTTAATATGTGGAAAAAAGTTTCAAGAGAAGTAAACAAAGTCACCAAATCTAATTCCAGAAAGAAACAGTTCAGTTCATACCAAGAGAATCATTGAAGTTGCCAAGAAGAAGGTGAAGAAAAATTCACAACAAAGCTTGAGGGAGATGGCAAAAGAGCTGGATATTTCAAATTGGTCATTAAGGAAGACTGTGAAAGAGGATTTAGGGTTAAAACAAAGATTCAATGACAATAACCTTGAAGCAAAAAACAGCTTGACAGAAGAAAATGTTAGAGGAGAGATCCAGTATGACACAGGCAAAGTCATCATTTGATCAAACAAGAAGTTTTTCACTGATGAAGCCATGGTCAACTACCATATAGAAGAGTGATATTTCATGTATCTCATACTCAAGTGTGTCAGATGTGAAAGAGGCTCTTATGACATTGTGGCACAATTTGAGCGAAAGGGTGGTGAAGAAGTCATGCACATTAGTTGAGAAGCAATTAAGGGCTATGGTGAAAGCAAAGAGAGGCCATTTTGAATTGTAAATATGTTTTTTTTTTTATGTTTTTTAATCAAATTCATCCCATGCAAGGCAGTAAAGCCACTAAGACACAAGAGGTTACTGAGTGTGAATAAGTTAGAAAACAGAAACATTGTTAAAAAACGAGAACAATAGAAGAGTAATCAAGAATACAATAGACAGCAATTGAGATTGCATTTTAATTTCTGAAGATCAAATTTGGTTGGAAAGCAAAGTCTTGCACAAGTGAGAAGTGTAAGAAAAGAATCTCTTAGCATAGAACTTATGGTTATATCTAACCAATTCAGCTATAAATTGATAAGACCTTGTTCCTAATCTAGTACTGCACTTAAATTCATCTAGTCTAGGTACCAAAGTGAAGATATCATTCAAACAATTACCATAAAAGTATTTATAGAAAAGACACAAGGAAGCTACATTACACCAGTGGGAAAGTGACTGAAGCTGATTCTTCTTTGGATTTTATCAAGAATCTCTAAATATATAGCAGGTGCCCTGGAACATATGTGGCATCAATATTTAAAGCATGGATGAATGGTAGATTTATAGATGACCAGGTATTGCTGTAGGGACAAAAGAAAGTTGGCTCACTATTTCATGCTAGGCAAAATTTATCTAGCACAAAATAGTGCACCAAATGTTTTAGCAGCAGACTTAGCAATGGATTCAATATAGTCTTCATGTCAGCCAAGAATGTTAAGAAGGCGCAATGAGTCACTTTGCTGGAGATTAGCATCTGCCATGCTGATGGAAGGCAGAAAAAGGTCTCTTAGGTGATTAATAGAGAGAAGTTTTGTTTTGGAGGCATTCAAATTAGCAAATTATTCTTTCCCCAGTTAACAACAGATTATAGGTCATTTTTTAGATCAGCTGCCAATTTGACCATATCGAACTGATCAGACCTACTATCAAGACAGGAGTAAATGGTTGAGTCATCAGCATATATAGTGAATTGAGAACTGATTCCATCAAGAAGGTCATTGATGAAAATTAAGAACAAAGTAGGACCAAGGATAGAGGCCTGGGGGACACCTGCATTAGTATAAAAGGATCTAGAAGAGTGGCTATTCAGGATAACTTTCAGTTTGTGATTTGATAAAAAAGACTAAATCAGTTCAAAAATTTATCTGGAAACACATAAAATATTGTCAATAAATATATCAACCTGTACCATTTCATTAACCAAAACCTAAAACATTTTATTTTATGATAAAATTAATAATGTGTAAATGTATGTGCTATATCTGGCACATAGTACTAAAGAAGAAGAGACTGAATTATCATAATATTAAAAATTGATTTATTATCACTATTTATAAGTACATTATAATGGTAATACCCTGTTTCTATGTTATTGTTATGGCAATAGCACTAAAATTTAGTTTGTGTAAGGATTAAATAAAAGTTAGGACACAGGAAGTGAGGATGTGTAGAAATACTATTTTTATATTATTTGGTAGGATCCTAGTATAGGTGAATACTGATTGGCTGAAAAATATTTTTGTGTGCTGGGTTCTGGTTGCTCATTGCAATGTTACTACTGGATGGTACCATTGGAAATATGGTTTTTATTCTTTCTTGGTAGTAGATATTAGATAATGCTTCTTCAGGTCATGGTTCTCCACATATTCTTTTCCTTGATTATCTAGGAACTACTTTAACTACTTTGTGAATGATAGAAGAGTGATTTCCTATTAATTTATCTAGAGTTTTGAGTTCAAAGTTGTCCTTCTTCTAGACTGACTGCCAGTCAAGGCTAGGCATTGTAGTCTACTCTGCTATTTAACATAAAGCTGGGGGGTAGAAGAGATGGATTCATATATTTCCCAAAAGCATCCATGTGAAATGAACACAACAGAATAGGCCAGAATTTGAACCCAGTTCACAATAGAAAAGGTCAGAACTTGAACTTTGCTCTAAGCTGAACAGGATAGAACTCAAGGCACAAGAGAGAAGACTAGAATTTGAATTCAGCTCACAAGAAAGCAGGCTAGAATTTGAACTTCATGTGCCAATAATCTTAATGCTACCCTCACATCCCAGAAAATTGTAGCAGATAGAAATCGTATTCTGATTAGAATATTTTTTTTTCATTTCTTTTCTGTTTGCCACCATTTTTTGGTTTGTGCTTCCAAGAAAAAAAAAGATCCATGTTTCTCTCTATACAGAATGTCTACCTAAATAAAACTGTAGAAAAGACAGAACCAGAACATCATAACAACATTCAATGAATTCAGTGACCTTGCAGTGACCTTGCAGTGACCTTGCAGTGACCTTGCAGTGACCTTGCAGTGAGGAGGTGCTACAAAATTGCAATGGACAAGGTTGCTGTTGGTCATCAGTTTGTCACAGAAAGATACTAATTTGTGATTGATGAAGTTGTTTAAGAATTGTGATGAAACAAAGTCAAAACACGAAGGAAATCTATTTATATAATGAACAACATAGAAGAGAGAGAGAGAAAAAATTATATTTTTGTGTATACAGATAACTCAAAAAAGGACAAAAAGCATATATGCAGTGACCTTGCAGTGAGGAGGTGCTACAAAATTGCAATGGACAAGGTTGCTGTTGGTCATCAGTTTGTCACAGAAAGATACTAATTTGTGATTGATGAAGTTGTTTAAGAATTGTGATGAAACAAAGTCAAAACATGAAGGAAATCTATTTATATAATGAACAACATAGAAGAGAGAGAGAGAAAAAATTATATTTTTGTGTATACAGAAAACTCAAAAAAGGACAAAAAGCATATATGCAGTGACCTTGCAGTGAGGAGGTGCTACAAAATTGCAATGGACAAGGTTGCTGTTGGTCATCAGTTTGTCACAGAAAGATACTAATTTGTGATTGATGAAGTTGTTTAAGAATTGTGATGAAACAAAGTCAAAACACGAAGGAAATCTATTTATATAATGAACAACATAGAAGAGAGAGAGAGAAAAAATTATATTTTTGTGTATACAGATAACTCAAAAAAGGACAAAAAGCATATATGCAGTGACCTTGCAGTGAGGAGGTGCTACAAAATTGCAATGGACAAGGTTGCTGTTGGTCATCAGTTTGTCACAGGAAGATACTAATTTGTGATTGATGAAGTTGTTTAAGAATTGTGATGAAACAAAGTCAAAACACGAAGGAAATCTATTTATATAATGAACAACATAGAAGAGAGAGAGAAAAAATTATATTTTTGTGTATACAGATAACTCAAAAAAGGACAAAAAGCATATATGCAGTGACCTTGCAGTGAGGAGGTGCTACAAAATTGCAATGGACAAGGTTGCTGTTGGTCATCAGTTTGTCACAGAAAGATACTAATTTGTGATTGATGAAGTTGTTTAAGAATTGTGATGAAACAAAGTCAAAACACGAAGGAAATCTATTTATATAATGAACAACATAGAAGAGAGAGAGAGAAAAAATTATATTTTTGTGTATACAGATAACTCAAAAAAGGACAAAAAGCATATATGCAGTGACCTTGCAGTGAGGAGGTGCTACAAAATTGCAATGGACAAGGTTGCTGTTGGTCATCAGTTTGTCACAGAAAGATACTAATTTGTGATTGATGAAGTTGTTTAAGAATTGTGATGAAACAAAGTCAAAACACGAAGGAAATCTATTTATATAATGAACAACATAGAAGAGAGAGAGAGAAAAAATTATATTTTTGTGTATACAGATAACTCAAAAAAGGACAAAAAGCATATATGCAGTGACCTTGCAGTGAGGAGGTGCTACAAAATTGCAATGGACAAGGTTGCTGTTGGTCATCAGTTTGTCACAGAAAGATACTAATTTGTGATTGATGAAGTTGTTTAAGAATTGTGATGAAACAAAGTCAAAACATGAAGGAAATCTATTTATATAATGAACAACCTAGAAGAGAGAGAGAAAAAATTATATTTTTGTGTATACAGATAACTCAAAAAAGGACAAAAAGCATATATGCAGTGACCTTGCAGTGAGGAGGTGCTACTAAATTGCAATGGACAAGGTTGCTGTTGGTCATCAGTTTGTCACAGAAAGATACTAATTTGTGATTGATGAAGTTGTTTAAGAATTGTGATGAAACAAAGTCAAAACATGAAGGAAATCTATTTATATAATGAACAACATAGAAGAGAGAGAGAGAAAATTATATTTTTGTGTATACAGATAACTCAAAAAAGGACAAAAAGCATATATGCAGTGACCTTGCAGTGAGGAGGTGCTACAAAATTGCAATGGACAAGGTTGCTGTTGGTCATCAGTTTGTCACAGAAAGATACTAATTTGTGATTGATGAAGTTGTTTAAGAATTGTGATGAAACAAAGTCAAAACACGAAGGAAATCTATTTATATAATGAACAACATAGAAGAGAGAGAGAGAAAAAATTATATTTTTGTGTATACAGATAACTCAAAAAAGGACAAAAAGCATATATGCAGTGACCTTGCAGTGAGGAGGTGCTACAAAATTGCAATGGACAAGGTTGCTGTTGGTCATCAGTTTGTCACAGAAAGATACTAATTTGTGATTGATGAAGTTGTTTAAGAATTGTGATGAAACAAAGTCAAAACATGAAGGAAATCTATTTATATAATGAACAACATAGAAGAGAGAGAGAGAAAATTATATTTTTGTGTATACAGATAACTCAAAAAAGGACAAAAAGCATATATGCAGTGACCTTGCAGTGAGGAGGTGCTACAAAATTGCAATGGACAAGGTTGCTGTTGGTCATCAGTTTGTCACAGAAAGATACTAATTTGTGATTGATGAAGTTGTTTAAGAATTGTGATGAAACAAAGTCAAAACACGAAGGAAATCTATTTATATAATGAACAACATAGAAGAGAGAGAGAGAAAAAATTATATTTTTGTGTATACAGATAACTCAAAAAAGGACAAAAAGCATATATGCAGTGACCTTGCAGTGAGGAGGTGCTACAAAATTGCAATGGACAAGGTTGCTGTTGGTCATCAGTTTGTCACAGAAAGATACTAATTTGTGATTGATGAAGTTGTTTAAGAATTGTGATGAAACAAAGTCAAAACATGAAGGAAATCTATTTATATAATGAACAACATAGAAGAGAGAGAGAAAAAATTATATTTTTGTGTATACAGATAACTCAAAAAAGGACAAAAAGCATATATGCAGTGACCTTGCAGTGAGGAGGTGCTACAAAATTGCAATGGACAAGGTTGCTGTTGGTCATCAGTTTGTCACAGAAAGATACTAATTTGTGATTGATGAAGTTGTTTAAGAATTGTGATGAAACAAAGTCAAAACATGAAGGAAATCTATTTATATAATGAACAACATAGAAGAGAGAGAGAAAAAATTATATTTTTGTGTATACAGATAACTCAAAAAAGGACAAAAAGCATATATGCTTAGCTGTAGCATGTATATGTGTGTGTGTGTGCATGCCATGTGATTGAGTGAAACTAATAAGTTGTCTTGTTATCAAGAGGAAAACGGACAAATCTTCTACTTACTGCATATTAGAGAAAAAATAGGGAGATAATTTATACCTGTTGTCTTGAATACAATCCTATTTAGTGCCATTAAGACAAAGTGGGGTAATCCCTACAGTCCAAAACACCTTGTATATGTTTATGCCATGTAGATGCTGTAGATTAAGGAATCCTTATTCTGTGCAATAAATGTTTCATAAAAACTAATTAATAACTGAATATGATTTGGAATAGAATACCAGACCTCTAAATTAAAAGTCCCTAGCTCTAAGTCATGGGTCAAACCTGTATGTGGTAAAAATGTCTGTTTTGGATTGAATATGATTGTTATGTTTCAAAGGGATGCAAGATATTGTCAGGATAGAATAATATAAACAAAAAAAATCTTATTTTGTTGAGTTTTCTTTTTTTTTAAGGATTAAAAATCTTGATTCTGTTTCATAAGGAATAATGCTAACAGCTAAATACAAGTTAACAGAATAAAAACATCTCAGTTATACCAGAACTATATTTTTGCAGCATTCCACTAACTTAGCTGCTTTTTGCTTTTTGTTTTTTAGGAAATCATATGCTGAAGGCAAATAAATTATATATTTGCTGAATAAAGAAGGTATCTCCTTTTTATGTATGAAAATCTTCAAATGATTCAAAACTTGTGAGCTCATCTCTTTGAAATACATGCTGGCAGCAATTAAGGAGATTGGAAGTAAATAAATATACATATTTAAAGAAAATTTATGTTACATTAAAGCACTTAGAATATTCATTACAAAACTTTCTCGATTTAAAAGATATGATCGCATGTAATTTTACACCAGAGGGTTTTTTTTTTTGTGAAAATGCATTTCAAAACATATTATATTCAAATATATGCTTTTATCAGTTCAATATTTCAAATAAAATATTTATCATTTTCAAGCAAAACTAAATATTCTTTTGGCTTTTCATCAATGATTTTGAAAAGAGTCATTAACATTTTAAGATTTGTTCAAATAAATGAACTCTTTGTGTTACTGGTGCTGTTAATATAACATTTCAGTCCATCCATTCTACAGCCTTCTTCAAGTGAATGAATTGACAAACACTCCATATATATATATATATATATATATATATATATATATATATATATATATATATATGTATGTGTATATATATATATATATATATAACTTAGTATGTGCAACTTGAATGTCTGTCTAGGGTATCATCTGTGCTTATTGAGTGGCTGGGAATGGTATCATCTGTGCTTATTGAGTGGCTGGGAATGGTATCATCTGTGCTTATTGAGTGGCTGGGAATGGTATCATCTGTGCTTATTGAGTGGCTGGGAATGGTATCATCTGTGCTTATTGAGTGGCTGGGAATGGTATCATCTGTGCTTCTTGAGTGGCTGGGAATGGTATCATCTGTGCTTCTTGAGTGACTGTGAATGGTATCATCTGTGCTTCTTGAATGACTGTGAATGGTATCATCTGTGCTTCTTGAGTGACTGAGAATGGTATCATCTGTGCAACTTGAATGGCTGTCTATGATATCATCTGTGCTATTTGAGTGGCTGGGAATAGTATCATATATTCTACTTCAGTGGCTGGGGATAGTATCATCTGTGCTACTTGAGTGGCTGGGAATGGTATTATCTGTGCTTCTTGAGTTGCTGAGAATGGTATTATCTGTGATATTTGAGTGGCTGGGAATGGTATCATCTGTGTTATTTGAGTGTCTGATAATGGTATCAATTGTGTTACTAGAGAGACTGGAAATGGTATTATTGGTAGTTTGTGTTGTGTTACTATATGAGATGCATTTAGTATTTGCTGTGTTACTATAACTATTTTGATGTATTTTCTTAATAAATTCTATATATGATGCTGCAGGTTGCATAGCTAGTAAAGCAAATACTTTGCAATATATTTGTGGGCTTAATAACTTGGATTATACAACTAGAGAAAATTATTTGCAGGATAAAACTATCACAGACATCATGCAAACATAAAAAAGATTTCCAGCTTTTTTCTTTTTCAAATAAAGAGAAAATCTAGTCCCTGATTCTTATAATATTTTAGCCTAGTAAATGTTTATCCATCACTATGCACCCCCCAAAATATAGATATAAGTATACTATGTCAGATTTTATTAAACAAATCAATATTTTCACAATGAATTTGGCATTAACCAAACAATGCTGATGAAACTTTCTGGATATATTTATATGATGAATATCTCATGTCAATTTCAGTTTATAAATATATATTTTTTATTAGAAATATTTACAGTAACTTATTTGCTGGTGTAAGGTTTTGTTATGCATCTCAAGGGTTGTTCATCATACTGGAAATAGTATGGTTATTGATATTTATTTATACCTTCAGTTATCTAAAGATTGTCATGAATTATAAGCAACATAAAACCTCAAAAGACAAAGACAGTATTGTCAAGTCAGTGAGTAATGGGAAAAAAGAATTGGAAATTAAGACAGGAATTGAAGATATTGGCAAGATATTGTCATATCCAATGTTTGGCTGCAAAGGAAAGAACAAACAACGATTTAAATTTTAACAAGATGTATTGACTAATTGTCAGAATATATACATAATACTCAATGCCAGCATACATAGTTATACGAAAAGGACTTATCTTGTATGGATTCATCAGTATGAGTTCACAGGGTATATTCAATTGGTAGCAGGGTGTCCTCGCTATCTTCAAGGTCAAAATTGATGACGTTGAGATGTATGGATGGGTCAGTGATCATGAAGGTCAGTTGATGTGCTGTTGAGGTGTTAAGCCAATTCCTCCTTATCTAGCTGCCATTTTTATAGGTGTGGTTTAACAGATGCTGGCTCCTGGTTTTATGGCTTTAGTTTTGGGGGTGTTCCAGATAGGTTAAAAAAGATGAAAGAGAATTTTGTACACCATTTCACCCCAGAAATGGAGCTATGGATTAAATTGTCTCTACACCCTGCAATTGGGGTGGGTGGGTGTTGATTCTGAGGAGTTCATCCACCCTTTAACAGCTCTTGTTATTTTGTGCTGCTGGAGTTCCACTTACCCTTCTCACTCAATCAGGGTATGGTGGGGGAGTTGGTTTAGTCATCAACCACATAAGTTTTGAATTCAAAGTTGTCCCTTCTAGACTAATTGCCACCCAAGGCTATGGGACCCAGTCTGTTCTGCTATTTACCTATAGCTGGGGGAGAATAGGTGAATCCATACTTTTTCTAAGGATTTTTGCATCTAAGTGAATGTAAAGAACCAGACTGGAATCCAAGCTTGGCTCTCCAATTCCTTAATCTGAGCTGCTATCCATTACTCCACTGTGCCTCCAACAGAGAGAAAGGATGCAAAATATTAAGAACATTGATTAAAAACATGAAAGCAACCAAACTACCACCTGTAAGTAAACACCACAAAGAGAAACATGTAAGTTGGGGGTAAAATACTGGAAAATTGATTAATGTAGAGCTACATTGGATGGATTTGAGAGATTGGCTAGAAGTTGGGACTTTCTGAAATAACCAAAATAATTTAGAAGAGTGCAGTAGGAATGTGAAGTGATATTTTGGGCTAGTAATGTAGGCAGTAAAATTACACATCCTGTTAAAGAGGATGGTGATATGCAGAGAAGTATTACAAAACATTTTTGAGTCATACATATGACAAACAAGAAGCTTTAAACTGAAGAGATTATTCATGCTCTTTTACATTCTATGAAGCTGACTATTGCCTACATTGCCAGAAGGTTTCAAAGGCACAAAATAAGTAGAATGGCCCCAGCCTCTTTGATAGAAAATTTATAGCCTATCATTAAAAGAAGCATATAGGAGAAAGGAAAACAATATTAAAGCAAAGAAGATCTCTGGAAAGCAATAAAAATTGCTGCAAGTAATGTTAAAGTTGAAAAAGTAGAAAAATTAACAATATCAATGGATGAAAGATTGATGAAAGTTATAGGATATCAAAGAGCCAATGTTAACATGTACAATAATAAAATAATAATTTATTCAAATATATGGGATACTGTCTGAGTTTCTTTGATGAAGGATTATCTTTATTTACAAGTGGACTATTGTTCTCATCTTTGTTATTATTATCACAACATTTTGGTCATTGTGTGCTTTGGCCTTCATCAGGTGCTTGTTGATCTGTGTAACCTTCAGGGAATTTTGAACTGAATTCTTTATTACACTACAGGAGTAGATGGTTTTAATTCCACTGACAATGTCTCATCTAGTTCCTATTTAGCACTGCTCAGTTATTGTTCACCCCATTTCTACTGAATTCAAGGGATTGAACTCACAATTACTGTGTCACCAAATTCACAAACCAATGCTTTAATCCAATGAGGCTATTCTCCTGTGCGTCAATTCTAAGTGGAAAACTTGAAGCTTTAAACCTAACCTGCCTCCTGATTATATGCTAGGCTATGAGGACCTCCATAGTTGACCTAGCATAGAAATAAATATGATATGGGAGCTATTAATAAAGGAAAAAAAAGATATGGCAGTAAAGCTTCAACTGCAGCAGCTACAGTAGAAAAGAGAAACTTTGGTGAGTGCAGTCAAGCATGACAAACAGCAGCAATCATGTAAATAAGATGAGCAATAACTGAGTAGTATTACATAAGAACTAGATGATATACCTCTAAATTTGGTCAGTGGGATGAAAACAATCAACTCCTGTAGATTAAATAAAGAGTTCTTTTTCTTTTTAATTAATTAATTCACCTCAAGCAAGATGATAATGCCACTAAGACACAAGGAACAACTAGAAGTGAAAGCGAATGAGAAAACTTTAGAAGGAACTGGACACTAAATTCTGAACAGAAAAGAAGGCATAAACCTCAACACCTGTTCAAAAAAACTGGTGTGGAATGTGAACTATAGGCAAACCTATCTACTCAGTTCAAAATTTTCTCACGGTTACATGGCTCAGCAAGCACCTGATGTCGGCTGGAGGGAACAATAGCTGAAATGGAATAATAACAAAAAAAATAAGGACAATAGTTCACATATAAATAATGGGATATTGTGTTAATTAAATATATCTGTATATGGCATATTATCTTTTAGATTTATTTATAAATAAAAATTCATTCTATTTTGTTTTGTCTTTTGATGGGAAATATTATCAATATGCTTATGATTGTGATACATTTTATTATAGATACAATGTTTCAGTCATTTTTTATTGGCCGTATTGTCACAGGAACAAAAATAACACAGTAATGAGTACTTACAAGATATCCCATATCAAGCAAAATTATAGACACCTGAAGATGGTCAGAGAATACTTGGGTGAAATATTGTGTCTATAAAAACATCTCATCAAAGATTAGAACAATAATTCAAATAAATTGAAGATGTCAAAAACTTTTACTTCATTTGTTTCCATAATTAAACTTCATCTCTCCCTCCAAAAAACAAGTTATTATCAATATTTTCTATAAGAATAAATATTACTAGCTGAAACTCACATTATATATTGTTCCTGAAAATTTTACCAGTATTTTACCTACTTTATTATGAATGTATTGAGTTGCATAACAAAATCTGACATTCTGTGTCTGCTTGTTTGTGTGGATAGATAGATAGATAGATAGCTATGTACAAACGAAGATAGAGATAAACGACCAAGATAGATAGATAGGTAGACAGGTAGATAGATTAAAAGAGCAAGATAAGTAGATCAATGAAAAAGTCAAAGAAATGAAAGAATGTGATTGGTGGATCAGAACTGAGATAGATATATGAAAAAGCAAGATGGATCAATGAAAACTGAAATAGATAGATATGATCAGACTGAGAAAAAGAGACAGAGATGGTTATTGGCACTTTGTTAGTCTTATTAATGTGAAGACTGCACTATTTCTTTTTACTATATTCCCCCAAATCCGGATGTTTGTGGTGTTATCTGGAAGCATATTCTTAGATACAAAGTGGTTTAATAAAAGTAGGTTAAGATCTCAAGATTTATGTACTTAATATTCAAAAATATATCAAATTTTGTTTGTAACCAGTATGGTTCCCTGGCATTACCTGGGTGAATATAACACCTGAGATTGCAATTTATGCTTGTGTGATTTTATTTCATTCAAACTTTATTTTGTATGGGATTTAACCCTTTATTACTATTGCAGTACGTTATCAAAGTAATAGTATTATGGGGTTTTCAAACACTCCATTTAAAATATAGATATATCATTTTGGTCTTAATGTTTTCACCATATATTATCTTCAGTTTTCTTTCTAGGTTTTATAGGATAAATAAAAAAAGAAAAGGTTTTATTTTGAAAAATTGAATTAAAAGACTAATATTAAAAAATGAATTTGTAAATTTCAAAGATTCAAATATGTAAAAAAAAATGAGTGCATTTTATTTACACTATGACCATAAACAATTTATGATTTTTCATGAACAATTTATGATTGATCGTAAACAGTTATGATTAATCTGAATCCTCTTTCACTATTCGTTCCCATTCCATGCAATGAAAAAGAAGATAGCTCCGATTTTTGCATATTTTATACAACAAATATTACAGACAGTCTTTGCTTTATGGTCATGTGCTTGTAATTCACACAGGTATTATGACTAAAACCAGATGCTCTTTGCAGTTACTTGACAGAGGTATTCAAAAAGCTGCTTGACTAATCATGAAAATTAAACTTGCCACCTGCAAAATGAAGAAGAACATTTTAAAGAAGAACATTTTGTGGGGTTTTCGGCCTCCCCTCAGTACTAACAAGGGGTTAAAGGATGAAAAATATAAAACTGTCATGGCAAATAGCTGTCGTAGAGTAATTATGAGAGTGCTTGTCATAGATATGAGTGTTTTTCACTTTTTGTGTTGAGCATACCTTGGATGAAAGTAATCAGGAAATAGAAAAAAAGTTGATTTGACTTGAGTTTAGAGGTGAGACAGTGAAATCAGGCATAGTTGAAGGGAAAAGGGTAGTCATAAACCTGTGGAATATAGTAAAAATACTAGACAGTGAGAAACACTGGAGAGTCAGATGTCTGAAGGAATCAGTCTATATGCTAGGCTATGAGGACCTCCTTAGTAGGCCTCACATAGAATTAAATGTGATGTAGGAGCCATCAATAAAAATAGAGAGATAAGTGACAGCAAGTCTTCAACAGCAGCCACAGTAGAAAAAGAAGCCATAATGAGTGTAGTCAAGCATGACAAGCAGCAGCAGCACTCATCAGCAGGCAAGTTAGTTTTAAGGCTCCAAGTTCTCCACCCAGGATTGCCCCACAGGACAATAACCAAGTAGATTACAGTGTGACAGAGAGAGATTTTGGGAAACACACACACACATTTTTTTAGTGAAATTGGAGTAGATTTGAATAGCAAAATTAAATCAGAGCATTTTGTTTACTGATGGGGAAATCTGATCTAGGGCAGAAGTTGTACCCATGGAATCTGGGTCATCAGAAGACAATGGAAATGGTTGAAATAATTTTTATCAATTAAAAATTGAAATAGAGCTGGGTAAGCTAGAAGGAACTTTGTAATTCACATGATTTTGGTTGAAGCAGCCAGAACCCCATGATAATCGCATGTGAAGTAGTAGGGCCGAAGGTCAGTTATAACCAGCCAGGTTTATCTATATAAATGCGTAGTTATGCTGAAAAAGGCAGACTGGAGAAAATTCTTGAAGAGAGAAAAGAGAATTGGCCCGAGCAAGCATTGGGAGGAGGAACGCCACTATAACTTTAAGTTCTGCACAGAAATCTTTATCACTCCATCGCAAGAGTCATATATCGTTCTGAGACGATTTAACAAGTTAATCACAACACTCTCTGTCTAGAATCCAGTGTATGAGTTTTTACATTGAATACTTTTCTTTTCTGTAACCCGTTTCTTTTCTCTACTATTCTTTTCTGTAACCCGTTTCTTTTCTCTACTATTCTTTTCTGCTATATAAAAGACATTAACAATTCAACCATTGAATACTTGTCCGGCTTTCTGCAGATATTAATTTTTTTTTGCTGCTTTATAAATTTCTTAGTGGAGACTCCCCAGCCATGTCTACATCTTCAGTCGACCGTGAATGGACAGACATCACTTCTGCTTTCTGGATCAAACAAATCACAACGTGGTCAGGAAGCAGGATTAAACCAGTGGACTGGTCGAATAATCTACAGATGGTCAGGGGAGCTATGGCCACTCCCTTAAGTTCGGTTAGGACCGAGTAGACACCTCAACCCAGAGAGTAAGACGCCGAAGGTTGAGAGGCTGGGGTGAAAGTGTTAGAACAGTATTGATTCATGAATTTGATGACTTCATAGTTGTGAGTCTGTACTTGGATTCAGTGGAAGTAGGGTGAACAATAACTGTGCAGTACTAAATAAGAACTAGGCAAGATATTCCAAGGAATCATCTGAGGAATAAGAAAAATCTACCCCTATAGATTAAATAAAGAGTTTAGTCCAAAATTCCCTGAAGGTTACTCAGATCGGCAAGCCTCTGATGAAACCAGAGGGAACAATTGCTGAGATATTGTGATAATAACAATAGTCTGCACATAAATAATGATTTCAGTTTGTTATTTCAGTAGCAGTTTCATTTTTCTGTTTTTTTAACCTCTTCTTGATTCAATGAGAAAAGGTAAAGAAATGTCTGTTATAATTGTGTGCCGCAAGGCATAGATTTTATTTTTATATTTTCTAGCCTTCATTAGAATAGATTAAGTTTCATACTTTCTGTCTCTGTTTCAAAAAAACTGAGTTAAGATCTCTGAAGTTAGGTATTTGTTATTAAAATATATTTCAAATTGTGTTTGTAATCAGTCAGGATATCTGGCACTACTTGGACTCAGATAACATCTGGGATCATAATTAATTCTTCTTATTATATTTTATCAAAATTTTTGTTATCAAAATTTAATTAAAATTATTTAATTAAATATAGAATGAAAAACTAAAAATAGTATATTATTAACCCTCCATTAGTACCATGGACTGCTTGACACTCCCCTGCCCCAGAAATGTTTTTCCTTAATATTTAGCTTGTAGCATTTCAAATTTTCATTATTAGTCAAGTAACTTTCTGAATACATAAGTTAAGTAATTATTTTTTAGGGTTGGATGGCTGATCTCTCTTTTGACCAGGCTCTAAGAACCCAGTGCAGCTTGTAACTTTCAATACCTCAAAAACCAAGCTTATAACTTTCCATCATCCCCAAGCAGACCCCAAATTCTCACCAGTCATGATGAGAAAGAGGTTCCTTGCGTTGAGCATCTTTTGGGACTCGAGTTCATCCCAGATCAAGTGGAACTCGTATATATATATATATATATATATATATATATATATATATATATATATATATATATATATATATATATAGTTGGATTGATGTAAGTTTGTGACCTTGGGTTTCACGCTTTTGTGATCATCAGACAATAAGTTAGCTCTATCTCTGATATTGAGTGTTTTCCAATAAGTACCGCGCATATAATATATTGCACACACACACACATATATATATTTTTATACATACATTTTTCATATATATATATGATCCATCACTAAAGATGATGGAAAGATGGTCAGCTCATTATACTCTCCAGATCATTTGTCTGTGTATTGAATATTCCTTAAGGACACATGGCACAGTAGATAAAGGTGTTGGTTAGATCCAGTGACAGGACCCAAAGTATTGTGAGTTCAATAACCTGGTTAAGGCAGTGGAGAACTTGGAGAGGTGAATTAACATGAGATAACTGATAACTGACATCCATTAGACATGGCATGTGGAACTAGAACAGTCTACCCCAGCGAGCGAAATAAAGGGTTCAGTTCGACATTCCAACCATCTGAAGAAGGCCAGAGCGTACAACAGCTGAAACGTTGTAATAAATATGGCAACAAAGATGAGGACACTAGTTCGAATAATGTAAATAGTATACATAATACCTAATCTCAGAAATATAGACAGATACTGTATTGAATATTGTTGCTATATCTGGTCTGGTGCTGCTACTAGATATCTTGAGATTCTTGACAAAATTCAAAGAAGGGCCTGTAATGTAATCAGTTCAGTCCTGGCATCTCAACTTCAGTCACTTTTTCACCAACATGACGTGACTTCTCTGTGTCTTTACTAGAAATATTTTCATGGTACCTATTCTGATGAGCTTTTTCTCTTAGCAACTGGACTGCATGAATTTAAGCATGCTACTAGATTGGCAACTAGGTCTCACTGTTTTACTGTTGAACTAGCTAGATTCAACTGCCACTTCTATTCTAACAGTTTCTTTTCTCAAACTTCTGTGGAACTCCTTTCTGATTTCTTTCTTCCTTGCCACCTAAAATCTTCAAAAAATTTAAATGCAATGTCAATTGACATCTTCTGTCTTTCTGAATTCTGTTTGTTTATTGCCCTTTCCTCACTTCACCTCACTAAGATTTTCTCATTCTCTTTTATTCCCTGTATCCTAGTGGCATTATTGCTTTGCTTGAGGTGAAATGATTAAAAAAAAGTACCTGACACCAGCTTTCATTCTGTACATTTATAAGAATCAGATCAAACTAAAAATGCAGCATTGCTACTATGTTATGTCTGGGCAGGAGCTACCCAATCCCCCCTTTCCAGTTCAAAAGTATTTACACAGCTTTGTAGGCTGAATTATTTTTTTACCCTACAACCCCTTTCACAAAGATAAAATGTCACCAACTTGCTATTTATAATTATTTCTATGTAAAATGTACTGAGATGCTACATTCCTTAGTTCCACCAGTTCAGACCTATAGAGTAAGGACCTGCCATGTCATGTATATAGGAGCGAACCATCCACACATTCTTGTCTTGCTGGTAAATATTTGTTCTTATAGAATTCGATTTTGGTTTTGGGATCTGCAAAGAAATATGTAAGGTTTCAAGTCTATTGATTTGGCGAATTTTAAAACCTTCCTCAACATTTTTCAAGGATTTCAAGTTTTGATAAATTTTCCAAAGTCCCAAGATTAAAAATTTTCAAAGTTTTACAAATTATTTAGGCTCATATCCTCAGCTTTGTCATTTTCACCACAACATTTTGGCTGGCATAATCTCTCTTTCCAAATGTCTATAATTTTGAGATTAGATCTTTTCATGACTTCATAAATTATTCAACAATGTTCATTGGATAAAATGATAAAACTTCTAAGTGATTATAAATTAGATTTTTAAATTTTTATTTAACAAGAATAATAATAATAAAGAGAGAAATAAACAATGTTGTTTGAAGTTTAGAGATTAAATCTTTTCATTATTCCATTAATTAATCAGCCAAAAATCTTACTTTTCTACCAATATTTTCTTTAAATAACACAGATCCTGCAAAGAAATTGCAGGTGCTTAGACATACACACTGATTTATCAAAAAGTTTTTCAACCTTCTAACTTTTTAATAATTTAAGATTGGCATTTTCCCCCTTAAATTTATATCCAGAATCATACAAGATATATACTTTTCTCACAAAACAATAAATAAAGTTAACTAAATAAAGTTAACTCTTTTAATGTTTTTAATGTAAAATTGTAACTGGTTCTTGTTGTATTTCTTTCTCCAGCTCTTAATATATAAGATTGACTCCATTGATAATACCACTGTTATCCGAAGTTCCTTCTATGAACAAAACATGTTACTTAAGAGTTTTTTCCATTTTGTCATTTGATTACCCACCAGGCTTGAATATCCAAACCTTACATATTTATCTGCCAATATCATGACCAAAATCAAATTCCATTATTTATTTATTTATTTTTATTTATTTATTCCTTATTATTATTTTTTTGATTTCTTCTTCCATTCAAAAAGATTATAACTTAAAATTCCTGAGAGTTTTATTGTCTTTTACTATGAATTCCTGGTCCTATGATATTGTAAAAGAATGGAACAGAACATTTTTTCTTAACTTGATTCTTTTAAATTTATATATTTAAAAAATCATTTGACAATAATAATAATAATAAAGTGAGAATTAAACAATGTTTTGAGATTAAATCCTTTCATTATTCCATAAATGAATCCAACATTTTGGTGGAGATGTTTGCCCTTTTTTTAAATAACACACATACTAGCAATTGCAAAGAAATTGCAGGTGGTTGGGCACAGGCATCAACATAGATTTTATTTAATATCTATATTATTTTGACAAATTCTGTCTGATGTCTTCAGATGAAATAGTTTCATCATTCCACAAGCTGGAAACAAAGAAAAGAGTGCTTAACTGTTATGTAATACCAATCCTCCAATATGGCTGTGAATGATGGTCAATCTCCTACCAGATGAAGAGGAGATTTGAAGCAACAAAGATGTAGTTCTACAGAAAAATGATGAGAATACTACAGAAAGAACATGTGAGCAACATGGAAATTTGAAGAAAAATAGGAACGAAAACTATATTTTTGATTAGGATCAGAAAGAGACAGTTAAATCTCTGGAATACTGATATAGAATACCTACGGACGATAATGGGTATGTCCCCATCCACATAAATACAGTAGTAAATGCTGTATGTTGGTTTGCAGTTGGAAATTCATCATGGAATTCACTTGACTCACTTCTAGCAGTTGACTATTACTTCTATGTGCTGTTGGCAAATCTTATGTGTGTTGTTCTTGTCCTAAGTATTATTGTTCATTACCAACCTTCATGTGATTAGGTTACAACAAATACATAATAAGGAAAGAGAGCTTGAAGAATTTAACATTCACAGGATATACTGAAGGCAAGAGGAGTTGAGAGGAATATAGCTAATGGGTTTGTGTAAATGGATAGCAGAACAGAGCCTGGGTGGTATAGTAAGGAGACAAACATTGCTTAGCATTACAAAGGATAAGAAGTTGTGGAGAGCCATAATTGCCCACATTTTGAAGGGACATGGCACATAAAAGAAGATTCCTCATAGTAATGTCTTTGAACTTATTTCTAGATGAAGTATTGTTAGTTATTATTTTGTTTGTTGATTAGATGTTTTTCTGGTTTAATCAGCTATTACTGTAAGACAAGTTTTCTGAGTCAAAAAGGAATATAAATTTGAATCTCACCAGAGGCTTGTATTATTTCAAATTTTCACTACTTGCTGATGGCCACAGAAGTTGTAATAAAAAGCAAATGAAATTCAAATGACAGGAATATTAATTTTTAAAAAATTACTAATAATAGTATAGGGATACAAAAAATGATTATTTCCCTTTGGTCGAGATGAAGTCACATGGGTCATGTATCAGTTGTTTAGGGACATCACTACACAGAGTGATGAAAATGGTCAATCTTACAGTGAGTCAGCTACCAGGTGTCAAACCGAGCTGTTGCTTTTTTAGCCTGGTACCCTTGGTTAAATCTGTCTCCTTCAGCCATGTGCTGTAGATTACATGCCTTTGGTGCGATTTTCCTATGGAAAAATATCATTACCACATATAGAAAATATCTCCTGCTCACAGGCCTCAGTCTGGGAAAAACTCAGGATTTTCTGGTTCCCATATGTCCTCAATAGTGATATAGCAGATAAATCTAGCCCACTTAAATCTGTAATCATAAATATGGCTTTTTCAGAAACACAGAAGAACCTCCAGCAGGTCCAGTTCCTATTGAGAATTATTATACGTAAGACTCTCTTTTTGTTCTCTTTTCCCACTGCTTGTTGTTTCATATATGCATTATATTTCCTCTATGTGGGACAAATATAAATATTTATATATAATTTTGTTGATGACTTAGGGGTATAAAACTCTGTTCTATCTATGAAATAAGATTATATCATGGATATAATGATGCCCATAATGGGAGAAATGCAAATGGGAGAATAAACCTTTCCTCCATTAATAACATACTTATGATATCGGAGAATATTTGTAACTAGAAATACCTGTTAAAATTTCACAATTTTCCTATTTTTATATTCTGATTAATCTTAATTCTTAAGTTAATGATTGAATAAACTCATGGTGAATTCTATGACAATAAAATATCTGTAGCAATTCTACTATCGCATCGTTAAATATTTAAGTTTAACAAATTTAACATATTACAATAACAATCAAATATGAATGCTGGTCGTTATTTAAAGAAGTAAGAAGGTACAAATGAAAATATTTTAAACTGACAACTTTTTCCATTTCACTTGAACAGCTGTTAAACACTTCTATCTTTTCTTTCTCACTGAAACCAAGTAGTGTCGCCAATATATCCCTTCAGTCTTTTTGCCAATCAAAATGGAAAAGTCCAATATTTTGTGAGGTATTGACAGAGCATAATGTATGAACTAAGGAACTAAAGGAGGGACAAGTAAAATTATAATAAGATTAAAGATTGATTCTGAGGTTTGATGGTGCATTGAATTAGTGAAAGAAACCTTCCAAAATCTAAACAAAATATTAAGAAACAGAAAAATTTCTTTGAAATATTGATCCTCTTATATGGCAGTAAATTGCTGGATAATCTCATCACAGATGAAGAGAAAACTGGAGGAAAACAGAAATATTGTTCTACAGAAGGATGTTGAGAATACCATGGATGGAAAATATGAGTAATGAGGACATTTTTAGGAAAATGGAAATGAAAAGATGCTTATACTTAAAATCAGAAAGAAATAGTTGAAACTTCTAGGACATATAATGGAGGAAAGAAGGCTCAGAAAAGTTGATACTCACAGATAAGAAAGGCAGAGAGAAATATTGAGTAACCTCCCTAACAAGCTTGTGTAAATGGATGGCAAATCAGGGAATGGGAAAGATAGTAAAAAAAATAAACATTGCTCAGAGTTACAAAAGTTTGGTAATTGTCTATATTTTTGGGATGAGGGGTTTTCACTATGGATTTCGTTAATCGGACTGACTTCCTCATCTTGGTTGCTTTCCTCACAACGTTTCGGCCGTCTGATCCTCCGGCCTTCTTCAGGTGCATCTCAAACTCGGGAACCGTCGGTCTGGAGTTTCGAACCCAACCCTTTATTGGTACGGGGGTACCATGTTCTCGTTCCATTAAGGCCATCGCTGCTGCTACTACTGCTTGACGCCATCGTTGCTGCAGCTGTTGCTTCTATTATCGTTGTCACCGCTCTTGTTTGTCGCTGCCACTGTCTTTGCTCGGGATTGAACTCAGAACATCGGGAGAACTTGCAATCACTGTTTCAACGTCCTAGTCGCCTCGGCCATGTGTCACTGGGACGATCGTGTATGAATTTTTTGGTATATTTAAACCTAAGTTGTTATTCTAGGTTCTCTCTTACGATTAGGGGTGCCCAAATCGTGTTCAGTTCTCGCCATTCATTCCTAATGTCGGGTCCGTACTGATTGGATAGTAATTGTCTATATTTTTGGGATGAGGGGTTTTCACTATGGATTTCGTTAATCGGACTGACTTCCTCATCTTGGTTGCTTTCCTCACAACGTTTCGGCCGTCTGATCCTCCGGCCTTCTTCAGGTGCATCTCGAACTCGGGAACCGTCGGTCTGGAGTTTCGAACCCAACCCTTTATTGGTACTGGGGTACCATGTTCTCGTTCCATTAAGGCCATCGCTGCTGCTACTACTGCTTGACGCCATCGTTGCTGCAGCTGTTGCTTCTATTATCGTTGTCACCGCTCTTGTTTGTCGCTGCCACTGTCTTTGCTCGGGATTGAACTCAGAACATCGGGAGAACTTGCAATCACTGTTTCAACGTCCTAGTCGCCTCGGCCATGTGTCACTGGGACGATCGTGTATGAATTTTTTGGTATATTTAAACCTAAGTTGTTATTCTAGGTTCTCTCTTACGATTAGGGGTGCCCAAATCGTGTTCAGTTCTCGCCAAGCCGAGGCGACTAGGACGTTGAAACAGTGATTGCAAGTTCTCCCGATGTTCTGAGTTCAATCCCGAGCAAAGACAGTGGCAGCGACAAACAAGAGCGGTGACAACGATAATAGAAGCAACAGCTGCAGCAACGATGGCGTCAAGCAGTAGTAGCAGCAGCGATGGCCTTAATGGAACGAGAACATGGTACCCCAGTACCAATAAAGGGTTGGGTTCGAAACTCCAGACCGACGGTTCCCGAGTTCGAGATGCACCTGAAGAAGGCCGGAGGATCAGACGGCCGAAACGTTGTGAGGAAAGCAACCAAGATGAGGAAGTCAGTCCGATTAACGAAATCCATAGTGAAAACCCCTCATCCCAAAAATATAGACAATTACTATCCAATCGGTACGGACCCGACATTAGGAATGAATGGCGAGAACTGAACACGATTTGGGCACCCCTAATCGTAAGAGAGAACCTAGAATAACAACTTAGGTTTAAATATACCAAAAAATTCATACACGATCGTCCCAGTGACACATGGCCGAGGCGACTAGGACGTTGAAACAGTGATTGCAAGTTCTCCCGATGTTCTGAGTTCAATCCCGAGCAAAGACAGTGGCAGCGACAAACAAGAGCGGTGACAACGATAATAGAAGCAACAGCTGCAGCAACGATGGCGTCAAGCAGTAGTAGCAGCAGCGATGGCCTTAATGGAACGAGAACATGGTACCCCCGTACCAATAAAGGGTTGGGTTCGAAACTCCAGACCGACGGTTCCCGAGTTCAAGATGCACCTGAAGAAGGCCGGAGGATCAGACGGCCGAAACGTTGTGAGGAAAGCAACCAAGATGAGGAAGTCAGTCCGATTAACGAAATCCATACAAAAGTTTGGTTTGGTTATATTTGTTTTTTCTTATATCTTTTTATTGCAAAGAAGCATGATGAAGAGAAACAAACAGTGACACATATATAAAACTAGCTTGGTTCATTTCTAGCAACATCACAGGTGATCTAAAAAATAACCTACAATCTGTTGTTAACTGGGGCAAGGAATGGCCTGTTAATTTTAATGCCTCCAAAACAAAACTGCTCTCTTTTAATCATCTGAGAGAACCATCTTTGCCTTTCTATCAGCATGGCTGATGCTAACCTCCATGAGAGGGACTTCTTGGATCTTCTCAGGCTAATGTTTTCTGCTGATATGAAGTAGATAATAGTGAATTAATTGTTTGGTCTGCTGCTAGGAAAATTGGTTCACTATGTTGTGCTATATGTGTTGTCTGTCTTACGCATTTATAAGTCTACCATTCATTCATTCATTGAATATTGCTGCTACATCTGGTCTGGTGCTTCTGCTATCTATTTAGAGATTCTTGATAAAATCCAAAGAAGAATCTGTAATGTTATTGGTTCTGAACTAGCATCTCAGCTTCAGTGACTTTTCCAACACCATAACATAGCTTTCCTATACCTTTTTAAAAAATACTTTGATGGTAATTGTTCTGATGAACTTACTTCTTTGGTATGTAGACCTTTCAAATTTAAGCACAGTACTGGATTGGCACCAAGGTCTCATCATTTTACAGTTGAAATGGCTAGATGTAACCGTAAGTTCTATGCCAGTAGTTTCTTCTCTCACACTTCTTATTCATGGAATTCTCTTCTGGCTTCTTGCTCTTATATCAACTTTGATCTTCAAAAGTTTAAATGCAATGTCAACCGTTATCTTCTGTCTTAATTCCTTTTCTTTTATTGTTCTCCCTCCTTAATAATATTTTTCTTTTTCTCATATTGTTTCCCACTTGATAATTCCTTGCATCTTAGTGGCATTATTGCCTTGCTTGTGGTGAAATGATTAAAAAAAAATCTGAGTTTATGAAACCATAATTTTATGCAAGTCTTGCATTCTTAATAATCTATACAACAGGAACATTACATATTTATTTGGGACCTGAAGTCAGTATTTGGTGTGACAGAAAGAATTTATGTTTTCTTTTTTTTAAATTCATGTAAGACTAAATTTTGTTTGTGTGACCCCACCTTACATCAGCAGAACAAAACAACCCAGCCCATATTGCTAATATACAACAAATTTAGTATGAGTTTTTTTTCTATTTATATTACATTCAATGCCTTAAAAATCAAATTTGTTACATTCCATCATTGCCAACTGGACCCCAAACAACCACTAGTTATGATGAATGGATGTTCCCTTAGGGTGGCTCCATGCCTTGAGAGACTTGAACTCCCCTCTGACCTTAAGTGGAACTTGTACATATGATCCATCGCTAAAAGTGCAGGAAAAATGGTCAGTTCATTTACCACTCCAGTAATTACCTGACTCCTCATGCTATCCTCTCTCTTTACAAGTGCCATATCAGGCGTAAAATGGAGTACTGTTGTCATATTTGAGCAGGAGCTGCCCAGTCCTCACATTCCAGTCTCAATAGAGTTAAAAAAAAAAATCTCCATGTTCTTGTGGGTAACAAATTATTTTCCACCCACCAATCTCTCTCTCACAGATGGGATGTGGCAAGCCTCTCACTGTTCTTCCACTACTTCCATGGAAAATGCTTGAACAAAAAGCATTCTGCCAGTTCTAACCTTCATGGCTAGGACCCACCATCTTGTAATAAACCACCCTCATTCCCTGTGTATTCCATTGGTGAGAAGTAAGTTCCATTCAAACAGCTTCTTTCAACAAACCACTGCTCTGTGGAATATTCACTTCCAAGAGGATGTTTTCCCAATCACTACAATCTTAACCTGTTCAAGTCTATGGTTAACTGTTATCTTCCCCTCCTAACAGCATAAACTGTCTCTTGCTCTGTAACCCTCTACCTCGAGTGGCCTTGTATAAGGTGAATCTTGCTGTAAAAGGAAAAAAAACAAAAGAAGTAATATTTACAACATAAGCAGTAACATTTAATTTGAATAGCAAATGTCTCTAAGGATATTTGTTACTTCTTAGTGGTGACCTGAATATTTTGTTGCATCAATAATATACAAGAAATCCATACTCTGACACTTCCTTTAGGTAATACAAAACTGATCTAGTTTGTCCTCCTATTGCTGAATTGGGTTGTCACTTATGAAAGATGATAATGGGGATGTTTGGAAAGAGAGAATATTTACACTTGCCCCATTTTAGGCATTAGTATATTGTTGTGTCCATAGAGAAATATATAAATAAAAAAAATTATTATACTATTATAGTGTCAAAAATAATTATAATAAAATAATTATAACAATTATAATAATCATCAATTCACTCTTTCTAAACCAATGAGAATTGACCCTACTTTTCTCCTCTACACACACACAAAAATGTGACATTCTCATTATCAGAGAAGAAATTAGCACAGATGGATCATTAACACATGTATCACAAAAAAATTTCTTCTTTTCTTTTTCAGTCCATAATAGTAACATTTATCTTTTAGCAACAAAAAATTGAAGTAAGAAAAACCCTGACACTTCTAGTATTTTCTACCTAAATTATCTGGACACTTATTAAACACACATATATATAAAAAAAAACATACAAGAAAGACTGTATACACTTTACTTATTCTTTATGTTATCATTCTGTCTGATTCCAATCTACATTTGATCCAAACTCACAATTTTATTCTGTATTACTGTCTCCAACATTATAATACAACCAAATAATAAATAATACTTTTGTTGTTTCCAGGTCTTGCTGTTTCTTATTTTTACAAGTATTTTTTGTATATATATAAATGTAAGGGGGTTTAGAATTATTTACTCAGTTATAACACCCCTACAATATTCATATCAGTCAGTCAGTTATGTGCCATGCGTGATACACACTTAGGCGATCATGTATTTTTGGATACATGACTGATGTGGCAGATTTTTTTCCGCAGTAGGTTGCCATTTCTTTCTGTGATAGACCAGATCCCATCCAAGGCTATAGAACCAGGTCTGTCCTGCTTTTTACCCATAACTAGGGGGAGAAGGAAAGGATTCATACCTTTCCCAAGGGTATTAGCATGTAAGTGAATTTAGCTGGAATTTGAACTCGGCTCTCCAATTCCTCAATCTGAGCTGCTATCCATTACTCCACCATACCTTAATATCTTAATTCAATGGAAGGAAGGAACAGAATAGCTGAAATAAAGAATGATAAATATGTATTGCTCTCAAAAAGATTTTATATACAAGATATTATATACAAATATGTATCTACCTGCCATCATTTGTTAATAGAAAATTGACACCATTAATTAATATTGGTAAATGGATTTGTAGCTTTGGGGGTTTTCGCCAAGTATGGATTCTTCTTCTCACAAGGATGTAAGAGATTCTATACTTCTTCCCTCTTGGTTGGAGTGCTTATATATCTACATATTAACCAATTGGTTCACATGCATATCTTAAATGCCTCTAGGTTGACCACCTGTTTACATATCCGGATCAAGCACCGACATCCACTGAAAACATAAATTTGCACCTGGTGGCTAGGAAGTTATCTTCCAGGTCAACCCACTGCTGTGCCTGGCTTCTCTTATGCTCTAGTGTGACACTGAGTGCAAAGTCAATTTTGGTAACATCTAGAGTGAGTCCCATACATATGAGGGAGCCGTGATAATAATAAAATATAAAACTAATACATATAAACAAATAAAGAAAGAATTCAAATTAAAATAAGACATAAACCCATATACTTTTTCTCTCCCCTTCTTTATTACTCCCTCTCTATACTTCTTTCTCAAGTAACAAGGGGGTAACCCTCAAATAAAAAAGATGAAGAAAACACTGAACCTGGCTGCAAAATGGTGGAAGTTTGGTGGACCAGAGTCTAGCCATTTGTGACTAAAAACTATCATAATCATGCATAACTTCTGCATAACTTCATATCATGCATAACTTCTGCATAACTTCATATTATGCATAACTTCTACCATATATAAAAAATTGAAAAAGAAAGGAATGCTGAAAAATAAAATAATTTGGGCTTTTCAAAATGATTAACACAAAGAAACTTTTGATATTAGCCAAAACCAAGGTTTATGCCAGTAATCTGGGAGCTTGGTCGAAAGGATATAAACTGACAGCCCTAGGCTAGATGAGGAGAAGGGACCACAAGAAACTGGAATGAAAGAAGATACTGCTAGTGAAACCAGTCACATGTGATACATGAAAAAGTTAAGGTCATCTGCTAATGATATTTTCTGTCCTTCTTAGGGTCAAGAAAAAGACAGCAGATTGACACCAACCTATTTCTAAGATGACTACTATCATCAACTATTAACTTTAAAACTACCCACAACGAAGCTGAAACAGACTTTCTCCAGATTGCTACAAAGATCTGCCTTATAAATTAACTTTTGCTACACCAAATTACAAAGGATTCATTCCAATCTAAATCTGATAAGTAAATATATATTATTAGTGTATATCTTATACCCAGTTCATTTTAATTCCAAGGTTTCCAATAAATAATATCAAGAAACTCTGGTAGCGTCCACGCATATTGGGACCACCACAGATCAACTCCTCTTAGAACAAAGGTTCCTTATTGACATTAAATTTGATTCAGGTCATCTGGTATTTCCTGGCATTAATCATATGCTGGAAATACATAATTCAGTTTCCATATTTGTAGGCATTTTATTTAGAGTCATAGAGACATATTCACTAGTTCCTTTATTGTTTAGGGATCGAAATATAATTTACAGTTGTACAATTATCCATGTCACTAGGCTTGTTCAAAATCAATTTTTCTTCTTTCTTCACAGGCACATTAAAGGCTTTTGAAATATAATGCATCTCCCTAGTCCAGTGTTTCTCAATCTTTTTTACTTCAGGACTACACACTTGTAGAATAACTAAAACTCTGAAGTGCACTTTAAATTTTAATAAGGAAAAATTGGTCATGAAATTTGAAAATATGCAATTTTTGTTTAAAATTCCCAAAGAAGATTAGCAGTAGTTTTCATTTTAAGGAATTTATGAAGAACCTGTGATTTATTTTTAGAGAGGTCAACAATGACTGATTTAAATCCCTTGAGGAAAGCAAAAGGGAAAAGATTATCCACTCCTCCTTAAAGATTAAAGAATTTGGCATTCAGTTTAAAATTTTAAATGAGATTGGTGTCTCTAGCTTTAAATAAAGATTTTTTAATTAGAAACATAATTCATAAATTATTTTTCTATTAACTTTGGGCACACCTGGCTACCTTTCAGGGCACATTGGTATGCCTGGGTGCACCGGTCGAGAAATGCAGCTCTAGTCAAGACAAGACTACAATTCAATCAATTCTACACAACAGAGTGCTAAAATTAAGAAGTAACCATTTTAAGATTTTGGGAAATTGAATCTTTATATTTTTTCTTTACACAACTTAATCTGTCTTTGCAATGTTGTTTCTAAGAATTTTTATAATTTTTATATTTATCAACATGTTTTCAGCTTACTTGATGTCACTCAAATATTCATAACATGATCATTGATTTAGATTCACCTGATTACCCCCCTTCAAAGTTAATCTCATGTAAAGATATTCTTTCATTTATCACTTATATTTTTAACAAATAATATTTTTTTCACAGGCACATTATAAGCTTTTGAAATATAGTATTACTGTATAGTCAAGACAAAGTACAATTTAATCAATTCTACACAACAGAGTGCTAAAAATAAGACTTCATTGTAATATTGTTATCAATGCACATATGGTAGCATGAGAGAACAAAGAAAACAAGTACCACAGGTGAAGTGAGAAGAAAAGAAGACAAGAATTGTTAATATAAAATTCTTTGTATTGCTGATATAGAGAATCAATGTGGAATGTCTCTTTGTGGGTGAGGGAAGTGACTTGGAGGATGGGGAGAGTTGACAGGGCCTGATGTTGATGCACATGTTAGGTTGATTGACTGAATATTCTTTTACATAAATATAATGCATTTTAAACAATATATGTGTGTGTACATGTGTGTGTGTTTCAGACAAAACCAAGTATGTCTTCTCTTTAGCAGTGTGTATAATGTATATGCACCATTTTGCAACAATTATCATTATATGCATATTTTTAAAAAAATTAGCTTTACACAAAGAATTATGTGCTGTAAAATTATAATAATTAATTGATTCTTGATGCATTTGCTTAAAGGTCATTGAATGTGGCCCTTAAATTTAATGTCATGTCATTTCCTATTTAGAGAATTCATATTATAATTATTTGCAAGTATATAAATAAATAGATAAGGGGAACAACTCTGTAATTAACAAAAATCCAACTACATTTAAAATTTAAAGTCATTGTTACTTGTATTTTTATTAATCCCTAATCAACAAGAATCTAGGGTTAAATAATTTTTGAATATACTACCACAGAGCGTAAATTTTTCTTGAACATTCAGACCAGTAGACAAACATAAATAAAAATACTGTTTAATAAATAGATGGAGAGTCTACTCCAATATGATAAAAAATAATGTTTAGTTATAAAGAATCTGTCAGATTAACAAAATTACTTAATTTTGTTTTGTTTACATATTTATAAAAAACTGCAGATATGAAAAATTCTGGGAGATCTATAATAAGAGAAATCTTCACTTAAAGATACAATTCAGCCTTGTCTAATTGGTTCTCTGTACCTCAGTTTGTCAGAGTGTATCAGATTTAAATATATATATATATATATATATATATATATATATATATATATATATATATACACACACACACATGTATGTATGTATGTATGTATATATATGTATATATTAAAGGTAACAAATCCAAGTGGATCCTAGTAACATAAAATATTAAAATTGATCCACACATTATATATTATTGTATCCTTAAAGGTTACAAACAGACAAAGGTGGTACGTGAGTGAAAGGAACAGCAACACGGGTGTAGATGAAAGAAAGAGAGGTTTATTGCAAAAGAGGATATTAAAGTATTATTAAAGACTACGGAACTTTTCCGTTTAATCATTTTTTTTCAGTTTTTTCTTGCTTTCTCACAAGTTTTTTAACATTTGGGTCTAAGTTGTTGAAATAACACCCTAGTCCATGGTGTTTTGCTGAGCACTTTCAGTTATATATATATATATATATATATATATATATATATATATATATATATATATATATATATACTTACAATTTAGAGAGATGAGGTTTTTGGTAATAATATTCAAGAAAAGAAAAAGAAATGAAAATATGAATAATTTTTGCAGAAAATAAATAATACATTTATTTTGTAAAAAAAATCATTTTGATATAAAGGTAGGTAATTTTTTTATCAAATTCAACTCTGTTGCCTGTGACAGTCACATCTATCTTACTTTACTCATAGGAGATTTAATTAAAAGTTAAACCTCCATACCACTCTGAATATTAAAATCAATTTTCTCTATTATTTTATGATGGAGTTTTGAAGAGTAAAACATGTACCAATGAAAAGCATCCAATTACAATTCAAAATAGGATATGATATAGATTATATGCAGTGAAATATAATAACAATATAATAAATGCAATACCTTTTTATATAAAGTTAATTTATTTCTGTAACAACCTGAATATATACATGTGTGAAAGTGTAGAATTCAGATATAAATACATATATTTACAAAGACAATATTAATAAAAGAAATGACAAAAAGAAAACCTTTTATGCAAACATATTTTGTTCTTTGAGGAACTTTATGAAGGCAAAATGTAGAAACTTTATTTAAGAAGCAGCATTTATAGACACATACAATACACCAAATATTCACATCACTTAGCAATCTCCATAGTTTTCCTTTCCTTTTCTTAATGCCAAACTAGAGATGTTTTAATATTTTAGTTCATTCTCTAATTCAGATTTCATGAATAACATTATTTTTCTCAGTGTTACATTGTCTGAGCATACAGATTCTAATTTCTAAATTTGCCTTCATAAAAGTTCCTCAAGGAAAAAACAAGTCAGCATAAAAGGTTTTCCTCTTATCATTTCTTTTATTTGTGTGTGTGTGTGAGAGAGAGAGAGAGAGAGAGAGAGAGAGAGAGAGAGAGAGAGAGAGAGAGAGAGAGAGAGAGAGAGAGAGAGAGAGAGAGAGAGAGAGAGAGCAGAGGATTCAAGACTCACTAATGTCACTTTTTCCCCCAATAAGAATCATGGATGTGCAGGTAATATAATGGATAGTGACTCGGAATGAGAAATCGAAGAGACGAGTTTGAATTCATTATATTCAATTACATGCAAATGTTGTTGGGAATTCATCTCTTCTCCCCATGGTATGGGTTAAATAGCAAAGCAGATTGGCCCCTTTAGCCTTGGTTGATAAAGTCCCTCAAGGGATGAAATACTTTGGCTTTAAAAAATTTTCTTTTGTCTCTCTCTCTCTCTCTCTCTATATATATATATATATATATCAGGTCATCCCATAAGTTCTCTCCGAATTTTGAATTTTGAAACAAGTGACCAAATGTTACATTTAATTACAGATTCAATCAACAATGTATTTTCCCTGATTATCTATGACTTCCTTCCATCTATTAACAAGCTTACTAATTCCATTACTGTAAAATTCTTTTGGCTTTGATTCAAAGAACTCACAAATGTCAGTTTTAACCTCTTCCTGTGTGACAAAAGCTGTTTCTTCCAAATGATTCTGTAAGCTACGAAACAAATGGTAGTCTGAAGGAGGAAGGTCAGGAGAATAAGGTGGATGAAGAATTTTCTCCCAACCAATCTTTTGTGACGTGATTCTTGCTGTTTGTGGTCGTGCATTGTCCTGATGAAACATCACCCGTTTTCGATTCACTAGAGCAGGTCTTTTTTTCCTCAAAGCTTGGTTCAAACGCTCTAATTGCTGACAGTATATTTGAGCATTAATTCTTGCATTAGGTGGTAAGAATTCAAAGTGGATTATTCCTTGGCAATCCCACCAGATTGAAAGAAGAATCTTTTGCCCATGAAGTTCCCTTCTCGGTTGTGGCTGGGATCCTTCCGCTTTACCAAGCCACTGTCTACGATGCTTAACATTTCGATAAAAGATCCATTTTTTGTTGCCAGTCACAAGTCTATCCAAAAAAGGTGAAACAAGTTGGTGAGAATGGAGAGAAGAGCAGATGTCAACTCAGGATTTGAGGTTGTTTTCAGACAATTCATGAGGCACCCATTTTCCAAGTTTAGGAACTTTTCCAAGTTGTTGAAGATGACGATGAACAGTTTTGTATGGTTTGAACCGAGAACCACTGCCAATTCCTCAACTGATAAAGCAGGATTTTCTTCAAGGGTTGCTTCAAGAAGCTTTTCATCAAACTCAACTGGACGTCCGGTTTGATCTTCATCTTCAAGGGTGAAATCTCCACTTCTGAATTTTGCAAACCATCTTCTGCAAGTACTTTCATTCACACAATCCTCTCCATAAACTGAGTGAATGTTTCTAGCCGCTTCGGCTGCTGAGTTTCCTTTCTTGAACTCATAAAGCATTACGTGCCTCAAATGATTCTTGGTTACTTCCATGTTAGCAGGGTTTTAATCAAACAAAATTTAATTTTATTGTTTTCTGAAATAAAATTTGATCAATTAAAATGCATCCAATCATAAAAATAATGTTCAGCCCCATTAGACATTATAAAATACTCTTTAAATTTTGTTCATTTTAACAAAAATTTAAAATTCGGACAGAACTTATGGGATGACCTTATATATATATATATATATATATATATATATATTATATATATAAATTAATTAATTAAATTAAGAAAGAGACAACCTATAATTTATTTCCTCAGAAAATATATTTTCCTGGTTCATCAAGTCACATCTCTAGTTACAAAGGAATTTGGTTTCTTTTATTTTTAATACCAGTTTTTGAGGGATAGTTTTAGACTGATATAAAGTGACAGAGGGAGCGGGAGGGGGAGGGCCATAGAATGATCTAAATTAGAAATGGATGGTAGGGATAGGATTGTGTTTAAATCCATCTTTATTAAGTTATGTAGGTTCAAGTGTGTGTGTGTGTATATATATGTGTGTGTGTGTGTGTGTGTGTGTGTGTGTGAAGTAAATTGTCACCATTTCGTATTTTTAATTTCACACATGCACAAGGTTTTATTTTGGTTTTGTTGACTGCACAGTATAGTAGGGTCAGTTGGGCACTGTCTGTGAGAAAAAGAGCACCATGACGCAATTCCCTCCACCAGAAATTTGGAAACAGCATGCTGTACTGCTTGACATTTGCAGTGGAAACTCTAATCTGAACATTTCAGTGTGTCTGGGTGTTAATCTGAGGACAGCACAGAGGATTTAGAAAGAGTTGGATGAGTCTAATGGTGATTACGAAGGTGTTTAGAGTGATCACTAGTGATTGCAATGTTATGCCTCCATTCAACTTCCTACAGGGCCTCAGACTCAATATGAAGGCCTACATAAAGTGTGTCGAGATAGTGCTGCCCTGGGTCAAGAGGAAGACCTTATATGCAGCAAGCGGACTCTGCACCATGCCACACGAACAAAAGAACTCAGTCATAGCTGTCTCATAATTTCTGTGACCACATCACCCTTTACATCTGGCCACTCAACTCCCAGACTGCAACCCTCTTAATTATTGTGTGTTGGCTGCAGTTGAGCAAGAGACCAACAAAACTCCTTGTAACAGCAAAGATGAACGGAAGGCAAGGATTATGGCAGCATTCAACTTAAACAAGGAGACCGTCCAGAATAGTTGCAGGAGATTTCGAAGTCATCTGGAGGCTGTGGCTGAAGTTAATGGCGATTATATTGAATAAATTTACTCCTTAGTATTTCAAGATATATTTGTATAATTTTGGTAAATATATCTGTTAAAATGAGATGTCAGTGTTATTTTCATTTTTGCATAATTTAGTTGACAATTTATCCATTATACCCTGTATATTAGTATATTTAGGCAGTAACTTTGCAACTCTTTATTTAAACATGTTCTATAGAATAGAACAGATAAAGTATTCTCAGAGAATTTTGGTGTTTTTCTCCTGATGTCAAATAAATCAGATAATCTGTCATTGTTTGAATTTCTTACATGAATCATTTGAATTATTAAATATTGACTAGTTTTTCCTTCATCTTATTTTTTATTTTATTTGATTACACCTATTAGTAGTAGTAGATGTAATAGACTTTAGTTATACTTCTGTGAACATTAAGACATTTTTTATGTTTATACGTTCTACGATATTGCCGAACTGTGAACATTTCATAATGTGTGATGTCATTAAGACATTTCTTTGAAACAATAAACCATATCAACTTTGTCAATATCCAAAGGTTAACTGAAAAACCACTTCCTGTCTCTCATCATGGCTGATGCTAACCTCCATGAGAGCAACTTGTTGCGCCTTCTTGGTCTAACCTTCTCAGCTGATATGAAGTGGAAAGACTACATTGATGCCATTGCTAGGTCTGCTGCTAAGAAAGTCGGTTCATTGTGTTGTGCAAGACAAATTTTATCTCCAGAATGTATCTTACATATCTATAAGTTTACTATTCGCCCAAACTTTGAATATTGCAATATTTATTCTGTGCTATACAGAAATGTGGCACAAGGCCTAATGGGGGTTGGGGAAAGGATGGTCTTCTTCTGTCTTAACTATAACTTAGCTAGCCGGAATCACTTACCCAATCGTACGAACAATATTCCATACACCAAAACAACACATTCAAACGTACCTTTCTTATTCCAAACACCATAACTTTGAATATTGCTGCCACATATTGTCCGGGTCTCCTGTTATATATTTAGAGATTCTTGATAAAATCCAAAGAAGAATCAGCGATATTATTGGTGCTGACCTGGCATCTTGGCTTCAGTCACATTCACACCACCATAAAGTTGCTTCCCTATGTCTTTTCTATAATTACTTTCATAGAAATTGTTCAAATGAACTCTTTGCTATGATACCTAGACTTAATGGATTTAAGCACAATACTATATTCATGGCAAGGCCTTATCAATTCACAGTTGAATTGGCTAGATGTAGTCATAAGTTCTATGCTAACAGTTTCTTTTCTCACACTTCTTGTTTATGGAACTCTCTTCCAGCCTCCTTTGATCTTTAAAAATTTAAATGCAATGTCACTTGTCTTGATTACTCTTCTATTCTTCTTGCTCCCTAATGTTTCTCTTTTTTTCTTATTCTTCCATTCTCAGTAACTCCTCGTGTCTTAGTGGCTTTACTGCCTTGCATGGGGTGATATGATTTAAAAAGAGAAAAGAAAAGGGCTTCCTCAAGTAATATGTGACAAGTCTAAAATTTAGATAAAATTAAAAAAATAAAATAAAAATTATCCCATAATGTAGTAATTTATCTAGATACTATGCTGGGTCCTCTAAAGCATTTCTTGATGCAATGAGGTTATTTGGCAGCGCCCATCTCCTCTCCAATATGTGACAAGCCTAAAATTTAGATAAAATTAAAAAATAAAATTATCCTATGACCTAATAATTTATCCGGATAATATGATAGATCTTCTAAAGCATTTCTTGGAGCAACAAGGGTTACTTGGTGGTACCCATCTCCTCTCCAATATGTCACATACACATACTTAAAATTTAGATAAAAAATTATCCTATGATCTTGTAGAATGTCAGGATATTATATTGGGTTCCTCATTTCTTTTAATAATGGTGGTTACTTGGTGTAAATTATTATAAAAATTAAAATTAGCAAGTTAAACTGACTGGCCATGATTAAGGTTGACAATGGCTGTAACAGCTAATTTGCTACTATTATATGTTCAAGTAACTGACAATGTCTAGGGATCTCTCTTTATAGTACTGCTTAGTTATTGCATAATATTATTACATATATATATATATATATATATATATTATATATATATACTAGCAGCATGGCCCGTGCTTGATTCAAAAATCGTACGTTTAGGTAGTTTCCTCTTACTTTTCAACGAATATGTGTAAACTGATTTGCAGTACAAACGGTAGTTACGCTCACCAAGCATTTCATGTGACAAAACATACTACCACTGTTGAGATTGACTGGAAAACCTCAAAGATGCCTCTACCTCGGTTTCCTCATCTCGCTTTCTCTTTGCTGCAGAGGTTTTTTAGAACGCCTGCTAAGGTTGCCTTGCCTGGGTGTTTTTGCAGCCTTTGCAGAGCTGCCGGGTTGGTCATCGCCACGGCACGCAGAAGAGTGCAATGCAGAGGTTGAAGTAGACGCTATACGATCATCTGTAACTGGAGTTATTATGTGCTCCTCCGCAGTCGCCTGTTCTGCATGTGTAACGTTAACTGTGTTAGGGGTCTTCAGTTGCTGACGTGCAGATGTTCATCGTGTAGGAGCCATTTGAAGGGTTGTAGAAATGCTGTGTAAGAATGAGAATAGAAGTTGATGCTGAAGCTGAAGCAGTGCAACCTCGTTGTATACGAAAACTAAAAATGCAGTGAAGCGGTATGGAAAAAGCTTCTCCTAGCTATGGGCTGTGCTTTCTGGCAGCATGAAAACGTCGCTGTAGGAAGAGGTTATGCAACCAAAACGTTGAAGTGTTGAAGGTTAAAAAGTAGTGAAACACTGAGGTGTACTGGGCCGCATAGTAAAGGCAGAAGAGAAGTAACTTGCGACAGCGGTTAACTGTCTAATAGCAAAACTGAACTATGAAAAAGTAGAAATAGGTATGGAATGCTAAGATGGACTGGGCTGCACAGTAGAGGCAGCACGCGGAGATAAAATGGGTAATGCAAACATTTAAGCAAATAGGTAACTTGCGGTAGCAGGAAGCTGTCAATTAATCCAAGGACAGTTGTGTTAATGGCGATCAGATCAAGACATGAGTGTGGATGCAGCCCACTCTGAAGGTATTTAAAGGGAGCGTGATTTGTCATTGATTGGTGTAGCTTGGACAATGGCCATGACTTAGACCAATGAATGAGCTCACGCAAAATGGAAGATGCTAGCGCGCTTTCACGCACATGCGGATGATTTGGCAAGCGCAAGGCTTGGCCATAAATGGGGTCAAGCTGCCTGCTGCATATGCAGCTTGGCTCTAATGCACATGATGCCGGCGATGAGAATGCAAGGAGCTGCAATGAAGCATTTGCTCGTTTGTTTTGTGCGACAACGAAATGCCACTAACTGTTTGCCGGCATTAGCTTTGAAATGAATTGGGAGGACGTCCTGCTGTTTTAGCGCAAAAACTCCTCGTCAGGTCTGGGATGCGGCCTGGGCTAGGGGAAACGGTTTAAAGAATTGGAAAATGGACTGCTGAGGGCGGAACCATTTTCACTCAGCACGTATGCGGGATTTTTTTCAGTAAAGATGCAAATAAAGGAAGTGCTTATTTTGGTAAGATGCGACAATTAAAGGAAAAGTGTTGACAAAGTCGAATATGTCATTTGTGGCTCAAAGTCAGATCTAGTAGCAGAGATAAAAAAGCCGAATTTCTATGGCCCTGCACCCATTCCAGAATTTGAGGTCAAATGTTTTCTTCCACCCCACTGCAAGCACTGACCTGTTTCTTCCTGCACATAGTATGACCTTAAATTAATCTGCATTTAGGAAATACCCAACTGGTAAAACATTTTTAAGGGTTGACCGATTGTTGATTTGCACTCTGTTTGGGGAGCGCTCAGAGTTGAAACTTCACAGGGTGACTCCCAAGGGCCTCCTCATAAATCTGATCGGTTTCCGATAAAAACTGACATGCGGTTCAGGCGCAATCTGGGCGTATCGGTTTTGGGGTTTTATCAATTTTCCGCGCTGTTTAGGGGTCCGTGGTCATGAAACTTCTGGACAACACATCTAATGGTAGACTCTAAGAGGGTGTCAAATTTGGTTGAAAAGCGATCATTCCTTCTGTAAGCAGATTTTTTCAATTATCGATTTTTTCGGAACCTGAGTCCAAACTCAAAAATCGGGCTCTGTCATGTCATTACGGTAGCCATTTGCAAACTTGTGGTGAAAACTGCATCGAAATCGGGTGAGAAATGCAGCCTGGGCAAGGTAACAACGCCCACGACAGACACACAGACAGACAACATGAGAAATATAGATAGTAGATATTATATATATATTATATATATATATATATATATATGACAAATTTCTCAGCGTTAACCTGTAGGAAAAGACAATATTTATAAATGTAAAAGACAATAGGAAAACGGTAATATTAGCCGACGCATTTCGTCCAATGTGAACTTTTTCAAGGAAAAAATGAAATGAATTTATTAAAACAGAGTAATAACAAAACAAAATGTTCTTAGCGACTGGAAGAATTTAGAAAATACTATTATATTAGTTTCCTATTGTCTTTTACATTATATATATATATATATATATATATATATATATATATATCTATATATATATATATATCTATATATTATGTATAATATATATCTATATATTATGTATAATATATATCTATATATTATGTATAATATATATCTATATATTATGTATAATATATATCTATATATTATGTATAATATATATCTATATATTATGTATAATATATATCTATATATTATGTATAATATATATCTATATATTATGTATAATATATATCTATATATTATGTATAATCTATATATTATGTATAATATATATATTATATATATATTATGCATAATATATATCTTTATGTCATGTATAATATATATTTTATATATATATTATACATAATATATATTATAATAAGAACTGAACTGTTTATTTAATCTATAGGGGTGATTCCACTGACAATGTCTAGGGGTCTGTCATCTTGTTCTTTTTAGTACTGCTTAGTTATTGCTGACCGTTTCCATTGAATCTAGGTCTGTATGATTTCATCCCAGTTGTTGTGCACACAATAACTACCAAATACATTAACAAAGGCTGTTGTTCTTTGGGACAATTCTGAATCTAGAATTTGGAACTTTAAATTCATATAATACTGCTGTCATTCTTGATCCTCATTTCTTACTCTGAATGTAAATAATGATAATTCCCCATCCCATAAATCCAACTATAGATTTGTAGTAGCTACAATTTTTTTTCTTTCTAAATGTCATCAAATGAGATCAATAATTTACCAAATTTTAGGGGATATTTTTTTCTGATCAGCAAAGCCCAAATTAGGATTTAAAAAGATACTAACAAACTGGCTATATTCGCTTTTAGTGGATCTAAGAAGGATGCATGAATATTTAAGATTGTGCTGCAAATAAAATATGTAATATCCACAAACATAAATTATAAGAAATGGCCAAATGGTAACGATATTCAATCATGACAAGAAATACATGTTTGAAACAACAGATTAAATTTTATATACACAATTTACAATTTCTTTGTTTGTAATGATCTGTGCAAAGGTATAGAGAAAAAGTTCTTTGCTGTTTCAGAAATGTTCAATGTCTAAAAAGTCGTCTGTCTTTGATTGAAACGTTGAATTTAAGTTAGACAAAAGATTTTTCTTTGAAAGATATTAAGTGAAAAAGTTTGTTGTATGAATTTTTCTAATCTCTCATAAAGGAAGTTTGTTTCTTTGGCGGCAATTTTGACATATAATTCCCGTGTGTATCTTTGTGTGTGTGAGTCTCAAAATGTGATGAAAATTTGTTTGCTGTTTCTATTTATAGTTTTTTTAACAACAAAATCGGCTCCACTAGCTTGGTAGCTTGTTGCAAATTTTTCTGAGAAATGCGTAGGTAAATGCTGTATTTTTTAATTTTTAGCCAATAGGATTTCTTGAAACATTTAAATTAGGAATGAATTTTAGAAAGATTTTTTTATATCAGTTGAGCCTATTTTTGCACAAATTTTGACTGTTTTGTTATGGAAATTTCTCAAAGCTTATTTTTATTTAACAACCAATGAAATTCAAGAAATTGTTTGAAAATTGAAATGAGGGTTATTAAACGCTAATACAAAAAAAGCTACAAAATAATTCTTACCTCCAATGGCCTCTTTCTTGTCATCTCAGAATTTGAAGTAGTGCTCTATTTTTAAAATCAAATATTTTTGTATCTTATAACAAACTCAATATCTGACATCATTTTTCTAGAAACTGCCTCATTTAGTTTAAAATGGCATACATGTTTCTTTGATAACCTCTGGTGAAGAAAATAATTCCTGATGTCAATTTCACATAGCCCATGCTATAACTGGATGTCTTGTGAATCTTCATGTTAACATAGCAGACCTAATACTCAGTCTATTTGCTTAGAAATTTATTCTTTGGTGATCTTGGTTGACTTCAAATCACCACCAAGGTCAACTTCACATAACCTGTTATTATTTGAGATCTTACAGTTATCCAAGGCAAAAAATGAGTTCTTGGGATTTTCCATTTGACTGTAATGTCTGAACACACACACACACACACACACACACACATACACACACACACACACAAAAACTTCAGTAGGATTATAAATGGTAAGTATAGATAAATAATATTCCTATTAATATTGTCATATTTTTTTCAGTATTACAGTTGATTCATTTTCCAGTCGTCTTCAGGTGGAATTTTTGTCCAATATTGATTTTAACATTTTAAATTTTTATTTATTCATGCATTATTATTATTATTATTTTATTAAGTTTTTTTGGTAAAATTGCAGAAACCAATTTAAAAGAGAAGCATCATTTCAGGTGTAAAAAAGCTTGAATATTCCCAAAACAGCCTTAAAAATTTGTGGAAACCTACCGTTTAGGAGATATCTTTTTTTTTAAAAGAGTTTCTGGATCCTAATCTGCAATTTTACTGTTTTTTTTAATTAGTTTTTATTTCATTTTACTTTTTACAGCACTTCAGCCAGTTCATTCTCCTGTCATCTGGTATAGTTTTTGGCTGTTATTGATTTTTTACTTTTTATCTATTTATTTTTTTTCACTATTTTAACATAATTAATGCTATACTGTTTCTCAGATTATACAGTAAGAAACTTTCACATAATTATTTTTAATTTCTCTTCTGAATATTCAATCAACTAAAATATGTAAATAAGCAAAAGAGGGTAAAAATTTACTGATACTGTTTCAAAAAGATTTACTTGTTGATGTCATTAGAAATCTGACATGAGTAACTTGTTAATTTCTTTTTCCTGAAATGACATTCGTGAGAAAACATACTCTATGTAAGGAGAATGGCAAAACTAGTCTGCATTTTCAATTCACTGCCTGCCCCTCCATGTTTCTTAATATTTGCTTCTAATCTAAAATTTGCCAGATCTTTCTTGGGAAATTTTGTACATAGCTATTAAAGAGCATTATTAGGTTTCTTTGTTCATTTAATTGAAAATTTGAAAGGGGTTGACATCTGGGTTTAAATTCTTATGACATGTATTTGATTTCCTTGATTTTAAAACAGATTTATTCTCTGAGAAAATAGCTTCAAAGAGGATTCTTTACTGCACTATTCAGATAACATATTCAATCTTAGCTTCATCATTATTTTCCTTTGCCAAATAAACTATCATGTTAAAATGAAAAAAAAAAAATGTAATATTAATGATGATCTTGAGGGCTATTTTAGATTTGTTTTCCAAGTTGGATCTAAAAAGATATCATCAGTTCTCAACTTGTTATCTATGTCTTATATAGTAAGTCTGATCAGCTCAATAAGGTCAAATTGGCAGCTAATCTAAAAAATGATCTACAATCTGTTGTTAACTGGATCAAGGAACAGCTTGTTAATTTTAACACCTTCAAAATAAAACTGCTCTCTTTTAATCGTCTGAGAGAACCCTTTTTGCCTTCTATCAGTATGGCTAATGCTAACCTCTAGGAGAGTTACTCATTGAACCTACTCAGGCTAATGTTTTCCATGAAGTAGAAAGATTATATTGATTAAATCAATTGCTAGAAGTGGCTGCAGAAGTTTGGTGAGGTTTGGTGATGCCTGGGGATAACTTTGATTGTATACCCCTAAGAGTCAAGTGTGTGTGTGTGGGGTGTGGATATAGGACCTAGTACTGAGAAATGTGAAAAAGAAAAACATTTTAAATATGTAAAAACAGATGAAACATGAAATAAACACTTTATTTCAAATTTCAAAAACTAGATTTTTATTTCGCTCTTTGATTGGATGCCCTCCCCGATATGGCTGCAAGGGGCGTCTCCCCCCACTCTACACGCTACTGATTGCTAGGTCTGCTGCTAGGAAGTTGGTTCACTATGTCATGCTAGACAATTTTTCTTGCCAGAATCTATCTTACACATTTATGAGAATATAATTCATTCATGCATTGAATATTTCTGCTGCATCTGTTTTGGTGCTTCTGCTATGTATTCAGAAATGCTTGATAAAATCCAAAGAATCTGCAATATTATTGGTCCTGACCTGGCATCTCAGCTTCAGTCACTTTTGGAAAGTTTGTTCATTGTGTCATGCTAAACAATTTTTCTTGTCAGAATCTATTTTACACATTTATAAGTTTTCTTTGTGCACCTTGACCTGGTGTAATGGTTAGCAAGCTTGTCTCGCTAGAACAATTACAACTGAGTAGTGAATTCGATCCTCACTGGGTGCTCCTTATTTCGACCTTGTGCCACATCTAAGCTACGCTTGGAAAATCACTATAAGTGTTCTTTCGTTATCTTTGATCTTCTTAATTCCTGTTCTTTCATTGTTCTTGCTCCTTAATAATGTTTTTTTTCATGTCCTCTCACTCTCAGTAATCCCTTGCATCTTAGTGTCTTTATTACCTTGTTTGGGGTGTAATGATTAAAAAAAAGAGGATTTTTTGCTACATTATCCAGAGAACCTATATAAGTGTATTCTTTTTCTATTTGTTTATTCTCATACACTCCAATATCTACTATGTTATAGGTATAAAAAAATTAATACACTCATTATCAACTTTGACAATGGCTAACATAGCTTCATACAATTAGAGTCTTCAGCTATGTACAGTGTAACCCTGATATAAGAGACCCAGATATAAGAGAAACCCCGGATATAAAAGAGATTGTCTCTGGTCCCAAATTAGAGCCCGTGTTAATGTATATATAATAGACAAAACCCGGATATAAGAGAAACCCGGATATAAGAGAAACTCGGATATAAGATATTTCTTCTCCGGTCCCGACAACTCTCTTATATCCGGGTTACACTGTACCAGCAAAATTTAATTTCTTGTGACCAAGAGATCAATATCAATTTATTGTGACTTTTTTTTTTTAATCATTTCACCTCAAGCAAGGTGATAATGCCACTAAGACACAAGGGGGTGTGAAAGAGACATTAATGAAAAGAAAAGACAATAAAAGAATAGGTTTCAGGAAGACAAAAGATAGTGATTAGCATTGCATTTATATCTTTGAAGATTGCAGGTGGCAGGAAAACAAGAAACTTGAAAGAGGTGTTCTACAGGCAAGAAAAGAAGCTATTAGAATAGAACTTATGATTACATCTATTTCAACAATAAAATTTGTTTTTCAATCTAGTAGCACATATAAATTCATCCAGTTGAGGTACCAATCAGAACCATTGCCATAAAAATATTTGCAGAAAAGACAGAGGGAAGCCACATCACAACAGTGGGAAAGTGACTGAAGTTGAGATACCAGGTCAGGACTGATTATATTACCAACACTTCTTTGGTTACCTTTTCTTATAAATTTCATTAAAAAAACTAAATAAGCATGCACAAATTATTTATTTAGACATTTTAAAATCAATGATTCTATTTATTTCTTTATTGTTTTTAATACTCGCAAAATTGTTTATATTAAGTGAATTTGTCTCCAGGGGAAATTTTTGTTTTTAATAAAAATCAATAAATTGCATTATGAATTAGATTTTTCCACTAGAGAATTTTAATTAGTATATGCTTTTATTAAGTGTGTGCATAAATTCCCAGCACTGTTTTCTTGAAAACTAAAGACAGTACTGTACAGACAATAACTGAATGTAAAACAGGTAGAAATAGTAACCAAATGTAAAAGAGTTCAAGGCAGTAACTGATTGAATGAGAGAAAAAAAACAATAACCAGATATTGGAGAGAGAGTAACTGATTGTAAAAGCAGGAGAGACAGTAGCTGTAGTGAGAAATAAATGACTGACTAATTAGCATAGCTAAGGCATAGAGACTATATAAGTGCCCAAGCAGTAAGGGGAGGGGAGAATATATGTGATATACACAACGACTACCTGTGGACTGATAAAATTTAAAGAAATCACATTTTATAGTAACCTAAATGTAAAAAAAGTAGAGAGGGTAACCAAATATAAAAGTGGTAGGAACAGTAACCAAATGTCAACAAGGTAGAGACAGTTCAGTAACTGAATGTAAAATATGTAGAAAGAATAATTGAATATAAAAGATGTAGATACATTATGAGTAACCGAATGTAAAAGTGGTAGGAACAGTAACCGAATGTCAACAACATAGAGACAGTTCAGTAACTGAATGTAAAATATGTAGAAAGAATAACTGAATATAAAAGATGTAGATACAGTATGAGTAACCGAATGTAAAAGTGGTAGGAACAGTAACCGAATGTCAACAAGTAGAAACAGTTCAGTAACTGAATGTAAAATATGTAGAAAGAATAATTGAATATAAAAGATGTAGATACTGTATGAGTAACCAAATGTAAAAGTAGCAATGGACAGTAACCAAATGTAAAATAAGTAAAAAAAAAAAAAAAAAAAAAAATAGTGACAAAAACTCTTCACCTACTTTCTTTTCTTTTACTTTTTTCTTTGCTGATGAGTTAAATATTTTTTAAAGGACAAATTTTCACCTTTCATCCTTTCTCAAAGTCACTGTAAAAGGTTCTGACGCAATTAGCATTGATGCATGGTATAAAAATTTTAGCTCCCTATCAAATCTAGATTATTGTGCCAAACACAAAAACCTAGTTAGTCGGAATAGAAACGGAAAAGGTGAAAATAGATGAAAATCACAAACTAAGACTCAACCACTGCATAAAATTTTAAAGAAGAAGCATTTATTACACAAGACAAAAAAAGTAAAAATACAAAATTTACACAAAAACTTCTTTTTGTGTGCAAAAAAAGGCAAGATAACAAATTTCTGGTGTTTTGAAAAAGGATCATAATTGAATAATGGAAAAAAAATACTATTTCAGTTTAGAAAGACACAAGGATTTTGAAAATGACAGAAAAAGCAATTCAAGAAGGCTGAAAAACAAAAATACTTACATTTTACCTGTTCCACGAGTGTCTCTGAGACATATAGTAAGTTTAGAAAAGTCCCTTTTAAAACCGAAGTGTTCATGCTTAGGAAAATTTCTTTGAATTCTTTTCGTTCTTTGTTGTCCAACCGTAGGAGAATTTTCACTTGAACTTCAAAATTCTTTAATATTTGCAGCTGGATGGTAACTGGTGCCTTCTTGATGCTTATAGTGGGTTATTTGTGGGGTTCGATTTGGGCCTTGTTAGGATTAGCCCACTATAAAGGAATATTTGAATAAATAAATAAAAACATTATAAACTGGAGTGTAACAATAATTTATATAAACATTAATAAGTAGTTTCATATTGTACAAAACAGTAGTAATGTTCAGAGAAAGCACAAGTTTGGTATTTAAGTAAAATGTTTTTTTTATTACATTTCAATGAATACGGGAGTTTCTAAAAGTACTTGGTAATATGTCCTGTGAATAAGAAAAAGGAGGTAGAATGTATAAGAGAAGTAAAATGGGATGAAAATGACAAGAAAGGTGTGAGGAGTGGTAGTGGTTGTTGAAGTCGAGATGCCTTTGATGTATCCACTCACAGTTGTAAGTGTTCGTCTCTCTGTGTCTTCTCTGTGTGTATCCTGTTGGAATCTCTCTTTTTTCCTTTTAGACAGGGGTCTATTTATATTGTTAGCGAAGTTGAAATAGACTCCGATTAAGTTGTGTATTATTTCAGGCGTGCTCATTTCTTATTGGTCAACATATATTTATTTAGGATTATATTTAATTAACTTCAACAGGAAGTTATGCATGGAGCCTACTGCGCAAAGCCCGAAATATGGCATTATGTTTTAAGTTATGAAAGAGGTAACTTCCTGTTTCTTCTCTTAGTGTCATTATAGGCTCTCTCCTTGATGTCAAGTCTTCTGCTCCATGATGTTAATTTGCCTTGTCCCCTTGCTGTCAAAATGTCTTATTCATTTGTCCACTGACCTGATGGAAGACTTCTGTGAGTCTATTTTTCAGAATAAATATTCTGAAAAATAGGCTCACAGAAGTCTTCCATTTGGGTTCTTACTAGGGCTTGAGACTACATCTCTCATTGGTCAGTATATATGAAAAAATAATTTTCCATAAACTTGAAATGAATCCTTTACAATTTTGGCAGTTTTTAAAAATGCTGAGCAGAAAAAAAAAGATTTTGTTATATCTTTTTTTCAGCTCAGTAACACAAACTGTCTGGCCTTCATAAAAATACATTTCTCTCAAAAGAACATGTACTAAAAAAAAACAGCCTAGACGATTAAACATTTATTCAAGACTAAAATTTTTAAAGTAGTAAAAATAACATTTTTATAATGGCTACCTTAAAACAACAAAGGTTTCCTCGTTTCAAAGAAGAGTCAGTCAGTCAGTGTGCCATGCGTGATACACGCTTAGGCAATCATGTATCTTTCCAAACATGACTGACGAGGCAGATTTTTTTTCTCCACAGTAGGTTGCCATTTCTTTCTGCGGTAGACCAGTTGCCACCCAAGGCTACAGAACCCCTGCAGGGGTTGGGGAGAAGAAGAGAATTCATACCTTTCCCAATTCGAGTAGAATTCGAACTCGGCTCGCCGATTCCTCAATCCGAGCCGCTATCCATTACTCCACCGTATGTTCATAAAAACGCCACAAGTTATTTCAATTAACCGCATTACTTACAATTACTCCGCAACTTATGTAAATATAAAAAAATTTTTTATTGGCAATGATGTGACAGATGTGTAATAAAAGGTACTGTTGATTATTTACAACTAATTAATTTGTTTACTTTAAATAATCAACTGAGTATTGTTTTTGTATCACGTGGTAATAATACTTGTAAAAAAAGGATGCACTTAAACTAAACAAATAATCATTTTAAAAGTTCTCTGAATATCGGTTGCCATAAATTACTGTTTTAAAAATAAAGTGTAGAATTATATAAGTGTTGCTTACTTTGGCAAATAATTTGTTTCTTCTGAAAGAAAGAAAAATAAACGTTGCTTTGTGTTGGGCTTCTTGTAAAAACTTCAATCATCAATCATTGTAAATGAAACATCTTTTTGTGGATTTATGTTGTGTAAAAGTTTTCTTTTTTTAAAATTATAGATTTCCGTAGATCTAAATTCAGATCAAAAACAATCTTTTTTTTTTTTTTTTTTAGCTGGAGTGTGGGAGGAGGATTTTTCCCCCTATTTTATTTTTAGAATGATGAAATTGAATTAAAATCAGTTCATCTTTCATGCTTCTTTATCACCCCCCCCCCAATTTTTTTTTTAAAGGCTTTATCTTTATAGCACAATTGGATCTAATAAATGCGCACATACACATATATACACATACACACCCATATATTCAGAAACAATTTCCTAACAAAACATAAGAAAAAGCAAAAGCTGCTGTAGTCAACATTTTATAAAAATTTCACATTTTATTAGATTAGAGAGAGAGAGTCATTGCCTGCAGCACCTAATAGGCAAATTTAATTCAATTTCAATTGATTTACTGACTTTTATTTTTCCTTTTTGAAAATTAAAAAAATCCAAGTAAGTGTTTTCATCTATTTTTTTCTTTAATCGAAATTTAATCAAAATAAATAAATAAATAAAAATAAAAGGAAGCATTCTTCGTTCTCAAATCATAAGTCAATACACCATGTTGAAAATTCTGTGTTAAAAAGTGTCCCTGGCGAGAATGAAAATATCAATTAAATTTTTAAAATAGAAAAGCTAAAAATGTGAAAAAGAAATCCCCCTCCTCTCTTGAAATTGATGAAGAAAGACAAAATTTATGAAAGCTGATATTAACATAAATAAACATACCTCGTGTCTGTTTCATGATGACTTCTTTTATGTACTAAAAAAAACGGTTTCGGGATTTCTTGATGGCAGAATAAGATGTATAATTTCTCTGCAGGTGCTCTAATCAGTGTTTAAGCTCAGATAAAAGAGATAATTTACAATGCTGATTTTCAAAGCAGACAGGTCAGGTCAGGCTTAGGCTTATTACTGGTAACATGTAACCCAATACAACCTGCTTCATGGATGGGTGGTTAGCATCTAAAGTAAACCAGCTCCCCACCACTAGCTTTTCTGTTGCTGATGTGGGTGGCATGTCACCCAACGGGGCAAAAAACAAGACGTGTCAAAGGGTGAATGAGCTTCTTCTTATAGGAGCCAACAACACATATTAGTAAATATATATAATATCCTACATCAGTAGCATGACTTCAGCACCTGAAGATTGCAAGTCTGCATGAAACTCAGTCATGCTACCCACGTTGGATATTAGGCATATTCACTAATATATACTTCTGTTACATAACATTGAGCACTGTATTTATAACACCTGATGAAGAAATCTTTTGATATGTATGTGCAAGTATATGTGTGTATATGTATATTTTTTATCATACCCATGCCTATATATATATATAAACAAAGACTTGTACCCACAGAAATAGAAAATAGACTTAAACAAAATAGACGTCGTTATTGAACCTTTAGAACCCTTTCAGCCAACACTTTTTCAAAAGTAATCATTGGCAAAATACAAACACAATCAAGACACATTAATAATAAATAAAGAATGAGGAGGAACAGTTAGAATGCAATTAAAATAAATTTTAATTTTAAATAAATTCATGACTAAAAAATAATTAGGAAGTTCCAAAAGAGTATAAAATAGAAAAAAGACAGTCTCTCGATCAAACATAAGGAATGCATAAAATGCTCCCAACATAGTATTTTTATTCAATAATTATATGTGTTGCTTCACAATCTATGCTTTTCATTCATGATATTTAAAAACAGATCATATATCTAAAATCTTTTTTCACTGTCCAAAGATGGTTTGTTTGACTTTAATAGAAACTCTTCAGTAATGCCTTCATCCCTTTAAGTGATATGTGCCATGTGTGGGACTTCCCTACTTGTCTGCCAAAGAACTTCTGCTAGCAACTGATAGATAGCATTGCCAAAAGTAATATATAAGAAAAAGTCTCTTTTTTTTCTTTTTCACCCATAGGATGCCTTTCATACATTGTAATAAATACAGTATGTTAAATTCTTACAAAAATTAACATGGTTGTATAGCAGTGTTAATTTTTCTGTCATGTAATATTTTTATTTGCCTGTGGTATGGATTATCACCCCTTATACATATTCAGTATTTAAATAAGTCCAGCTCAGACACACTCCATTCTATGATAAATAAGGCTTCAGATAAGTTATACCGGTGTTCATCTTTTCACTACACTGCCTTTAATAAAATTAAAGGAAGGATTGAAAAATTTTACTTTTCTGCTGTACAAGATATTTTTTTCTTTCTGATTAGATATTTACTAAATTTAGCTTAGTAGTCCAACAGAGGATCACGTGTATAAGGCACCTAGTAAAAATTAAACTCAATTCACTCATTGTCTGCAAGATAAGCTTACTGAATATAAGGCCACAATAAACAGGTCTATATTCTTTGTGATCATAATAATTAAAATTATGCATGAGTTTTTTCTTTCGTATATCTTTTCAACCAATTTCTTTTTCTTCTTTTTTATTTTTCTTTCTCAAATTTATTTTATTATTTCTTTCTATTCTCTCTATTTCTCTTTATATATTTTCTTTTCCTTTCTTTTACTTTTTCTCATTCATTGTTTCTTTTTTTCTTTCTTCTTGTTACTTTTGTTTCTCTTTTCTATCTTTTAAATTTATTTTGATATTTTTTCCTTCTTTAATTTCTGTTTTTTTTTCTTCATGTTATTGCACCAAGATAAAACTTCAGAAAGTCTGCCAATGTGAAAGTGGCAAAAATGGCAAACCCTTTTAAGGATTGAGGGAAATTTACTTGTTTGTGATATTAATTGGTTTCAAATTGGAAAAGATAATTATTAAAATTCTATCTTTTTCAGATACTGCTCTTCTTTACATTTTACAAGTTACACACACACACACACACACACACAGGTGTGAACATATAGATGCATTTTAGGATAGATAGATTGAGATAGAGGCAAACAGACTGATACATAGATAGATAGAAGCAAACAGAATGAGATAAGAGGTAAACAGACTAGGATAGATAGATAGAAGCAAGCAGAATGAGATTAGAGGCAAACAGGCTAGGATAGATAGATACATAGATGCAAGTAGAATGAGATAGCGGTAGATAGATAGATAGATAGAAGCAAACAGAAGTAAACAGACAATGTGACATAGACAAAATGGACTTGCCCTATTTTACATAGAGTTGAGTGAAAGATCTCTATCATGGCATATCCCAGAGAATTGGAAGATTTGACCTTTTTACAAATTTTGGACATTATAATGAGAAATTTACAGCCAAAAATGAAGTTGGTTATTATTGAGAGGACAAAGTTTCTTGCAAGCAAACTAAATCTGAAGGAAACAATAATACAGTATGTATACTAGCTACAAGAGTCTTTCAGATTCTGTGAAAAAATGACCATCAAAGATGAGTTGATACAGTTGAGATTAATTGAAGATATGTGTGATACTTCATCCAAATGCAAAATTTTAGAACGGTTATAACTGATTAAAATGTCCTTGAATGTATGTATAGAGTTTCTGCAACAATTAGAGTTAATTAAAAAATTTAATACATCCAAAAGTAATGCCAAAACATACAGCATATCAAATTACCTTGTGTGATACAAATACTTTGATAAAAAGCATGAAGGCTTTAGGACAAGTATGCTGGAATTATGAAAAGAAAACCATTTCCAGTCTGTGTGGAAGTATAAAAAGAAAATAGAAAGAAAGGGTAGAAAATTTAACTCCCTCTCTGGAAAATACTTCCGTATTTGTGATGCAAAGGCATAAAGAGAAAAGTACCAAAGAAAAAAATAAACTGAGTGGTATAACTTTTCCCATGCAAGTAGATATTGGGAATTATGTCACGATAATCCCAGTAAATTGCTGGGAACGAATGGATAAACCCAAATTAAAGAAAAGTTGGCTTAAATTAAGGCAGTTTGATGGCTCCTTTATCAAAATGTTAGGTTGTTTGAAGGAGCTTTTGAGACTGACATGCACTTTGAAATGATAGGGAAATGTGAAAAAAGTCATGGACTTGTGAGAATATATGTCTTGAAAGTGGATACAACCAAATTAATTAACAGTGTGAAGTTGGAAAGTAATGACACAGACATGTTAAAATACTACAAAGCAAGCATTCAGTTAAAACACAATAGTCATACATCTTACATTGAGTCTCACAAACTGCTCATTCACATGCTACTTTTAGTAGTTGCTAAACTGAAAACAATTGTAGAGTAAGGAATTTTAGAACATGTTCCTCTTGGTGGTAGTAACTGGGCCTCACCCATTGTTGTTTTACAAAAACCGGATGGGGATTTAAGGCTATGTGGGGATTACAGAATACGAGTAAACCACACAATTCATTCCCTATCCCTAATATTGAAACTGCTATATTTTTGGGAATTAAATACTTTGCTAAAATTGACTGCCAATTTTTATAGCAGATATTTGCCAAAGTATAGTGAATAGATAGAATCCTCTATGGAGTTAGAAAAAAAGAACAACAAATTTAAATGGACTCAATGACAGAATACAACATTTGAAAATTTAACAGAAGAACTTATAAAAACCCTAAAAAAGGAAGTGACTTTAACTATGGATGCAAGCGAGCATTCCATATCGGTGATTTTGTCTCAAGAAGGTCATCCTATAATGTACTTTTCTAAAAGGTTAACGTCAGCCAAGACTAACTATTCAGATATTGAAAAAGAATCATTAGCTACCATGTAGAGCACAGATAGAGCTTGCCAATTTTTATTAGGCAGGAAGTTTCTGCTTAAATCTGACCATAAACCTTTAAAATTTATTTTTAACCCTAAGAAGGATTTACCTAAATTTACATCTAGAATTTTAAGATGGGTGATAAAGCTATTGACTTCGACATTGAGTATATGAAAGGAAACACTAAAAAGAAATAAATGGAGTGTTTGTTCTAGGGCAGAAAGACCCTATAAAGAGATAAGGCACAAGTTAACTATAGAGAAGGGCCTTACATGCAATGAAAATGTTTTAATACCACCAGAGAGATTAAGAAGAGCCTGAATAAAAAGTGCGCACAATAACATTGTGGAATAACATCACCACGGAGACAATTAAAATTGGAAGCATGGCGGCCTGGGTATATGTGTGATGTAAAAAAAACATGTACAAAAATGCTTAAAATGTAGGGAAATAAAAAAAGTTTTGCCAAACCAAGATACATTCATGGCCTAAAGAAAAAGAGCCATGGGCCCCGTGTTCATATGGATCATGCACATATTAAAAACATAGTACTATTTTTAATTTTGGTTGACTCAATCACTTAATGGTCTGAAGTGGTCAGAGTTCAGAGCAGGAAGGCAGTCACATTAAAGAAAATATTAAAAGTAATATTTTTCCAGAGTGCCAAAAATGTTAGTCTCTGATAATGCACCAAAATTTTGTGATGAAACTTTGTGTTCATGGTTAAAAGCACTTGGATCCCTGCCTTACAAAACACCACCATATCACCCACAATTGAATGGAATTGCAGAAAGAATGATACAGATGCTGGAAATGGGGTTGAAGATATTTTCCCTATCCAGAGACACCATTGATAGTTACCTACCAAGACTATTACTAAGTTATAGAACTATTCCACATGCTGGTAGAATGCAATACCCCTCTGCATTGATGGGAAGACAAATTAGATCACCAATAACAAATGTACTATCCAACAAATGAAGTGATCTAGTACAAAAAAGATAGAGAATCAAGTCCTGAAAAAGCTAACTTTATTGCACAAAAGGGATATAATATGACTATAATAGCAACAAGGGGACTGGCTTTATTGACTCATTCTGACCAAATAAAACATAAAAGTCAAGATGGAAGAGGAGGAGGACCTGGAAAGGGAGGAAAGCATGAGTGCTTCTGATGGAGAAAGCAAACATAGTAAAGAAACTATGGAGGATAGTTTGCACAAATCTGACATGGTTGAAAGATCAGGATGAAGAGGAGTCCAGACCGAGATCACCAATAAAAAGAACCAGGTACACAGCTCGAGAAAGAGAGAGAGAGAGATCTCAGTACTATAGTTTGGAGAAGTCACAGATCAACAAAGGGCATACAACGAAGGTGTGTAGTAACATAGACAAAATGGATTTGCCCTAGTTTGCAGAGAGTCAAGTAACTACTAATAAATTGTCACTCAGAAGAGAAAGAGAACTTCTACGACACAGACTAGAAGTCATCATAACAGATAGATGTGAACAGACTCCGATAGATCGATCGGTCGGTCGATGTGAACAGACTCCGATAGATCGATCGATGTGAACAGACTCCGATAGATCGATCGATGTGAACAGACTCCGATAGATCGATCGATGTGAACAGACTCCGATAGATCGATCGATGTGAACAGACTCCGATAGATCGATCGATGTGAACAGACTCCGATAGATCGATCGATGTGAACAGACTCCGATAGATCGATCGATGTGAACAGACTCCGATAGATCGATCGATGTGAACAGACTCCGATAGATCGATCGATGTGAACAGACTCCGATAGATCGATCGATGTGAACAGACTCCGATAGATCGATCGATGTGAACAGACTCAGATAGATCGATCGATGTGAACAGACTCAGATAGATCGATGTGAACAGACTCAGATAGATCGATGTGAACAGACTCCGATAGATAGATGTGAACAGACTCAGATAGATAGATGTGAACAGACTCAGATAGATAGATTGACACCTATGTAAAATTCAGCTTTAATAATCTTAGTTTCATCTACAGTAGATTCCATTTACTCACCAGTTAATCTGGAACATTCATTTATTTAAACCAAAACTTGAAAAATTAAAACAAAATCAAGCTTATTTGTACAAGTCTCCTTTGCTTACCTGAACTGCCAACCTGTTTAATTTAGGTCAACATGATCAAACCAAAGTGGCTTTTTCACTATTCAGGTAAAATCTATTGTATTACACCACCTGCACATTTACTGATGTAATGAGGAAGACATTTATTAAACACATAGATGTAATAGGACATTATGTAAGAAAGTAATTAAAGTAGTATATCACCTTTAAAAGAGTATGTTCACATTTCACATGTATTGGATATATTTACATGGGCTGTGTACATTCACATGTTCTGGGTATATTTACATGTGCTGAGTACGTCTACCTTTGCCAAGTACTGTCACATATATTGAGTGAGTCCACATATGCTAAGCATGTTTCACTTGTGCTGAGTACACTCGCACATGATGGGTATGCCCACATATAGTGAGTATGTCTACCTGTGTTGAGTACATCCATATGCACAGAATATGTTCATATTTGCTGAGTGAAATGTAGGATTTTTTCACATATGCTCACTTAAAGGAAACTCTTGATAAATCCTTCAAACACCAATGAGCATTAAGGCTTACAGTAGTTCATTATATTATTGAATATTATTAAATTTATAAAATAAAAAAGGGAAGTGTGAGAATGGGTTGTGATGGCAAAAATGGAATCAGAGATGTTAGTTCAAATTCTGACTAAATGTTTTATAGCAATTAAAAAAAGACATGTAAAAACAAGAGGAGAAAATAATAAAAATGAGGGAGTAACAAAAAAAAATGTTTACATTACCATAAAGCGGTAATATCAAAAAAACACTTTATGGTAATGTAAGATTTTTTGCTGTTACTCTCCCTTTATTGTTAAAATATTTGAATGCGTTATGTTGATTTTGCATGACCACCCTTGGAAAAGACATGAATATATCTCTTCCTTAACACCAGCTATGGATTAAATTATAGAGCAGACTATATGGTTGGCCACCAGTCTAGGAGAAGAACAAATCTGGATTCAAAAGTGTAGAGAAGGCAATAGGAAACCACTCTGCTATCTTTTCCAAGAACAAGTATAGCAATGTACAGTTTACAGGTATTAAAAGAAAAAAGAAATTATGGAGAGTCATGATTGTCCACATCCTGAAGAGGCATGCCACTAAAGAGATATCTAAAAGGATATTTAAAAATTTTAAATATCTGAGGTACTTTGCTTAAAAATCTACAGAGAGTTCTTGTTTAATAATAAAAATAATAAAATTTTTAAATATATTTGAATTGTGTATATAAGTCACTTTGCATGTCTAGAACAGTCACAGCCACTTAATTGGGTCAAATTATATCTATACATACACTTATATTAAAAGCCGCTGTGTGTTCATGCTACAATTATGTTCAAAGGACAAAGCCCATAGATCTAATTTCATGTAAGAAGACTCACAAGTCTCATCATTTTAAGACAATCAAGATCCCCATAAGTCATTAAACATTATGCCATTTCTCGGAAAATGGTGTGAGATACTAAGTTTGTACTGAGGTACAAAATGGGTTTTGATCTAAAGAACTGTTGGGAGAAACGATCCATTTTATAAAGTAGGGGCAATGTTGGTTTTAGTTCCATGTCTTTGGTGACAAAACTTCTCTCTCCAAAATTCCCTGGTGGAAATATCAAATATAAATTTGTAGTCCATATTTTTTTTTAAACACAATGTCATACTTCTGCCAGTTGAGTATTTCATATATTTAATTTAATATTTGATTTAATTTTAAGTGGGCTCCCGGAAATAAAACAAAACAATTAGATACAAAGTTGTTTCTGTCTCTTTGAAAATTTCTTAAAACAAATATGGTATCTCATAGTTCGCTAAGCCTATGATAAACTTCCATACAGAAATAATAAGGAAATCCTATACTTACTTTTTTTCTCTTTTTACATGGCAAAAATCATTTTGGCTTACTTTTTCAAATTTTTTACAGTGAAAAAAAAAAAAAAAGTCTAAGTAAAAGTAAAACACATCTACTTTGATTGACAAAATGTTCTGACTGTAGATTTTTACGATCGTCTGCTTCTTACAATTCTTTCACAACTCAAAATATTTGTTAGAGCAACCAATCAGGACATAGTCTTTTATTTAAATACTTTTTTTAAATAAAATTAATCAATTCAGCGAGTCTTTTTTTAAAAAAAAAAAAAAAACAACAAAACAAACATTTATAATTAAAAAAAATAAAAATTATTAAGTCCAAGGGAGGCAACTTTTTATTTACAAAAAAAATAGTTTTCTTTTCATCATCAAACAGTACAGTATGACATTTCTAGCGGGATGAAGTGTGGGATTGCGTTTGCTATGAGGTACAAAACTGTTGACCTCACAAATTATAGAGAAGGCAAGGTTCAGCTCAATCTCTGAGGTCACCAGAGATTATTGCCATGAAGTACCGTCGTTGGATGTAACAACGGTTCCTCTTGACAAGTGGGGGACGCATATTTTCTTTAATAAGATTTCTCAAATATTACAGCCTGTACTGCATAAAAATAAAAATGAATATCCACTAAAAATAATGTTAAAGTGATAATTTTTTTTTTCATTTTCAATAAAGGAAATGATTTTTAATGTATTAGGAAATGATTTTTAACAAAAGAATTCATTGGAAATGATTTTAACATAGGAATTAATTGGGAACGATATTAGCAAATTATTTACTATTATTTATCATTATGACATCTGTACATTATAAAAGAAAAGATAGTTTTTTTTTCTTTGAAACCATTTTTGCTTGAATCATCTCATGTTGAATATCATCTAATTAATTAATCATTAAGATTCCTTTTAACAATAGCTGAATAAATGCTAAAATCTTTTCTTGGCATTAAAATTTATTTTCTACCATTTTACCTCCTGAATATTTTTTAACATTCCAAATCTTATTTAAACAAATTGCAAATATTTTTAAAAAAATCTTTTCCCACAGGTGTTGTTCTAATTTTTATACAGCAATGCTTGACACACGCTTCATGCATTCTATTTGAAGAATGTTTATTATAAATTAGTCATGCTGCCAAAAAAAAATAAAAAAATAAAGTGGATGATTTTAAAAAGATTTTTCAAATGGTTCTGGGAGATTTTCACAAAACTAGAAATACATTCATCAACTTGATGGAAATCTTTTTTGAAATTTTCAATTTTTTAGGTTTACTTTTGTTTTTTAATTATATTTTCTTTTTTTCTTCATTTCTCTATCTTTCTCTATCTTTTTCTTCATTTTCTTTCTATTTCTTTTTTTCAGATTTTTTTATTTTTCCTTTCTTTCAATCATTTCTTTTATGTTCTCTTCTCTTTTTCCAGTTTTTTCTTCATTTATTTCTTTCTTTTCATCAGTTTTTTTATATTTCTTTATTTCTTCTCTTTCTTGCAATCTTTTCTCCTTCACGTCATCTTTTTTTCTTTCAATCTTCATTCCACTTTTGCTTTTTCCACTTCTCTTTTTCTCTCTTTTATTTTTTTTAATTCATTATTTTTTTCATCCTTTTGCATTTTTTCTTTTTTCATTTCTCTTTCTTAGTTATTGTTTTCTGCTTTAAAAAATTTTTTCTTCCTACTTTATATTTACTCTTTTCTTTTATTCATATTTCTACCATTTTTTAAAAAAAAGGAAGAAAATCAGTTAAAAATGTTTCTTTCCATCCATGAATTCAACACATGCATCAACTGATTTTGTTTATTCTTTCCAATATTATTGTTCAAATGCAACCATCAATTTGTCAATAGTAAAAAAAAAATGAATCCTCACATTTGTCATAGGCTTTAACCATATGCTTAATATTTGCATGACACTAAAATCGTTCAGAAATATCCAAACAATCAGCTGTATAAAACCACTTTCTCAGATCAATGATAAAAAATGACTTCAAGCAAAAGTTGCCTGTAAGTCTTAGTGACGATAATCCTTCTTTGAACCTCATTAATTGGCATTACAGAATCACAAACAAAGAACTGTACCAAATAAGAGAAACAGTATCACTTGAGGGCTTTCAAAAGCAGCAACAACTAAAATGGATATTACATATAAAATGGATAATACATATAACTCCCTTGTGTCTTAGTGGCATTATTGCCTTGCTTAGGGTGAATTGATTAAAAAAAGATAATTTTTTTAATATATGTGAATCTAATGACATAATCAAGATGTTGACAACTATTGAAAATAATGACATAATCAAGATGTTGACAATTTACATGATTTCAAACAAAAACATCTATTTATTCCACTGGGTTAGATTGTTCTAGTTCCACATGCCATGCCTCATCCGGATGTCTGTTATTTCCCTTTAACTCAACTCTCCAAGTTTTTGGTTCATCACTGCTGTAGCCTGGTATTGAACTCACAACTCTTTGGGTCTAGTCACTGGATCTAACAAATGCCTTTATCCACTAGGCCATGTGTCCTTGAAGACATCTGTGTATGAATTTCTGGGCCTTATAAACCTAATATCTGAGTAACAATTTTTACCAGTGCTCATATTGCAATTTTTCTGTTATTATTATTGAGTATTCATTTATAGCTGAGTTAAAGGGAAATAACTGAGACATCCAGAAGAAGTATGGCACCTGGAACTAGATCAACCTACCCTGGTGGACGAAATAAAGGGTTCAGTTCGAAATTCCAATCACCTGAAGAAGGCTGGAGCATTCAATGACCAAAACATTTTGAACATGGCAATGAAGATGAGGATAACAGTCCGAATAATGTAAATAATGTAAGTAATCATAATACCTCATCTCAGAGATATAGAGGGTGAAGCGTTGTGAATATGGCAATGAAGATGAGGATAACAGTCCAAATAATGTAAGTAATCACAATACCTCATCTCGGAGATATAGAGGCCGAAATGTTGTTAATATTGCAATGAAGATGAGGATAACAGTCTGAATAATGTAAATAATGTAAGTAATCATAATAATCATCTCAGAGATATAGACAGATATTCAAATGAAAAGTTATGAAGGAAGTCACTATCAATACTAGAGAGAGTGCTAACAGTGGATTTGAGAAACCTATTTTCCTGAAAAATTGTTTTAAGAGAAAGATTTTATAAATTTCAAACATTGGTAGTCGTAGCTGTTTGGTCAATTGATGCCAAATGTTACCTTATAAGGAAATAGGTAATACTACTATTAACATTTCCTTAAAAGTTTTGGAAGACACTAATAGTCAGAAGTTTACTTAAAGAAACTTTTCAAGAAAACTCTGTTCTTCACTTTACTTATGAACTTAATAACAAAATATCTTTGATGTTTTAATAAACACTAAGAGTCAAAATTTTCCTATGTCATTGTATGAAAAATTCACAAGTAAAAACTGTTGTCTTAATTACAAAAATGAGTGTCCTCACATAAATTTAAAAAAATATCTTTTTTTAATCAATTCACCCTAAGCAAGGCAATAATGCCACTAAGACACAAGGGACTACTGTGAGTGAAAGAGAAAGAGAAGACTTTGGAAGGAACCAGAAACTTGATCCTAAACAGGAGACAAAGGATAAACCTGTTAAAAAAAACGAGGAACTAGATAAGTAAACTAGACGATAGGCAAAGCTATATACTCCTATTGAAGGAAAAATAAATAGTAAATAAAATTTCAGAGTTCACATGTATAGATGTGTTAAAAAATATGATTAACCAAACAAAAATAATTTCTTCTTTGTACATATTATTTTATAATGAATTGAGTAATATAAAACAAACATTTATCAACAATAATTTTGGTAATCATATTATCAATGGGCAAATAAAATTAGCTTTAACCAAAAATTTTAGAAAAAAAAAATGTCAAAAGCAATTATCCTGTTTTATTTTCCTATTTTCCTGAGAAATTGTTTTAAGAAATAGATTTTGCAAATTTCAACCAAAAGCCGCACTGGGTCAATGAATGCTGAATGTTTCCTTATAAGGAAATGGCTAATATTACCATTAGAGATTTGGAGAAGATACTACGCTTTTCCATTATTGGGTTAGATTTTGGGAAGTGGGTCAAACCAAGAACTTTTCCACAATGCCCTGTATATCTATATATATATATATATATATATATATGGGGGATGATGGTGATGGCTGCCCATTCATTCCATGAGTACACTGTATCAGATAAAGAGATTCCCCCACACAGCTTCCGAAAACCTAATGGCACTTGTGTGATTGACGCATAGCTTGTACAACTCTATGCAGACTCCTCTTCAGACAGTTTTGATCCAATGACAAGAAACAGTCAAGATAATTGGTGACTGTCTGGTGGGGTCATTAATGCTCAAATAATATCCTGATCATATGACCTGTACAATTATATATATTAATGTATATTTGGCCAGCAACCTTTCTTTTAAACACATTTCATTGAATATGACAGACAAGGAAAATTTTTTATTTAGTATTTCCAGCATTCTTATTTAGTTTTACAGCATTCGACAGAAAAAAGGTAAGAATGCTGGAAAAACTTAATAAAAAACTAATTATATTTTCCTGGTATGTCATAATCAATGAAACATTTAATTATATATATATATATATATATATATATGAAAATTTCTCAGAGTTAACCTGTAGATAAGACAATCTTTATAAATATAATTTTTTTGCTTTGAGAAAGTCCACATTGGACGAAACGCGTCAGCAATTAATAGTGTTTTCCTATTGTCATTTATATATATATATATATGTGTGTGTGTGTGTGTGTAATTTGGCAGCAACTTTTCTTTTAAACATGTAGTATTGAATGTTAAAGACAACATAGTCTTGCATATTTTCTTTTGAATTTTCTCATATTCTCTAATGAGACTTTTTATTTGAAAATGATTTCGAAATATGTATTGTCCATACGATGACCTAGCGCTTTCGAACATCATTGTTCATCTTCAGGGTCAATATTTTTAGTCAAAATTTTTTTTTTTTAAACAAACATTTGCCAATTATCTTGTAGCGTAATCATGTTGCTAGTTTTTAACAAACTAAATAAACGTTAAAATCCTTTTAAATTCAAAAGACGTGATGATGTTATCACGTGCAGGGCGAAGATTTTTATCATGTGACAGCGTGAAAAATATTACAATATTTCTGGTAACATATTACAATGTTTATAATATATTTAAATTTTATAACATATTCTTCGATCTTTTGGCTTGTGTAGTGGAAATCTTTTTCCCCATCAGTAAACAAAATGCTCTGATTTAATTTTGCTATTCAAATCTACTCCAATTTCAATAAAAAAAATATGTGTGTGTGTTCCCCAGACTGTCTCTGTCACACATACACACACACATATATATATATATATATATATATATAAATTGAACATAGAAGTCAACACTTAGAGGCAACAGTCTGTTTCATGCTAGATGCAATCGTCAGGCCATGAGTGCTGTTATTTTTCTTGGCTATTTATATATACGGGTCAGTGGTGCATTGTGGGTAGTCTATTTTGGCAGATATTTTACCGGAAGTCGTTTATTTGTTTCAAATTATTTTGCTTGTTTTTATTTAATTTATTTTTGTTTTTTATCCTTTATATTTATTTTATTTTTATTTTTTATTTTGATCAGTGTTTTTATTAACGTAGTAAAAATTTGTTTATATAGCTTATTTAATAGTTTTGTTTGGGAAGATAAAGCTATTTGTTGAATTTGGGGGTTGATTGTTGTGGTTTGTTCTGACTAATATTTTGGTGGGAACAGTTTTTAATTTATTTATTTGGTTTGATTATCTTTATTTGTTTTTTCTAAATGGCTAGTTTATCGGTATCGGTTGTTAGTTTATTTATATATTTGGATGTATTTAGATCAATTTATTATACTTGTCGTTATTTATTTATTACACTGTATATTTTCTCTTTTTGGTTTTCAATTTTTAAGTAACGCAGTATATTATTTTTTATTCATTTTTTTTTATCGTTATATAACAGTTATAGATATTTTTTGTCCGATTTTTTGTTTTGATTTTTTATAGTCTAATATTTTGGTCATAATAGTTTGCTAATTTGTTTATTATTTACTTTATTTATTGATTTTGTTCCTTATTTTTTATTCTATTTCGTCTATTCTAACAGGTGTGATTTGGTAATTTGTTTGGATTAATTTATTTTGCTTATTTTATTGTCATTTTGTTTGTTTATGTATTTTTTCCGTTTTCGATTTTTAAGTTACATAGTAAACATTTGTTTCATGTCTGCATTTTGAGATTAGCGCAGATCTTTTATTTAATAATTTATTTTGATCTGGGAAGGTAATGATAGCTATTTTTTCCTCCAAGCAGTTTGCAAGTTTTTGATAGGTTGTTGTAGGCTGATGATTTTTTCCTTATTTTCCAAGATATTTTTGGTATTATTTCCCAGATATACTTAGAAAGCATTGTGCTGTTCGCATATTTACTATTTGTGAAAGATGTTTTGTGTACATAATTTCTTTGTTTCCAGGGTCCTTCAGTTACTCCTATGTATACTTTTTCTTCATTATCTGGTGATGTTATCGTGGCTTGGTAGATTACGTTGCTTTGTAAACAATTACCATTTAAGGGACATTCGTTTTTTATTCTGCAGTTGCATGTGGGTTTAATTTGTTCATGTGGTTTGTTAATAATTTTCCTGTTGTGTTTTTTATTATTTGTGCCATGTTCTCGGTGCAACTGTAGCTGATTTTTACTGTGTTTTTGTTGAATATTTTGTGTAGGGTGCTTGATTCCAGGAAGTGTTTATGTAAAAGTTTGAAGAATATTTTTCCTATGTTTGTTTTTTACGTTTTTGCTGTATGGTTGAACCATATGACATTTCTTTTCCTATTGGCCTTTTTTGTGTTCTGTGGTGAGTATGTGAGTGTTGCTGGGAATCCGCTATTGAAATAGAGCTGAGTAAGCTAGAAGAAACTTTGGAATTCACATGATTTTGGTTGAAGCAGCCAGAACCCCATGATAATCACATGCGAAGTAGTATGGCCGAGGGTCAGTTATCAGCCGGGTTTATCTATATAAATGCATAGTTATGCTGAAAAGGGACACTGGAGAAAATTCTTGAAGAGAGAATTGGCGTGGGTGAGCATTGGGAGGAATGCCACTATAACTTTAAGCCCAGCACAGAAGTCTTTATCCCTCCATCGCAAGAGTCATATATCGTTCTGAGATGATTTAACAACAATTTAATCATATACACTCTCACTGTCTAGAATTCAGTGTATGAGTTTTTACGTTAAATACTTTTCTTTTCTGTAACCAGTTTCTTTTCTATACTATTCTTTTCTGCTATATAAAAGACATTAACAATTCAACCATTGAATAGTTGTTTGTCTGGCTTTCTGCAGATATTAATTTTTTTTTTGCTGCATTCTAAATTTCTTAACGAAGACACCCCAGCAGTGTCTACATCTTCAGTCGACCGTGAATGGACGGACATCACTTTTGCTTTCTGAATCAAACAAATCACAACATGGGCAGGAGGCAGGATTAAACCAGCGAACCGGTCGAATAATCTACGGATGCTCAGGGGACCTATGGCCACTCCCTTAAGTTTGCTTAGGACCGAGTAGACACCTCAACCCAGAGAGTAATACGCTGGAAGTTGAGGGGCTGGGGCGAAAGTGTTAGATATATGTATATTTATTTATTATGTGTGTGTGTGTCTATATATATATATATATATATATATATATATATATATATATATATATATATATATATATATTATATATATACATACATACATACATACATACATACATACATACAGTAGTGAGCATAAAGATTAGAACGATGTTAAGAAAAAGTCTAAAAGTGAAATAACTTTTTATTTTAAAGCTTCAAAAAACATTTTATCAAGGGAAAATAAGGATATAAAAGTAAATTATATAGTTCCAAAATATAAAGCTCAATAAACTTTTTTTCATAAAGTTATAAGAATAATTATAAAAAAATTTGAAAAAAAAAAATGATCAAAAACATCAGAACGATTAAATAAATCCATAAAATTTAATAATTATTTTGCATGATTGAAAATTTTTTAGGTTAAGAATATAAAATAGGGTATTTTACTAAATTACACCGGCTCTTGCATTGTAAACATGGTGAAAAGAATCTGTGATGTCATTGAAACTTAGAAGACTGATGGTCAAGTTATGTAATGAAGATAAATTCTCGATTGGGGATATTTCAAAGACTGTGGGGAAATTTAAAAGTGTTTTTCATAGTATTTTAAGAAAATTTGAGGAAACTGGGTCATGTGAAGCCAAGAAACCACCTGGCAGACATAAGAAAACTACTGCAAGGGAAGACAGATCGATTTGCGACAGCAACCGCTATCTCTAAAAGAGCTAATGCTAACCTTGGCATTAAAATATCAAGGTGCACTTAAATGAAGACTTAATGAAATAAATTTGAACCATTGAGTAGCCTCTACGAAGCCTTACATTTCTAAAAAGAACCAAATGAGCCAAATGAAATTTGTCACTGAACATGTCATATAGACTGAAGAATAGAGGATTGTGTTCATTTCAGTGATGAGTCAAAGTTTAACCTGTTTGGTTATGATGGGAGAAGGTTCGTTCAACGCAGTCCTAAGTAACAATATTCGCCTCAGTGCACTAAAAGCAGTATTAAATTTGGAGGAGGAAGTGTGATGGTGCTTGGCATGATTTCAGCTGCTGGTACAGGAACTCTTGTCAGGCTACACGGTAAAATTAACACAACTGTATACAAAGAGATATTGTAGAAACATGGTGTACCTAATTTGAGAACCGCAATTAATCAACCAGCTGTATTTATGCAAGATAACATGCCATGTCATGCAGCAAAGTTTATTAAGACATTTCTTTCTGAGGAGGATGTTACTGTTATGGAGTGGCCTGCTCAAAGCCCAGACATGAATACTACTGAGAATGTTTGGAAGTTACTAAATGAAAGAGCTAAAGAAAAGAATTCAACAAACGTCGAAGAACTATGGACTAATTTGAAAGGAGAATGGGAGAAAATACCTGTTGATGAATGCATGCCCTTAATTCACTCATGTAGCAAAAGATGTCAAGCTGTTATTTCAAGTAAAAGTTTACACATCAAGTACTAATGAATTATGAAGACTATTTTCATTTGGAAATGATGTATCCATTATAATAGTATGATTTTATTAATCATTCTGATGTTTTTGATCGTCTATTTTTTTTCTAATGTTATATAATTATTCTTATAACTTTATCAAAATAAGTTTATGGAGCTGTATATATATATATATATATATATATATATATATATATATATATATAACTACATTGGGGTGCGACTTAAGTTTTGTTGGTTACCCAACTTTTCAGGCACAAGATATAACTTCTGATTTTTATTTTTTTTAAATATACAGGGACTTTTTTTTTCTAAATCATAAGTTATATCTTGTGCTTGAAGAGTTGGGTAACTAACAAAACTTAAGTCGCACCCCAAACGTAGGTATATGTATATTTCTTAGCTCTATGTAACCACATCAAGCATTATGTTTACATCTTAAGGTAAATTTTGTAAATATTTATTTGCTTACCTGTGTATGCACACTAGCACGCATATACAGTTACTAATATCTAGTTATTTGATTTACCTACCTCTGTGTGTGTGTGTGTGTGTATATATATATATATATATATATATATATATATATATAGAGAGAGAGAGAGAGAGAGAGAGAGAGAGAGAGACCAATCACAATATAAAACCAATATTTCTCAGTTTGTAATGCATCCTTGATAAGCCCAAATTTGCAAATGTAAATATGAATTCAGTGTTTGCATAGAAACAAAATATATGAATTACTTTATATCCTATTCATAAATTGCAAAGATTCTATCACAGAATTTCTCATCTTTATGCAAGTTGAATAATAATTGTCATCTATAATCTATGAAACAGGTTTTCTTTTGAAATCTTTTTGATTACCAAAATTATTAGAATGATGGAACTAATTTCCTGTACAGGGGTGAAAAATTGGGAAACTTTAATTTGCCTTAACTGATCAAATTGTCAGCTTTTATGAGGAAAAATTATATAGGGAAACATCTTCAAATCTCTTTTGTCTATGTATTCATGATCTTAATCAATCATAGTACCATAAATAAAAGTTATTTTTACATGTTGTTGAAGTTAATTAAGTTTCAAGCATATCCAGCACAGTCAAGCCTGATCTTCGACAGTTCTTTACCGATATTCCTGTGTATAATGAAACACATGGTACAGTGTAACCCGGATATAAGCGAAACCCGGATATAAGAGAGATGGTCACTGGTCCCAAATTAGAGCCTGTGTTAATGTATATATAATAGACCAAACCCGGGTATAAGAGAAACCCGGATATAAGAGAATTCTTCTCTGGTCCAGACAACTCTCTTATATCCGGGTTACACTGTACTAAAAAATACCCTCCCTACAATTAAGCACAGTGGTTGGAGCATTCTGCTCTGGGGATGTTTTGCTGATACTAGACCAGGAGAACTAGTGAGAGTACAGAGTATCATGAATAAAGAGCAGTATTTGGATATTCTTAAAAATAATATAAAACAAAGTGCACGAAAGCTGTCTTTGGGGTGTCACTGGATGTTACAACATGACAATGACCCGTGGCATAAATACTTAGACAGCAGAATTAAGGTATTGGTGTACCCCAAACAAAGTCCTGACCTAAATACCATTGAAAATTTATGAGCATATTTGAAAGAAAAATAAAAGAAAGTCCTTCAAATTTGGAGGAACTAGAAGCTATTGCCAAGGAATAATGAAGAAAAATACCTATCAGTGTGTGTAGTGATCTTGTAAAGAACTATCAAAATTGATTAACGGCAATAATCAAGAATAAAGTTTACACAATTGATTATTTAGGCAAGAAGTCCAATAATTTTGTCCTATGTTAAGTGTTTTTTTGTTATTTTTTAAATTACAGTTTTACATTAAAATAAAAAATTTTGTTGTGGGCATCACTGCACATTCTTTCAAATCCATTATTTATGATTTGTGAAGAAATGCACATGAAGTTTGCATGAAAATTTGAGGTTTTACAGCTTTATTTGGAATTATGGAAGGTGGTGAATAATTCTGTCCACAACTGTATACACACACACATAAATTTTATATTTGTATTAATCCTATATATATATATATATATATATGTCACTTAGTTAACTGACATTACTTTCATCATTCTGACTATATATATATATAATTATAAATAAGTTACCAGTGAACCATAGCCAACCACAATTAAAAGTTTAATGCATTTTTATGCAGTCAGCAGGTAGTCAGCAACTCTTTATTGATAAAATGGGCAATTTATACACCCTCGGCTAGCCTAAGATGATCCAGTGATGGTAGATAGTGTACTTAATATGTACACACCAACTGATGTCACTGAGGAGTGATGCCCATACAGCCAAGACAGAAATCTCAAAAATCACAATTACTTGGAAAAAAATGAACACAAGAAAAAAAACAAAAGCATGCCTAGTAAGTGTTTGGTAGCATGGGAAATGGCAAATGAGCACAACGCTAAAAGCAAAATAGTGCTTGAGAATTCCGAGCCTTTAAAGTCCCCATATCAGAGCATATCATTTAAAGTATGCAACTTGTAAGGGAGCCTGCTCAAAGGCACACTGGAGAGAAAGAGCTCAGTGCCATATTTAATAGCAGAGCATTAATATGATTTTATAAATAACTTCCTGGTGAACAATAACTGACCACACCTAAGAGTTTCATGTATTTGCATGCAATTGTGAAAATAGGGTAGCTCAAGATGTTACAACAAGGGTAGCTGATGTGTACATAACATGCACACACCAACTAAATTGACCAAATATGGGAAAGCCCATACAGATAAGATGGAAATGCCAAAGGATTAACATTACGTGGGGGGAAAAAACACCAGAAATGAATTAAAAGTGTGCATAGAAAGTGCTTGATAATATAGAAAACAGTAGGGTCTCAGTAAAGTAGCATAACGTTAAAATAAAATTGTGCCCAGCAGTATTGTGCCTCCAAAGATCCCCATATCAGAGCACATCATTGAAGTAATGCACAAAATAAACAACTAAGGAAGTATACTAGCAAGGGTCAATAGAGAAAAAGAGCTTAGTACCATATTTAATGGCAGAGCATTAATTGATGTTTTTATATATATATATATATATATATATATATATATATATATATATAGTTCAGAACATTGTTTTCTTTCTTTGTCCTTCATTCTAACTAGTACATGTAGGTGACAGTGAAAAGATGTACTTCCTTACACCTTAATGACGGCAGTGGATGGACACTTGATATTTGCTTTGATACATGTCAATCTCATAGCAGATCACATGACCATGAAGAGAAACCAAAATTACAGAATCACCAGTTGGAAGACAGTGGCCAAGAGGATTGGATCACCAACTCCTGTGCCTTACCTATCCAGAGGAGCAGTAAAGACTTCTTAAGGAAACTCTGGATTTAACCAGTTTTACCATACCTACGAATTATGGATATCTCTTGAACATCAGCTTCAAGGACTGTAAGCATTTTGCTAAGCAGTTAACAAATATTGAAATTATCCATGAATTCGGACATTCTGTTGTTATGAACTTATCAGTCAAGTCTTTTTATTATATGAATATATCAACATATTGACTCAGAGGCACAGGTAAGTACCATACGGATTCTATTGACATGATTGAAATTCCTGTATTAAATGCTACATACACCGCATACTAACCTGAATAAACTTTATTGTCAATAACTCCAAAATGGTAGATTTTAGCAAAATTTCATTCTTATTTTAGAATTAAGCATGTAAATTTACACCAAAATGTAACTATTTGGGAAATTTTTAATAAAAATTTAACAGCTTAAACTGCAAATTGCCCCACTACAAATGTGTCTCCTCGGGCGATGTTAGAACAAATAGAGTATAATTCCACTGTACGTAACATTTAAAAGATGGCTCAATACAGAGTAGAGCTAAATATTATTTATTATAGGATATTAAAACAAAAACATGTAAAAAATTGCTAACATCACCTGAGGAGACACATTTGTACTGTTGAAACATAATTGTAATTGTGTAGGGATTTTTAACCTGTTTTTGTTTGAATATCCTATTATAAATAATATTTAGCCCTACTTTGCATTGAGAACATCTTTTAAATTAAATGTTATGTGCAGTAAAATTATACTTTATTTGTTCTCATTTTACCTGGATATATATATATATATATATATATATATATATATATATTTTGTCACTTTAAACATTATTTTAGTGGAAACAAATATTTGAGTAGAAGATCCGTTTATTCATTCAACAGTGTATTTATTTATTCGAGAAATCTTATTAAAGAAAAATATGCACTCTCCGGCAGGATTTGCAGCTGCAGGAGAAATGATTGTTATATCCAACATACTTATACTGACTCTGCTATTGAGTGTGTTGCCAATCAAATCAAATTGAATAGTACTTTATTTAATTTTAAATATTAATATTTTATAAACATTATTTAATAAATAAATTGCACATCTACACAAATATAAGTATCCACTAAAACAATGTTTAAAGTAATAAAATTTGTTAGAATTAATAAATAAAAAGATAAAAATCCATTACTTTTTTATATATAAATATATTTTTTTTTTGTCATCCACAGACAGACTGTTTTGCTGTTTCACAGCTCATCAGTGTGGCTAGACGTCCGGTTACCTCTAGCTAGGATCGAAACCCGACTGAATTTGCATCAGTCGGAACTTCTCCCACTAAGCCGTCGGCGCACGGCAGGGATGAAGGTGAATTTTAGCGTGTTTATTTTTAGATTTAGATAAACACACAGTGACAGACAGTGACTCAATTCCGCCGAAGAGTCGTGCAATATTAGCTTAAATAGTCACTGTTTACAAACTCACACCTCAAACCAAAGAGCTCAACCGAAATTAATTTTTCAGGAGCCTATATATATATATATATATATATATATATATATATATATATATATATATATATAAAGTGGATGATAAAAATATTATTTGCATGTTGTATGATTTTATTTAGCTGATATGTGGGAGCACAATAAATGTTTTTGAAAATCACAAAATTTTCAATTGCACTTGCTGCATTTGTCAGTTGTTGATATTGAAATGTATTTTTTTAACTGGTCTAAATTTCAAATCCAGTGGATATTAATGACTTCATTAAGTAACTACCTTGAGTGGCTCTTGTATTGGGTGAACTTTAGCATATAAAAAAGAAAAAATTCTTGGTCTGATCTATTCATTGGAAACCAAAATAAATTGCCTTACAAGGCTAAAGAGTTCCATCTATTTACCCATAGTTGGAAAGAAGTTGATTCATGCCTTTTCTAAGGGTATTAATACAACATTTATTGAGGACTTCCTCAACTAGAGTTTGAACTTAGTTCACCAATACCATTCTTCATGACATTAACTGTTAGTTAAAGAGCATTTTCTTTTGGACATTTCATTCAAAAAAATGCAGCTGTTTTTATTATTTTAAAAATAATATTATAATAATTATTTTTAAAAAACAAATTTAAAATGTGAAGGCTTTTAACAAATGACTCTCTTTGAATATAATTTGATTGAAAAGAAATTTCTTTTTTCTCATATTTTTTTTTTATCTTGCTTCATTTTCCAAAATTAAACAATATGGTTGTTGATACAGCTGACGTTATTATTTTCTGTTGCTCCAAAAGCCAAAAAGGTTCAATTTTCTTTGAATTATGATAATGGAGGGAGGATGTATTTTTTTATGTTAGACGGGAAATGAAGTTGACAAAAAGTGAATGATTTCTGACAATTATTTAAAATGTTGAATGACTCGTCCTAATGATCATGTCATCTTCAAAGACATCAATGTCTTTTTAGCAAAATCTGAATTGATTATAAAATAAAACAAATAAAAAGAAAAAAAAACATACTATTGCATTTTTAGTAGGGTGTATCAAAAGTATTTTCATTTTTTTGGAGACATTTATTCCAGGGTTAGTCTACATACACATCTAATGACTGTCTATGATTTTCTGACGTAAAGGATTTACTATTAATAATGATGTTAACTGCATGAGAAAATATGCAACTTTTATGGGAAGGAAACTGATATGAAAATCACCCAGATCTGGTTATAGAGATAGGACCAGTAACAATTTTATGGAACTTTACAATACACACAGATAGAAAATCAAAGCTAATCGCCCAGACATTGTGATCAAAGACCACAAAAACAGAATGTGCTTTCTTATTGACATGGCAATCTCTGCAGATTGTAATGTATATTTGAGGATCTTAAAAAATTATCAAAGTACAAGGATATTGAAGTGTAAATCTAAAAAATGTAGCACATGAGGACATCAATAATTCCAGTTGTAGTTGAAGCTCTTGGATTAATTGGAAATGGTTCTGATAGAGTCATTGAAGGGATTCCTCGTAGCCCATGCCTGAAAGAAATGCAAAAAATTGTACTCACAAGTACAGGTCACACATTATGAGGAGCTTTCTCTATGTAAAATGTGCATCATCTTTTTTTTTTTACAAAAAAAATGATCAGTGGAAAATATGAAGCCATTTTTGACTTTAGGTCTCTAGTTGAGACCTGGAGGGAAATGTGTATAATACAACAGAAATCCAAGGAAATAATAATGTGTTATATTCCATGCTAAGGGAATAAATGCATAACACCAGGTAGATAAAAGAAGAAAGGTTTATTGTATACAACAAGTACAATATGAAATACGGTACAGTTATACACACAGGTCAATCTAGCAGTAAGTGCCACTAATTGGAAGGTCAGACGTGCTTGCATCTTCTCTCTCTCACTCTTCCCCGAGTCTATCATAGACAGTTGACTTTATAGGTACTTACTACCTATAGTGTAATCATTCATGGGGGGATGACTGGTTATTCCATGACATCATATGATGATGATGATGATGATGATGATGATGATGATGATGATGATGATGATGATGATGATGATGATGATGATGATGATGATGATGATGATGATGATGATGATGATGATGATGATGATGATGATGATGATGATGATGATAATAATAATAATAATAATAATGCCTATTGTCAGTTGTCGAGAATAAGTAAGTGAAGCTCATATGGGACATGACCATTTTAACTGACAAATACTTAGCAAATGCTCTGATATCATACTTGTGCACAAGAGCCACCATGAATGGATCCTGGCAGATGTTGCAGTACCTTGGGGTAAGAACATCATGAAGGTGGAGCAGACAAAAATACAGAGGAACTAAAACCTGGCAGAGAAAATCAGTGAAGTATGCCAAGCAGTAGCTCATGTTGTCCTTTTTGTGGATGGCACACTTGGGACTATTTCTGAGAATCTTTCTGTTTCACAGCATGCCCAGGGGATACCTGACATCACTGGGAGTGAACAAGTGTCAGCACTGCTTGGAACAGCTCATGTGCTGAGGAAAGTGTGATGTCTCTAAGCTGTGAGTAGGAGGTGAGATATGATCATCATCACCCAGCCGAAACATCTAAGAGTTGGAGAGAATTTCAAATCAAATAATAATAGAGGAACAGAAGTTAAAACAATAAAAGTTCATGATAAGGAAAATTAATAAAGTAAAAAATAAAGAATAATAAAATAAAGAAATAAAAATATAAATATATATGTGTTATAAACATGCAGATGGTGGTAGCATGAGAGAACAAATGAAACAATAAGTACTGCTAGTGAGGCGTAATGAAAAAAAAAACAAGAATTGTTGATATTAAATTCTTTGTATTGCTAATACAGAAAATGTGAGAGGAATATCACTTTGTGGGCAAGGGAAGTGACTTGGAAGAAGGGTAGAGTTGGGCCTGGAGTTGATGTGTATGTCAGGTCAGTTGCCCAAAGTCATGGTGTTGATGTTGAAATAGGCTGGTGTCAGATTAGTTGAAGCTTGCCCATTTGCTGCTAATCTGGATCAATCATTTATAAGCAGAATTCTTAAAAGCAAATGTGGTAGCTCATAAAATTGTAACAATACAATTTCTCACACATCCTTAGGAGATAAGTAGATAAATTCCTTTTCCTTTTAAGCTCACTTAATTATATGAATTTCTCATGAATTTCTTCTCCAGTCCATCTTAATTGCCAGAGTTATTTCTCATGAATTTCTTCTCCAGTCCATCTTAATTGCCAGAGTTATTTCTCATGAATTTCTTCTCCAGTCCATCTTAATTGCCAGAGTTATTTCTCATGAATTTCTTCTCCAGTCCATCTTAATTGCCAGAGTTATTTCTCATGAATTTCTTCTCCAGTCCATCTTAATTGCCAGAGTTATTTCTCATGAATTTCTTCTCCAGTCCATCTTAATTGCCAGAGTTTTCAGGATTCTTGTCTCCAGCCCACCCTTTGAATTTACAAACATAAAATTTTGCCAATGATTCTCTATAATCATAAAAGTAGTGTCCTTTGAAGAAACTGACCACCCATCCAGCTTTTTGGGGGATCTACTTTTCTGGAACACAAGTGAACAGAAAAAAGGGTGGGAGCTTAGCCAGTGGCCATATAAGCGAAGAGAGGCAGGAAGTCAGCAGTGAGGAGGTGACCAGTGGCCAGTAAGTAGGTGACCTGCATTAAGGAAGGGACTCGCAAGCAGTGAAAAATCAGCAGTCACCTAGATGGTCAGTGAATGCAAGGGTCCTCTTTTGGTGGATGGAAGTTAGGGAGATAGCAGTTTATCATCAAAGACGAAGGAAAACATTGGCAGTTTAGTGAGAATTCGTACAGCCAAGGAGACAAACCTGTGAACATAGCGAGTTGGGTGTATATACAGACACAGCTGACCTTTGATGTCATCATAGTTGTGCAGTGAATGACTTGTGGACTACGTTGTCACAAACTCATCTTTTTTTTCATGTTTTTTCTTTAGTAGCAACATTTGTGATTGGCTCTTTTGATATTGTATTTTATATTTTTTGAGGGGATTTGTTTAGTGGGCTGTATGTGATGCTTGGTGCCCCTGTGCAGAAGATGACATTTTTATTTTTGGTTTTGCTTTCTTAGTGTTCACCTGTGGTCAACATGGAGAGTGAAGCAGAAAGAGATCTAATTTGAAGCAAAGTATAACATATGTAAAAGAAAATGTGAGGAAGAAAGGAAGCAAGTGATAGAGAACAGAGATGTGAACATTCTAACATTTTATGACTTCATGGTTTGTCCAGACAGAAATGGAACAAAGATGCTGATTGGCTAAGATGAATGAATCATCACACTTATGAGAGAGTCCATGAATATTAACAAATAAATGATAAACGTTTTCTTTCTGTTCTTTTTTTTTTTACTATCTATATACACATAAATATAATTTTTTCTTTGTCTTCTTTTATGAACTATATTGTCCTTTATATAAATATATCTAAAACTTTTCTTATGTTGAAATTTGTTTCTTTTGAAAATGTTAAATTTATTTACTTCAAATGTTTTCAACCCTTGCCAGTACAATTTCTAAATCCTTCCACTATAAACTGGTAACTAACAGCAACCTTATTCACTAAAATCCCGTAGAACCTCTTTGTTATATACCTTTTGTTTCAGATGTTATAATAGTGGATATAAATATTGAAATTCTGGCAATTTTAAGTCATTATTTTCAACTGAGCATCAAAGCAGTTGAAGCATCTCACATAATTCAGAAAATGGAAGGATATAAAGCAATATTTGACTGTAAACCCCAGAAATAGTTTAAATTTCCCTGACAATTACAATCTTTCTCTCTTCAAATCCAATGTCAACCAATATCTATCGTACTTCTTCTATGTGCTGTGTCCCTTCAAGACATTGGCAATCATGGCTCTCCACAATTTCCTGTCCTTTGTATCTCTTGATAAATTTTGCCTTTTTATTATCTCTCCTAAACCTTGTTCTGCCATCCATTTTCAAAAAAATCTCTAGGTTACTTATGCATTGTTTTCCTATGCCCCTCTTGCCTTCAATATTTCCTGTGAGTAATTTTTCAAGCCCTCTTTCCTCATTATGTCCTCTAGAAATTTAAACTATCTCTTTCTGATGTTAAGTATAAATAACTTTTTGTTTCCATTTTCTCTAAAACTTTCTCATTGCTCACATGTTTAGTCCATGGTATTTTCAGCATCCTTCTGTAGAACTGAAGAATGTTTACTTCTTACTTCCTCCTTTCCCCTCCCTTACAACAATCTTGCTCAGTAACCCTTTACTGTGAGTGGCCTTTGGTCCTTGTATTGGGTGAATTAACTGACTACATATACATACAGAAGTTACCCAGGGATTTTTAAAAATGTAGTAATTTCATGTTTTTCATGATTCAAAAATAGTTTTATACAGAAGGAAAATATAAACACTGGAAATATTATGAAAAATTATACAGTGAAAATATCTTCCATTTTGAACTTTACATAGACATGGCCTTTTGATAATATTCTTCATAACAAAAGTTAATAACTTTGGCTGCAGAGCCTGAATTACTGCTCTGATATTATCCTTGAGTTGCTGAATGGTCTGCAGCTTATTGATATATATATATATTTTTTTTTTTAAGCTTTTCACCCCAAGCAAGGCTGGAAGCCACTAACACGCAAGGGGTTACAGAAGGTTGGGAGGAAGAGCAGATAGGAGTGGTAGAGGAAAGGATGTGGAGAAAGATAGTGGATCGATCAAGGCAAGGGGGTTACAGAAGATTTGGAACGAGAGCAGATAGGAATCAAAGGGGAAAGGATGTAGAGAAGGGAAGTGGATAGATCAAAGCAACTGGAGATGTCAATTGACGTTACACTTAAATAGTTGGAGATTATATTTGTCAGGGAAACAGGAATAAGGAAGGGAGTTCCACAGGCGAGAGGTGTGAGACATGAAGCTATTGGAGTAGAAGAAACGTCTACACACTCCTTAATGTATCACTAAAGAAAATAATCAGGTGGCATCAGGTCAGGAGAATGTTGTAGCCATAAAATTATAGAATTTCACAAAATTATCCATTGACCAAAAGTTTAGTTAAATCCAAAATAAAACATCACAGTTTTGGTTCTTTGTTAAGTTGTGAATTTTCCCATAGGAACTTTTCATAAGTTAATTCAAGTTCATGCATGGTTGTTAGCAAAAGGAACAGTCTAACATTTAAATTACAAATTGGAGATATCAAAAGCAAACAAGTATTTAAATATCTGGGAAGCATTTTAACAGAGGATGGAAAGTGTGATACAGAAATCTGAAGCCACATTGGGATACCTTCCCAAAGCTAAGCAAAGTATTTAGAAACAGAAAAATATCTTTATAAACTAAGACAATAGTACTGAACTGTTATGTAATATAAGTCCTCCTATATGGCAGTGAATGCTGAACAATCTGCTCAAAGATGAAGAGGAGACATGAAGCAACAGAAATATGGTTTGACAGAAGGATACTAAGGATACCATGGACCAAGTTCTGAAAAGTAAATAAACAAATAAAACATATGAAAAAATCTGACATTTTTAAACACCTAGGTGATTTTTGGGACACACTATGTAAGAAAAAGCACTTTAAGTATGACAGACTGTTTTCTGAAATAAAGCTTAGAAATGGGTTGTCATTAGTTATCCTCCTCCTAAAATGGTTACCAACCAAGACTATAGGACCCAGTTATTTACCCATAGATGGGGGGAGAGAAGTTATGGATTCATACCTTTCCCAATGGTATTTGCACGCAAGTGAATGTAATGAACTCAACTGGAATTTGAACTTGGCTCTCCAATTACCCAATCTGAACCACTCTCCATTACTCTACTATACCCTTAGGTGTCAATTACGATGCTTTAAAATACTAAATAGAGTAGGTTCCCAACTTCCAGCACTTGAAAAAGGGCAAGTATCATTAGAAGATAGAGTATTACATAATCTTCACAAAAAGTGGACAAGCTCTCTCAAGAGACTACTTTTGATACACCCCAATAAAATGAAGACAAATGTCAAAGATCTGTTATATTGATAGTACTGAGGAAAGTTCTAACATAATTTACATCAATCAATTCAAGACAAATTTCATCCATCCTAAAATATAAAAGTTTGCTTTCTAATTTTGATCTTTGAATGAATGTCTCAAATAGTTTCCAACATAAAATGACAAGCTTGTCATGCTTCTACTATTATTGTGAGAAAATAATTTTTTCCCTCATATTTGAAAGTTTGGAAATACACCTCCTCTTATCTAAATACAAAAGGCAAAGTATCTCCTGCTACTGATAGATAAGAAATCCTTGTGAGAAATAAGTATAATTTTTTTTAAAATTCTAGCAGAAGTGCAGCTCCTTCATCCACCCTTGACAGCCACCTAGTCTTGTGTTTCTCCAGTTCCTATCATTCATGTTGAAGGAAGAAGCAAGTCATGTCAGGTTCGATGTCAAATGTGTCAGGAAAGGGGAATGAAGACAGTCTACTCTTTTTTTTGTGTTGTTGCTTTTGTATTATCAAAATTTACGAAGAATTCTTCCCAGCTGAATGCTTTGACCTTTGAACTATTTTCCTTTCTGTCTAATCAGTTCTTTCCTCCAGCCTCTTCTTCTTCTGCCAGATCTCATGATTTCTAACAAAAGAAGTTTCAAGAAAGAACAAAAGTAGCCTAAGAAAAGAATCACAAAAGAGCTGAATTATTTCAATTAAAATCTAGTCTTGTTTAAGGCCATTTTTCTTGAGCACACAATAAGGATCAAGACAGTTATCAGTAACTGGTGGCTTTGATTTCTAGTGACATTTTTAATGCTCTAACTTTCTGCTTTCAAGAAACAGAACATTAAAACAACAATATTTCTGAGACACTGCATTGTTACTAGTTTACCAATTTGAAGGGTCTTAATATTTAAAATTTTCCACCATGTCAAAACCTTGTTTATGAAGATGACAGTATCATTTTCATCCACACCTATCTCAGACTGAATGAGAAGTGCATTATTATGAGGCAAGTAGAAACCCATTGTCTTTCTATGGGCTTTGGAGCAATGGAAATTTCATTTAAATCTGAAAGTTTAACTAGTCTGTCAGATTCAAAACGATATAACTGTTTAAGATGTGCCTATTTTGCAACTTGTTTTTCTCCATTATCAAAGATTAGTTCTCTTGTCTTTTCTGTGAGCCCCAAATCGCAAATATTTTTCAACGGATGAACATAATCAAAACATAAATTTTTATTATTTCAGTTAACTAAGGTTTTCCAGGGAGTGTGGGATATAATTTTAAAAAGATCTTGATTTACTCAGTTGCAATCACATATAATAGCCTTTACATAAGCTGGTGCAGAGATGATGGTCTGGATTGTTAACTCAATTTGTTCAAATAAAAATGCTGATGTTAATTTTGAAATTGGAATCAATCTTGTAAGAAATTCTGAACCCCCATTAAGACATATCAACGTTATACCAAGTACTATTTAAGCAAGTAAAGATGGATTGTCAACTGACTTACCAAATAATTGTTTGCCATGATATAGTAACATTTTCTTGATATATACTTCATCATGGAGAATTATGCACCCTTTTTAACTGGAATTATGAGTATTAAATAAAGATAGCAAAAAAGATTTTTCATTAAGTTTTGAAACTTTTGATGTCATCCTTCTTAATATTGCTAATGATAGTAATTGAAAATCCTGTTTAAATCAATTATACTCTGACCGTGATGTTGCATAGTACTCAAAAGCATGTATTACTATATCTGAGCTGTATTTCATTCCAACCATTTTAGGGGGCATTGCAGAAAAGTGCTGACTCAAGATATCCTTCTTGTGATCAAAAGCTATAGAATTTAAATATTGGATAATTTCTTACCATGTTGACTAAGTAACAACTGTATTTATACAGTTTTTGGAAAGGCTACTTATCTAACACTTATCTCTATAATGAAAGGTTTCCAACCGCAATTTTTTTTAATAAATTTTCAACATAAATAGAGGGATAACTTTTGACAACTGAACTATTAAAACATTTTCAGCCAAAAATGCTACAACTGGATACACAAAGTCTTTTTTGTTGTTGATTAGATTTTCTTTCAAATTTGTATAATTAATCTTACATAATTCTAAAAAAAGTATCAATTTCATCAATTTGATTTCAAGCAGTACTGGAGTTTTTTTTTAGTTTTTTATATCCCTTTGAACAGCAGAGGGTGTTGGTATTTGACTCTTTGGCACACCTGGCCATACAGAAGGTAGATTTTTGGGGTGCATTTTTCCATGAACTTCTATAGTATCAAAATTTGAAGGCCGATATTGTTGACTAATTACTGTATTGTTTGTAACATTCAGATTGGCATTTGGAACTAATTTTCTCCGCCGTTCTCTCTCATCTTTGCCTTTTGGATAAACTGATATTTTATTCATCTCACACACAGTTTTGTCTTGCTAGCTTCTGTAATTTGTTTTGCAAGAAATGACACAACACTTCTGGGGCATTGCGAGAAACTAGGTAATATCTATTCTAAAATGATTAAGAAGATTCTTCTTAAGCACAATTATTTCTTTTACAGCTTCAATTTAGGGGTAACTTTTCAAGCCAATTAATCTTAATCCCAACTTTGACCTCACCCTCATACCAATAAGTTAAAAACAGAAATTTTAGAAGATGCCTTAAACATGAGAATCCACTTTTTAAATTGATTTTCTGTTTTTGGTGTATCGTTTTTTTTTTGTTTTTTTTTGCGTATATTGTTAATAAAGTTTTGCAAAATATTACATAATCTTTTATTGAGTTAATTAAGTTAAGTATCTAAATTTTTGGCACTTATCAAGATCAGCTATTCATTGCCTGGCTCTCTCCCAGAGTGCTGCTCCTCCAGGTATCACTTCCTCGATTTAAAAAAGTGATGACCGAGGTTTTTGTCCGGTGCCTGAGGGGAGAGGGCTTTTTGGCTATTTTTGAGACAATGTCTTGTGATGCGGCAGTCCACCGCAGTACACTTTCGGCCTTCCTGTGTCAAAAAGTACTTTCGTGTTCAATTTGACTTCAATAAATAAATAAATACTTTAGAGAAGAATCTGAAAAGAATGACTGAGCAGCAGCATGGTTTGTTCACTGCATTTTTTTTATCGAATTAAATTTTATGACATTATTAAAGTTTTAAGTAAAAACATTTTTAAATGGCTTTTTCATTAATTTTGTAAGAAGAATACGACATTTGGTTCTATTTTACTACAGTACACTTTATGGAAAATTTAAAAAATTAAACTTTCAATAAAAATGAATTAATAATATTTGTTGATTATTTTACCTAAAAGCACAACTAGTAAAAAATTCCATGAATGCATTTGTTCTTTATGAATAACAACAATATCAGAGAAAAAATAAAATATTAAAGTTTTTTGAAGTAACTTCGCGAAATAATGGGAATTCATTTTTAATAAATTTCGAAGTATAAAATTTTTAAAATTAAAAAACAAGTGTCGAAAAATGTATTCGAAAAGTTACGTCTGAAAAAAATAGACATTATTAGTTAATGTCATTTTTTTTCTTTGAGTAAATCATTAGTTTGCAGTTGCTCAATAACAAAAAGAAAATGTGGTAAAAAAAAAAAAATCATACTTTTTTTTTTACTTTTAAACAAATATACAAGGCGTAAAAAAGAATTCGTTTTTGAAGTGTAACTGTTTGCTTTTTTTTCAAGCAAACTGAATGAACTTTTAACAGAAAAACATTGAGTCAGTGACTAAGCTAACTTTTTAGTTTTTTTACCCATAAAGAGAAAAAACCCTGGAAAAATGACTGAGCAACAGGAATCATTTCGTTCAAACTCATAACGTTTTTATCAAAAATAAATACTGAATTAAAATAAATATTTAGAATTTAATTATCATTAAATTTATGTAAGAACATTCTTAAATGTTTTTTCATCCATTTTTTTGTAATACAAAAATATTAGAATTGTAATGGTAGATTTTTTGAACTGGAAACTAATGTTTAAAAAACACAAATTACCCAGCAACTCAAAATAAATACTTACTTGCTTCAATTAAAGAAGGTAAAAATTATATTCCAAACGTAAGGAAAAATTCCCTTGAATTTCTTAAGTTAACAATGGTGGAGCTCTCAAGCTTAAACTAAAATTAAAATGCTCCGCTGAATTAAAACCAGCCTCCGTTTCTGTCCCTTCACTACATTATGACTTGACCGTCTAATATAGAACGCCATGGTCAAGTCACTTTTTGGATAACTCAATCAGCAGACAAGACATTGTTTTAATCCAATGATTCATTTACCAGAGTGCAAAGATCTGAAACAGAGCACAAACATATTCCTCCTGTATTTATTTATCTACCTACACCCTTACCTATTGTAGGGTGTGACGCAACATTGGTTTTTATATTAGATATGCTCATATGCATATATATATATATATATATATATATATATATATATATATATATATATATATATACGGGGTGCGATGAATAAATTGTCGTCGAAGTTACACTTTTGTGAAAATAACACTGACATCTCATTTTGACAGATATATTTACCAAAATTACACAAAAATATGTTGAAATACTAAAGAGTAAATTTATTCACTAAAATCATCATTGGCCTCAAGACAACTTTGGAATCTCCTGCAACTCTTCTGGATGGTTTCCTTATTTAAGTTGGTGAATGCTGCAAAAAAATCCTTGCCTCCAGTTCATCTTTGGTGTTAGTTACAAGAAGTTTTGTTGGTCTCTCGCTCAACTGTGTCCCACACATAATAATCAAGGAGGTTGTAAATCTGGAGAGTTTGGTGGCCAGATGTAAGGGGTGACAGTCATGACTGTGTTTTCTTGCTTGTTTGGCATTGTGCAGAGTCCTATTGCCAGACATAGGGTCTGTTGTGGACCCGATATCGGTGCAGATCTGGCCTACGAAAATAAGGCCTTGTGCCAGACACTACACACTACTACTAAATCCACAAACAAAGTAAAAAAAAAGAAAAATATAAAGACGTGCTCTTCCCACCATACAAACGTACAAAGTGAAAAGAAGTAAACAGGCAAAACAACAAAAGGTTAAGAACAAACATAAATTTTATTAGAGTTTAACAAGTAGTTTGTCTTCAATGAAGACCTTCAGTAAATGTACTGGAAATATAGTTGAAGAAGAGGCCAAGTAGATTGTCTTCAGTAAGGTACTGGAAATATTGTAGAGAATGAAATTTAATTGTCTTGAGTGAAGACCTTCAGTAAGATACTGGAAATATGGTAGTTGACAAAAAAGGTAGATAGAATTCCGTGCCAAAATTTAAATCCAAGATGGCTATGGCGGGAAAAAGTTTCAGGAAGAAGGTCAGAAAGTCAGTTGTAATGCATAATAACATACGACAAGGAAAAAATACTCACTGCGAGAGTTTATAATTGTGAGTGTATGTAATTCTTTTTAAAGTAACAGGTTCTGAAAGTATGAGTTCGAAGAATGTGAAAAATGCTCTGTTCATCAGGTTGGAAGTTTTTGAAAGTTCCTGGAAGTTGGCAGCTCTATAAAGATGTTAGCCTCGGGACAAAAAAATCTGTCATCGCAAAGTGACGACCGTGTCGTATGCGTTAAGATACCGAGACGAGCCATAAGGTCTAGGCAAGGTTTTGCCGAAAAAAATGTCCCTGTCAGTATATATGGGGTTACCGGTGAGAGACAAGTGAGCCAGCCCGGCCAGGTTGAACGACCTAGGGGCGACTAATTTGAAAAAGCCAATTTGCCGTGACGTCAGCGCAAAAAAAAATTAATTCTTCCTCATCTTCGGCTAAGACAACGGTTTACTACTATCAACGGCCGAAAGTGAGAGGAAAGGGTGAAAATGCCGCGCGTGCGTCAAATTGAAGGTGGGGACAGCGATGTATCCCACAGGTCTTCCAGCAGCCACCCTCTTGACCCAGGACAGCACTACCTCCTCAACACACTTGATGTAGGCCTCTGTGTTGAGTCTGAGCTCCTATGGGAAGATGAATGGAGGTATAATGTTGCCATCACTAGTGATCACTCCATTAGGCTCATCCATCTCTTTTTGAATCCTCTCCACTGTTCTCAGATTGATGCCTAAACACTCTGTAATGTTCGTATTGGGGCTTCTGGTACAAATTCTAAACAGTACAGCATGCCATTTCCAAATTTTTTGTGGAGTGAATTGCATCATGGTGCATTTTTTCTCACAGATGGTGCCCAACTGACCCTACTATACTGTGCAGTTGACAAAATCAAAAACAAACAATGTGCATGAGCAAAATTAAAAATATAGAATGACGACAATTTATTCATCACACCTTGTAGGCCAAGAACAAAAACTGACAATTTCCATAACCACTGTCATGCAGAGTCAGAATACTTCAACCCCACCCTTTGGTGCAAGAGGAGATGTGATGCTGCAGAGTTGGAATCCCCAGCAAGCTTACTTATCATGAATCAATAAACTGTAGGAAGACAGAAACATGGCAGATTGGAACAGATACTACACTTTGATCCTATCTCAAATGTTGGATAATAGTGATTTACTAAACATGACTTAGGTCTGGTATAACACTTCAAGTATGGAGCGCTCAGTGAAGATCTAACTTGCTATTCAGTTATAATTGATTTAGTATAATAAGCTTACTGACCATTACACCACATCAAAGTGCCCCCAAAACCTGGATAATAATAATTATCAGTTTTTAGCTACCCCCCGCACACTTTAGTGGCAAGATGTGACACATAGTCAATTTAATGTAGTGTATTCATATGTATGTATTTGGACCAAAAGCAATCACCTTGCGATCACTGCCACATTGGCATTGGTATCCACAAATCCTCCCTCTTCATTGCAATGAAGGAGGTACTGCCACAGGATTGGAATGCCAGGAACTAGGCATCCTTTGTTACAAAAACCATGAACTGTCAAAAAACACAGCAGAGAGAAGAACAGTTACCTAACTTGGTATTAACTCTTCTCCCTACGGTGACGAGATATGGTACAAGGCTGGTTTAAAGGGCACACACATGGGCCAAGACCAAAAATTGTCTGATCATCATAACCAACATCACGCTGGATTCATATTCCACCAACCCTCCCTCTTTGGCGCAATGAGGGAAATGTTGCTGCAGGGTTGGAATCCCCAGGACCAGGCATCTCTCATTTATTTGCTTTGTTCTGTTCGAAGACTGAGTGATAAAATGTAATTTGTCCATCCGAAAGCATATTACTTCACTTTGATCTCTGTGCCAAAATGAACAATGGTGTCATTTTGATTCAAAGTAGAGTGTGCAGATGCTACACTTTGATCTTAATATTTATTACTGAATAAAATCCCAAAATTTGACACAAGGCCAGAAAAAAAGTAGTAAAGCAAGGGTTGAATTCTGATTTTAGGCAAAGAACAGGAGAGGAACCCTTTGACCCTTGATTGAGCACAGCCATACTCTGACACATTCCTGTATAAATTTATGAACAGTAATCTGCCTTGTGGCAGAGAGAGAGAATTGTTTATTTTCCATGAATGACAAAGTTTGTAGTTCATATCCATGTAAATGTTATGATTTCAAACAATGATTTTCAAGGCTAGCAAACTTTTCATATTTGAAGGATTTGACACAATGCAATCCATCCACCCCTATTTTCTAATGTTTAGTTTTATAACAAAGAAAAGAAAGAAAAGAAAAGAAAGAAAGAAAAATCAGAGAGAAGAGAGTCTCTTTTTTTGTTTGATGATTCCATGTGAAGATGATTAAATATTGAATATTAAGTATCCAGACAAGCAGGCTCTTCTTGGAATATGAGATCAACACAGTCTTCCCTCCCTATTCCTTCCTATGTTGACAGTGGCATACCTAGCATTTATGCCACCTGGGGCAGTCATAGAATTTGCCACCCCTCTATGCATCATTCCAAAACTGGACATGTACAACATATAAAGAAAAATTACAATTGTGGCCATTTATTTTGTTTTGATTGTAAAAAATAACAAAAACAGCAACAACAGAATAAGATGGACAAAACATTTTAAAATAATTAAAAAAATATTCTTTTTTAGTAAAAAAATAATTTTTAGAATAAAATGTTATTACATTAACAATATGAGCCCTATGTCAAAAAAAAATTTCATAACAGTAATATTTTTTTATTTAATCATTTCACTCCAAGCAAGGCAATAAAGTCACTAGGACACAAGGGGTTACAGGGAGTGAAAGTGAAAGAGAATGAAATGACTTTAGTGGGAGAATTAAGGAAAGAACAAAAAAGGAACAGGGTTCAAGAAGACGTAAGATGGCAATTGACATTGCATTTAAATTATTGAAAATTGTTGTTATCAAGGAAGCAAGATATCAAAAGGGAGTTCCACAGGTGGAAAGTGTGAGAAAAGAAACTGTTAGAGAAGAAGTGGTGGTTGCATCTATCTAATTCAACAGTAAAATGGTAAGAGCTAGTTGCCAGTCTAGTGGCATGCCTATATTCATGCAGGAGGGGCACAAGGGAAATAAGAAAGATGGAGGGAAGTCATGTCATGTCATGCCGGTGAGAAAGTGATTGAAGTCGAGATCCCTGGTGAGGATTGATTACATTACAGATTCTTCTAGTGTAACCTTGAAAGTTGCCAGTATAATACTTAATCATAAATTGAATTTAGGTAAAAAGGATGCAAGTGGAATGAGAGGAAAACATGGAACAACTAATTTTGCATGAGACTTTATTATACTAATTCACCCTAATACTGATCCCCTCAAAATTGTCACCCTGGGGAAGACTACACCTCCCACACCCCTCTAGGTTCACCAATGTGTGTTGGTTTTATGCTATACTTAGTAAATATCAACAAAACATTAAGCTTTTCATCTATTCTCTTGGAGTTGTTTATATTATATTTCTTTTACTAAATTCCTGCTTCATGCATTTACTTTGAATTTGAAAAAACGTCAAAAGAGTGTTGCACTAAAAATCCATGCTGTCAGGCATTTTAATTAAATCTGCATGTCTAATGCATAGGCTGTCATTCTGCTTTCCCAACAGGGATGCCTTTTTTTCTTTTTGAGTGTTGCATTTGTTCCATTAAATAAGATGTGAGACAAAAAGAAAGAAAGAAAAAGAAAGAAAGTAAAAAGTAAAAGAAAAAAATGAAAAATGAAAGCAAGAAAAAAGAAAGAAAAAGAAAAAAAGAATGAAATTAAAAATGAAAGTAAAAAGAAAAAGAGAGTAAAAAGAAAAAGAAGGAAAGAAAGAAAAAAGAAGGCAAGAAAGAATAAAAAAAGAAAAAAATGAAAGTAAAAAAAGAAAAAGAAAGAGAAAAGGGAAAAAGAAAGTAAAAAGAAAAAGAAGGAAGGAATGAAAAATGAAAGCAAGAAAGAAAGAATGAAAAGAAAAAGAAGAAAAGTAAAAAAAGAAAATAAGAAAAAGAAGGAAAGAAAGGAAAATGCAGAGAGGGAGGAGAATGTTTTATTTACTGACTTCATCTTAAGTTGAGATAAATATTTATATAATGTATTTCTCTTAAAAGAACAAAAAAAATAACAAGGCTCACTCAGGTACACAAAATAGATTTATAAAAATCTGTATAAAATTAGTCATTCAGAAGCTGTTGATGGTTGTACTAACACAAAATCATAAGTCAGTGTAACTGAGGGTTTTAGCATACTGGCTTTGTTCTAACCATTGGTCATACCAGATTATGTGCTCCATCCTAGAAACAGTAACTAAGGTCTACTAAACATAGTTGTAGTATAAATCTCACTAGTGTGCTCTGTTGATTGAGCTGGCATCTGTAATAGGGTTTGGTTAGCTCAGAAACAAATAGTAATTTGGTATATACAGTTCATAGCTTGAGGTCATCTTGCTGAAAAAATTTTTCAGTACTATCTTGTGTAATTTTTAGTGTATACCCATATATGAGTAGATGCTCCATTCTTATTTTTAAACAGTGTTTATTTCCACGATTTATATTTGGACTATTGTCTTCACTTTTGTTTTAAAAGCAACAAAGTTGAGGACAATAGTCCAAAAATAAATAGTGTAAATAATGATAACTCCTCATCCCAGAAATTCAAGAAAGTGTTTATTTGATCTACCAGCCAGTGCACTCAGAGGGCACATTTTCCTAATTAAGTTTTCTCGAGTGCACAGGCTGGTAGACAATTTAAATAAAGCTGTAAACCTCAAATTTTCATGCAAACTTCATGTGCATTTCTTCACAAATCATAAATAATGTATTTGGAAGGTGTAGTGATGCCCACAACAATTTTTTTATTTTAATGTCAAACATTAATACAAAAAACACTAAAAACATTTAACATAGGATAAAATTATTGGCCCTCTTGTCTCAGTAATCAATTGTGTAAACTTTATTCGTGATTATTGGCTTTAATCCTTTTTGATAGTTCCTTACAGAGACACTACACTCACTGATAGGTATTTTGCTCCATTCTTCCTTGGCAATAGCTTCTAGTTCCTCCAAATTTGAAGGATTTCTTTCTTTTACTTTTCCTTCAAATATGCTCATAAATTTTCAATGGTATTTAGGTCAGGACTTTGTGCTGGGTATGCTAATATCATAATTTTGCTGTCATCTAAGTATTTTGTAACAATTCGTGCTATGTATTTCAGGTCACTGTCATGTTGGAACATCCAGTGACACCCCAAAGACAATTTTCATGCACTCTATTTTATATTATCTTTAAGAATAACCACATACTGCTCTTTATCCATGATACTCTGTCCTCTCACTAGTTCTCCTGGGCCAGAAGCAGCAAAACATCCCCAGACTAGAATGCTCCCACCACTGTACTTAATTGTAGGGAGGGTATTTTTTGGTTTATGAGGTTCATTCACTTTCCTCCATACATAACAGGAGTTCATGTGACCAAATGATTCTAGTTTAGTTTTATTTGACCAAAAAACAGAGTTCCAATATTTACTCCCATGTTCTAGATGGCTTCTAGCATAGACTAATCTCCATTTTAAGTGTTTAGCCTTAAGCAAGGGAGCCTTCCTTGGGTAACAAGCTCAAAGTTCTGCTCAGTGAAAGCATCTAGTAACTGTCTTTGTTGATACATTCAACTCTAATGTCTTTACATCATTCACAATGTACTTTGTCATTAAATGAGGATTCTTTGAGTCCTTTGTCATTAAATGAGGATTCTTCAAGTCCTTTGTCATTAAATGAGAATTCTTTGAGAGATCTCTAACAATTTTCTTTTCTATTCTCTTTAACCGTTTTCTGCCAGTCCTTAATTTATTCTCAACACAATGAGTCTCATTCTACTTCTTGACAATCCTACAAATTGTCAGTCTAGGAACATATAAGTGCTTGGAAAGTGTTGTTTATCAATCACCTTGTTTGTACGCATCATCTATCTTCATGCAGAGCTTCTTATCAAGTTCATACATGATTGTAGAATGAATGAGTTATCACACTACACGACTCTCACATATTATCCTCTTTATTACCTTTTAGAATGTTATAGAATCAGGTAAATACTATTTCATTTCCAAAGGGTCTTTGTATTTAATATCAAATTAAGAAAAAAAAAACTTACAGTTGCTAAAGATCAATATTATTTCATAATTTCCATCAGGGGTTGTGAATAATTTTGGACTGCACCAATCTTTAGAAAAATCTTTAACTATGAATTCTAAAAATTTCACAAATTATTCAAAACTAAATATGGAATCAACTATTTATAGTAAATTCAGTAAGTACTTTCAAATATTTACATTTCCTTAGAATATATTCAAATATTCAGTGGGAGTGAATAATTCTGTCCACAATTGTATATATATGTATATATATATATATCTTGCTACTGAAGTACAGATTTTCTTATGTGAAACTCTAAATTGGGAAATAGGCCTTCGACCTCTTTACTTATTTATTTACTACTAATGCTCTTTTTCTTAATACTGGGCACTCTATTTACAAAATTTGCTCACCTGAAAAATGTTATCCTCTAGTAATTTACTGGTCAAAAGGTTTTTAGGCATGAATCATCTTTGTTATTATGTATGTACCCAAAAACTATATAAGAATCTGCTATGTTATTGGTCCTGACATTTGGCATCTTGGCTTCAGCCACTTTCTACTGCCTTAATGTATCTTCCTGGTACCTTTTTTTAAAATAAATACTTGCATAGTAATTGTTCTGATGAACTTTCCCCTATGATACCAAGACTATGAATTTAAGCTCAGTACTAGATTAGTGGCAAGGTCTCATCATTTTAAAGTTGAAATGGCTAAATATAACTGTAAGTTCTATGCTAAAAGTTTATTCTATCACACTTCTCACTTGTGGAACTCTCTTCCAGCTTTTTGCTTCCAAGTCAACTTTAATCTTCAAAAATTTAAATGCAATGTCAATCGTTATTTTCTGTTTTCTTAATTCCCGTTCTTTTAATATTTTCTCTCCTTAATATTTTTTTCTCATATTCTCTAGCACTTGGTAACCCCATGCATCTTTGTGGCTTTATTGCCTTGCATGGGGTGAAATGTTTAAAAAAATATGTACGTGTGTGTGTGTTTAAGCGTATGTGTGTAGCCCAGAGTTATACTCTAATCCTAGGTGGGAGTGGCAAGGATAGACATATTGATCCTGAACAGAACACACAGATACACTGGCTCTTGACAGAAATGTCATTTATACATAAATTTCTGTCAGTTTTTATGGGTACTATACTAGAATAATTTTTAAGCTTGAGAACACAGACTAATGTAATAAACAGTTAATTGTTAACTCCTCTCTCTCACTATGAGAGAGTTCTGCTTAAATAGTCTTAGACCAGTCTGTCTTGTGGCGGTGTTCAGCTACTCCACAACACTGTTGAGGATGAAGACTTTCAAAAAAAGGAATTCAACACATTGAAGAATTTTATACATATCATACTACTAGACTGACAGCTAGGTTTCAGTGTTGTACTGTTGAAATAGATAATAACCATAACTTCTATTATAATAGTTTCTTTATCTCACATTTCTTGTCTGTGGAACTCTCTTTCAGTTTCTTGCTTCCCTGCCACCTACAATCTTGAAAAATTTAATTGCATCATCAATCACCATCTTCTATCTTCAAGAATCCTGTTCTTTTATTTTCTTTTCTCCTCACTAAAGTTTTCTCATTCACTTTCACTTCTAGTAGTAATCCATGGCATCTTAGTGAAATTATCACCTTGCCTGGGGTGAAATGATTAAAAAAAAGGAAAAAATAACATAATTCAAGAAAAGAAAAATATACATATGTGTACACAGATAGCTGAAAAAAAACCCATTTAAGACTGTTCTGTTAGAAAATGTGTGTGTGTGTGTGTGTGTGTGTGTGTGTGTGTGTGTGTGTGTGTGTGTGTGTGAGAGAGAGAGAGAGAGAGAGATAAGTCATGTGGCTGGTTTGAAATTTAGAGGATAGCTAACTGAAGAGCAGAAATCTCACCCAGTGGAGAAAAGTCCTGTTGTTTTTGGTACTACATTCCAGGGGAAAGTGAGGACAAGGGTCTATTATCCCATCCCTCTATAATCCTGAAACAGCATCACTTCATGGCCTCTTACGAAACGAGATGGGGGTAATATCCATAAGCTTAATAAATAAAATATAGTTCAAATATCTTTTTAAGTAGAAATACAAAGGAGAAAGCAAAATTAGTTCCTCCTGTAGTTTTATAAACTCTCTTTCTCAATTTAAAAGTCTTATTTCCAACTTTACTTTTCAAATATTAATATTATTTCACTTGATTCATTTTTGGTAAACAAGTGTCAAATTTGACAAGAACAGTTTGTGACACTATTTAGCCATGGTAATTGGCTAACTAATTAACCATAGAAATTAAAACAGAAAATAGGCATTCTTAAAGCGAAAAAAAAGAGCTATCACGAAAGATAGACTGATCAACGTTAAAAGAAAGACTTTATTTTATTTACAAAAAAAAACCCGTGGAGAGAGCCACGTGTGAGGTCTTGTCATTTCGAGTTGTGTCTCACTGAGGGAGACAGAAAGAAAGGCAAATATGAAATTATTGGCCAAAACACGTGCCGGTTGTAAAAATTTTGGCTGGAGACGATCGCCAATACAGGACAGGGAGAATCAATGTTAATTATCTTTCTAAGATATCGTTTATTTTTTTTTTCTTGGATACAGGCGAAGAGAAGCAATGTGGCGGCTATAAAATTTTGGCATTGTCTCAAAATAGATGAGAGGATTGTTATCATTTACTTAACCAACAGATGCTAAGGCATTGAATGGCAATGTGGCAATTGTAAAATTTTGGCAGTGTCTCAACATAGGTGAGGGGTTTGTTATTATTTACCTTATCAATGTGTCGATTCAGACGCTGAAACGTTGGATGATGATATGGAGTGTGTAAACTTTTGGCAATCCCCAGAAAATAGAGTGGAGAATTGAGATTTGGTGAGATAAAAGAATTTAATTTTTTAACAAGTCAAGGATTCCATTATAAAGTTAACTTAATGTAAAGGACCAGATGGCAAACTTTGACAGTGATTGATGAGTCGGTAAAGAGTGCTGGCTAGGTGAATTTTGGTTGGCCCCAAAAGAAAGATGTGATAAGAATTTAATTTGCAATATAGAATTCATAAAAATTTTGGCCAATGGGAAAGGAGAATTTTGTAAACAAAAATTCTAGATTATAATTTTAAGGATGCCAGCTTAGCCACACCCACATTGCCAAGAGATCATTGGTCGTATGGTGGCATGGGTGATAGGCGGAGGTGAATGGATGAGAAAGGCGGAGACGTTGTTAACGCCCACTGAAGGGATTGGTATGAGATATCAATGTGAGAGAGAAAGAATCTAGGAGGATAGCTCTCCTCCGACCTTCCCTCACAGACGATGGAGACCCCCCCCCCGAAATGGGAAGTGGTTAATTTTCAAAAAATGGGAAATAATCAATTTTCCTGGCCTGACAACAAAGAGATTTCTTGTTAGAAATTGTGATTACCGAGACCCCCAGGCTGTGTCTGGCCACACACTGGGTTTTGGTCGGTACCCATATAGACGAGCGTCAATGGGTTGTTCAGCAGTTAGTTAGTGAGTTCCAGGTAGTTCAAGCTGGGGAAACAGTTGACCTGGTTTTGAACCAGGGTGTTGCCTTGCAGAAGCTGACTGAGAGATTCTACAACCTTTGACTTCGCCTATCCTACCAATAGCAAGTTATACTGACGAATGAAGCCAAGCCAACACCAAAAAACTAAATTAGTTGACTTACGATAACAACTTGCTTGAAACATAGAAGTGTCACATTTCGTAGGAAATGGGCTGGGAGAAACACACGCGCCTGTATATAACAGAAGGATAAAGTTAAATTGTTATTTCTTAACATACTTGAACCTCCTGGGTTATTCTTTCATTTATTTTTTTTTCTTTGCACTTGTGCGATGCCACCCGCAATCTGGACTCAGATTACACTACGGCCCGATGCCTGATTGATCTCGTCTACCTAAGATCAAAGTCACAATGTGGGTAGGTTAGACTTGAGATCAAAGCAGTTACTCCAGTAACCAGACGTTGCAAGTGAGCTGGAAACCATAGAGTTGGCATTGAACCAGTACAGCTGGTGAAGCCGTTAACATCGATGACCAGAATTCGACCTTGATGCCAAATATTGGTGCCGTGACTACTGGATTCGACCCTGGACAGCTGAGTGTCACATATTGGTATCCTGACCAGGGGATTTTCGCCGAGTAGTGATAACCACTGAACGACCAACACACAGGCTGGTGGCAGCGACAAAGAGTCAACCCCAAAAGGCCAGTAGAAGAAACCTTACAGCTTCGTGCTGCAACTGGGAGTTGACCACAGGCCGACGGCTTGGTGTCACAAGTTGAAGGAATGAAAAATAGAATAAATTAATAAATCCAATATCTTCCAACACTGATTTTGATATAAGGTGCTCACCGTAGCTCAGTAGTTAGCAGTTCATCTGTTCATTTATAAAGCAAGTTCATTCTTCACTAGATACTCTACTGTAACTGAAGCCTTGTTCCAGACTCAGCTAAATTTCATAAATTTTCAATCAGATAATAACCCTATCCTTTTAATTCATAATACTTACATTAATTCCTGACCATTGAATACCCTTTTGATTTTCAGTAGACAACATGCAGAGTGTTGAGACTTACTCAAATGATGAATTAAAAATTTGGAAATTCAATGGATAATAGGCAAATTTCCCTTTCAAGCACTAACATTGCTGTAGTGATTTTTAGGCAATAATTAATATCATTTTATAATTATTACAAATTCTTCTGTGATATGGGGGACAAAAATATACTCTTTCATCTCTCTAGGCTCATCTCTGAATTTAATACTTATGTATTAGTCTTCTCACAAAACATAGATAAGTATTAAATGATTCCTGAATTCATATTATATTCACTTTCTTTGTTCACAGGCTAAAAGTGTTGTGTAAATGTTTGCATCAGTTTTCTTCCTTTGTTTGCTTTTAGTATTTGATGTATCACTATTTAATCATTAGGATGAATAAAAGATTTATGTATTTGCTTAATTAATCCTATTTTTGACATCATAGATTATATTAAAAGCTAGTATCTATCTATCTATCTATCTATCTATCTATCTATCTATCTATCTATGGTGGAATCTTCCATCAATTTCATTGTAAGATGTCCTAACAGTTCAGTTTTAGAACTGAAACACCAGACAACCTACATGTATGAGTTGATTTTTGTGGTGAAGGATTCTGTAGAATTTCAGAAGAACTGATAACAGAGAAATGGTGTTCAGTGTGCCACAAAGTGTCAAAACAGCCCTCCTCCTGTTTGAGTTCAGAGTTGGCCTTCTTCCAGACTGGCTGTCAACCAAGGCTAGAGATCTCAGGATGCACTGCTATTTAACCCATAGGTAGATGAAGGGCATTAGCATGAAATAAACAAAATAAAATTGATGGGAATTTTAACTCTGCTCAGTGATTTCATTTTCTGCACCAGTAACTTATCTCTTTCTTTCTCTCTCTCTATGTGTGTGTATGTGCATATGTGTGCGTATAGAATATATATATATATATATATATATATATATATATATATATATATATATATATATACCAGGTGTAACAGCAAAACTGTCCAAATAATATAACAACAAAATTGTCCAATTGTTAGATTAAGCTCTGAACCGTTGTACCTTAGAAATGATTTAAAATATCTTGCTGGAATTCTCTGTGATTTTTATAACACTATTGAACTCTAATTTGAGCGATAAAAATGTATAATTAACTCTCCGAGCTTAACAGAAGAATCATGATGAAATCGATCATAAATAAACATAAAATGTTCATCATTAATTAATCATAGCTAAGGATCAGAAGCTCATGAAATATTGAAATAAAGTTCAAATATATATATTATTCCAGGATCATTTTTGAAGTTATTCAAGATGATCTTCATCCTCTCTAATCTTCTAACTTTCTGTCCTGAAGTAACAAGGTGCCTCACACGTTTCACATATGATTTCATTTTTAAGTCTTTTTCACTGCTCTTTGGACTGTCATAGCTAAAACTCCTCTCTCACATGCCAAACATCTTATGGATTGAATTGGATTTTTTCTAATTGATCTCTTTAGCTCTAAGTTGAAATAATGGTTCCTCTTTTATGTTGTGACCTCCTGATGCAGTTTTCCTCTGTACTGTTCCCTCTATTTTAAACATTCACTGTTCTCTTGATGGTTCTTGAATGGACTTTGAAGATGGAAGCCAGAGTATGAATGTTGGTACCATTACTGAAGGCCTGAATGATCTTTTTCTAATAACTATGGCTCATTTGGGAAGATAGTGGGTCTGATACAAAACAATTTTAACCGGTTCTCTTTTTAGCTGAATAACTCATAGGGTTTTTCAGTGATTCTTTCAACAAACGGTGTCAAGATGGATAAACGTCTTATCTGAAAACCTGGAAAAAAGAAACGCAGTTAGTTTAGTAGGTTTTTTTAGATATTAAACATTTTGTGGGATGGATAATTATGCTGTTATATGATTTGGACAATTTTGCTGTTACATCCAGTATATATATATATATATATATATATATATAATTACTTTAATGTTATTTTTAGTGGATACCCATATTTGAGTAGATGCTCTGTTTAAAGACATATTTATTTATTTTCATCTACTAGCCTGAATATTCAAGAAATCTTATGGGAAAATATGAGCTCTCTGGCAAGATTCGACCCTATGTTCCCCTAGGGAAAACTGTCATTAGATCTGATGGGCTTTGCTCTCTTGGGTACAGATATATTTAATCAACCAAAATCTTTGAATAACACAATATACCTCCATCTCTCTATATACATTTTTCTCCTCATCAGTAGCATGACTTTGTATATTTACTAATATATACTTAATAAATTTGTTATATTACAACGAGCACTAATTTATTAACAGCAGCAGTATACACACACACACACACACACACACACACACACACACACACACACACACACACACACACATATATATATATTTAAACATAGATTGTTAAATATAACAGAAAATGAATGTCTATCATGTCTGCTCATGAGCCATTCTAATGTTTGTATGTTTGCTTTAATTTTGGGTGAAAATAAAGACAAAAATTGTCCAAAATTTTGATATTTTTTTATAAAGTTGGTCCTTGATCTAACAACAGAACCATATGTCTAGATGCAGTGTAATGTGTTGTGACTATCTAGACATGGTTCTGTTGTTAATATTTCAACTTTTTGCCTGATATGACGTCATAGAACTGCATCTTGAACTTATGAATTGCATCTGCTATTCGATGACTGTTATCATCGCATAGCAATCTTCTATGTCAACATAACAAAATATCATCTTTGATGGTGAATATCTTTGTTAAAATGTCTGTATAACCACTCTGAAGATGGCTCATGTGAGCTGAATGCTTAGATCAAGGACCGACTTAATAAAAAATATCCAAATGTTGGACAATTTTTGTATTTATTTTTACCTGAAACATACAAACATTTAGCTGACCCTGACGATCTGCCTAAGTGAAACCTTAGTAGGTTTGTCGGCTCATTAGGTTTGACTATATATATATATATATATATATATATATATATATATATATATACAGAGAAAGAGAGACGGTTAAGATTTTGGTTGATTAAAAACATTCACTGTTTTCTATGGTAAAATATTTTATAAGAGATAGAAAAGTGATCTCCTTTGTTGCCTGACAATGATCATGAAAGGAATTTAAAAAATTTAAATTATTGATAAAGACAGAGAATTTTACTGGTATAGAGACATTGATATGAATGCTATTAATAGATTTGAAATTATATATATATATATATATATATATGTATATATAGTTAGGTAATGAAAAGTTTGGTAATCCGTATGGATAATCCCAAGGAGAATATTATCCAGAGAGCTCAATGTCAAACCAGAGCGAATATTAATTTAATTAAAATGAGAAAACAAACAACCTAGAGGGTCCATTGATTATATTTTATTTCCCCAGGAAGGTGGTTGTTCCTGGTACTTCAGATCACATTTCCAAGCATAAAAAATCTTTTCTTATGCTTTTTTATGTTTGATGCTTGGAAATGTGATCTGAAGAGCCAGGAAAAAAACACTTTCCTGGGGAAATAAAGTATAATCAATGGGCCCTTAAGGTTGTCTGTTTTCTCATTTTAATTAAATTAATATATATATATATATATATATATATATATATATATATATATATATATATATTGTGTATTTGGTCAGCAATCCTTCTATTATACAGGTTCATTGAAGATGACTGACAAGGCACTGTGATTAAGCTTTTTATTATATTTTTCTTGCATTCATACAAGTGATTTCTTATATATATATATATATATATATATATATATATATATATATGGTATCCTGAACTTATGTCAGAGATCCATTCCTACAGTGCAACATAACCTGATTTTTGACTTTGGTCAGAACTCACCTACATAAGCACCCATAAGTCTACCTTATGGTTGGGAGTCCTAATGAAGGGCAAAAAGTTCCCCAAGAAATAACACAAACCAGAGATAGTGAATGTGGTACAATCCAATATGCCATACAGCTGGCAAAGAAACAATGCTATCTTCCTCATATAGTGCTGTGTGATGATGTATTATGGGACATGGCGCCATAACCACAAAATGCCATATGTTGGGTCTGACATAACTAGAGGACCTTCTCTCTCTCTCTCTCTCTCTCTCTCTCTCTCTCTCTCTCTCTATATATATATATATATATATATATATATATATATATATAAAGAAACTTCTTCAGGATGTTTTAGATAGATAGATAGATAGATACACTATGTCAAATTTTATAATGCAAGTTTTTCACAATGAAACTGATATCATAGCAGCTGAAATTAGCCTTGTGTTCACAGGGATAAAAGCATATTTGACAGGAAATAAAATGTACCCAAATAACAGGAAAAGCATGGTAAATTGTATGTTAATTTTATACAATTTGTTTATATTTTTTGTATGTATTTTTTAGGTTACAATTGTTTCATGGTACATGTGATAACAGGGAGAAGTCACTCCATAGTATTACACACCATATCACAAAGAGAAGTCAGAAACCTGTTGCTTGCACCAAGGTTTGTGCTGAAGAGATTAAATTTAACGTCTTTTGTTGAGATGTCTGTATATTCAGTTTTTCTTGCATTCTGGGAGTTTTTTTTAATTATTTTAAATTTTTATTTAATTTATTTTATACATTGTTTTATGTTATTGTTTTGTTTTATTTTATTTATAATTTTCATTATTATTTTATATTTTATTTTTATTTATTTATAATAATAATAATATTCCTACACATCACTCAATACATATATATATATATATATATATATATATATATATATATATATATATACACACACATATATATGTATATATTTGATCTTCACTTATAGGTAGTAGTTTGGTTGTTTTCATGTTTCTAATATTTTGCACCTTTTCTTTTCTCTTTTTTCACATTTGCAACACCAGTTTCTTCAAATATTTTCTTTTCTAGTCATTTGACTTTTCATGTTTATTTTTATTTGTAATTTTTCTCAAATCTCTTTTGTAAAATTTCTAATTTTTCTTTTGTTGTTCTTATTTTGCCAACATTTTCAATTTCTTTTTCGACTGTTCTGTCAACGTTCAACTTTTTTTTGCAATTTCCCAAGTTTTACTCTTATCACTCAATAACTTTACAATATCTTGTTTCTTTTTTAAGCTTCTATCTTTCTGACAAACTCATCGTAATCTTTGTATATGTGAAATCAAAATATAATAAAATATACTATAATAGTATTATATTATAGTATTTACTAGCTGAATTACCCATGGTGTGCTGTGTGTCACACATTTTTTATGTAAGAAAATGATGATTGATTTTAAATCATTGTTATAATTAGTGGAGAAAAAATGATGCATTTCAATATTACTCAATGATCTTGCCAATGTGACCTCCATCTTTTGGCTTTCTCATCCTATATTTTGGATAGGAGTCATTCCCTTGTTCAAATTTAAATTTAATTTAAACCAAAGGGGAAAAAAATTCAGTGAGGAGTTTGTGCCCACAGGGAACACCCTTTGATGAAAATGAAATATACTTATCCAAGTACCGTGGGTAATGTAGTTTCAGAATATATATGGTTATGGGGTCTATCTTCAAAACCATAGGATGAGTTTGATAACAAACAAACAGACATACAGAGGCTACAACTTTATATATACAGATTTCCAATCTGTTAAACAACACTCAAGTTGCATATTAAAATCTCACACCACCAAAAAAGGTTATTCAAAATATTTCTAATAAAAACTATAGCTATAACCAGACCCTTCCTCTGTAGCTAAAAGGTATAGTACGTCAGGCTATATGATGGTTCTGTGTAGGATACAGGTTTGATTCCTGTTGGAGGACACATATTTTCTATGAAATTTCTCAGACATTCAGGCCGGTAAATGTTGTTAATACTGTTTATTATAAACAGAGCATTTACTTAAATATTTGTATCTATAAAAATAACGTATAAACAATAAATATATTAAAATAATTGTCAGACTTAGTCCATTCCATTATATATATATATATATATATATATATATATATATATATATATATATATATATATATATATATATATATATATATATATTTATAAATATAAAAAATACAAATAATCACTTTCTGGTCTCTGGTCATCATTCAATCTGAAAGGTAATTTAATTTATTGCCTCTCTTATACTCAAAAATTCCAATGTATTTTCCTTACAAATGCAATCATCAGACCATGTTTAAGAGCTTTTCCACTTTTTCCACTTTGTTACATCATCTCCAAAGCCACACATGACTTGATGATTGCATTTAAACATGAAACAAACTGTCACTGGGTGTTAACTTCAATGTTCAATGTCCATATCTATATATATATCTATATATGAATCTATATATATATATATATAAATACAGGTAACTATACTCGTGTCGAAAAACCTTCGAACTCTTGATTTAACAACAGCCAAATCAATCACGAAGGAAAAGAAGGTTTTAAAAAAAGAAAGAGCCAGGAACATGAAAGTCTGTCGAAAATAATCGCACAGATACAGGTTCAAGGCCCAAAGAAAAAACCCCGATACGAGTAAACAACTAACTAAAGAGCTCAATACAAGCGTAGAGCAAACCTAGACAAACCTAATGAGCCAGACACACCTACCAAGGTTTCACTTAGGCAGATCGTCAGGGTCGACCCTGACGATCTGCCTAAGTGAAACCTTGGTAGGTGTGTCTGGCTCATTAGGTTTGTCTATATATATATATATATATATATATATATATATATATATATATATATATATATATATATAAAATACATGTCAAGTTGTGAAATTTCCACAGTTTTTGTTTAGGATTAATAATTTGATTATTTATAATCATTATATGGAATTTGTTTATTATATTTATTTATTATTTTATATATTATTTTGCATGTAAAAGTTGTATGTAAACTCTTACTACACTACTTAGCAACCACATCACAACTCCAAAGTCTAAACAACTATAAAGCCATGAAATAAAATTAATAAACTAATAAACAATGTCATTCAGTACCATCTACTTTGAGTGTATGTACTGTTATATATTTAAAAATATATATGAAATATCAAACTTTAGAGCTAAAAAAATAAATAGAATAGAAATATAAATAAAATTATCAGTTTCAAAGTTGAGAATATTAATTTTAAACAGCAAAAATTTTCTTCCATTTCTTATAAGCCTCTGTGGCCAATATATGGGTAATATCCACACAAAGAGGATTAACAGATGTTCTGATGATTGCTTAATGCATGAAACTGCCAGTCACCATATCAATTTCTGTGTCCATAAATAATGTGGCAGCAGTTTAATGGATATAGGCATTTAAACATGTGTATGTGGCCTGCTGAATTTCATTCCATGCATTTGTAATGAAAAGAAAGGTAATTTAAGTAACAGTGAGCATGACAGCAGACAGGTTGGTTTAAGTATTTCTAAAACTGTTGATAAACTAAGATTTTCACACACAACCATCTCTAGGCTTTACAGAATAGTTTGAAAAAGAAGAAATTTCCACTGAGCAGCAATCATTGTTATTGAAAGAGGTTAAATGAAAATAGCCAGACTGGTTCCAGCTGATAGAAAGGCAACAGTAGACCAAATAAGTATTCTTTACAATGGAGATATACATCTGTGAACATGCAACACTGAGCATCTCTGAAAATGCAACACGGCAAAGCTTGAAGATAAGCTAAAGCAGAAGAAGAAACTGAAGCTACAAAATTGGACATTTCAACCATTGTATGCTCCAGCCTTCTTCAGGTGATATATGTTGGAATCGAACCATGGCAAGCGTTGGTTGAAGCAATCTGGTGACTTGACCCAAAGAGTTGTGAGTTCAATACCTAGCCACAGCAGAGGTGAACAAATAAATCTTGAAGATTTGAGTTACAAAAGGGAATTAACTGAAACTGAGATATCTAGAAAGGCATGGCATGTGGAATTAGAACAATCTACTCCTGTGGAGTAAATAAAGGGTTTGGCTTGAAATCCCAGTGTATATCACCTGAAGAAGATTGGAGCATACAATGTCCAAAATGTTGGGAATATGACAATAAAGATCAGGACAACAGTCCAAACAATGTGAATAGTGTAAATAGTTACAATAGCTCATCTCAGAAATATAAACAGGTAATAAAAGATTTTTAAAATGTTGCAGCCTACCTATGAATTGTGACTGATCATGTGCCACAATTTATGATTCTGATACATTCATCCTCTCGTCATCACTTCCAGCAGGACGAATGCACAATGTCACATGTCAATAATAGTGGCAGATTACTTTATAGAAGACAATAACGAGTTTTCTGTGTTAAAGTTGCCTCTAGAGTCACTGGATCTCAATTCCATTGAGCATCTTTGGAATGTGGAGGAAAGGGAGATTCAAATCCCGGATGTGCAGTCAACCAATCTAGAATAATTGTGGGATGCCATTATAATAGCATGGACCCAAATTTGGAAAGAGTTCTTCTAGAACATTATAAAATTCATGTCAAAAAGGATTAAGGCAATTCTCAAGACAAAAAGAGTCCAACCTCGTACTAGAAGAGTATACCTAATAAAGTGATTGATAGACTGCTTTGATTTTTGTGGCTTATCAACCTTTAGCAGGTTATTTAAAGCCAGAAAATATTTTTAGATTGATACAAGTTTTACTAATTAACTCATAGCTGGTGGGAGAAGAGGTGGATTCATAACTTTTTCAAAGGTAAGTGAATATAATGAACTTGACTGAAATTGGAACTTGGTTCTCTGTTTTCTAATTCCAAGTCATTATCCATTACCCCACCTGCACATTCAAGCTTAAAGCATCTAGCATTTCCAAGCAGTCACCCATTTGCATACTAACCAGGCTGGACATTGCTTAACTTTGGTGATTGTATGAGAACTTCAATATTTGATATGGCCATAAGCCCCATCAATTGTAATAACACAAAATTTATGTTTGTCAGCAAGATGTCAGCTTCATGTTAATGTAAAGGAATTGAATTAAGAAATTTACATATCTGGGAAGTGTTATGATGGAAAAATTTGTTTTAAAATTATTTCATCCCAAGCAAGGCAATAAAGCCACTAAGACACAAGAATTTACTGAGTGGGAAAGAATCCGAGAAAAGATATTATTAAGGACAGGAATTAAAAAGACAGAAAATAATGATTGACATTGCATTTAAATTTTTGATGATCAAGGTTGATTGGAAAGCAAGAAGTGTGAGAGAAGAAACTCTTAACATAGAACTTAAGGTTACATCTAGTAATTTCAACTGTAAAATGATGAGACCTAGCTGCCAATCTAGTACTGCAGTTAAATTCATAAAATCCAAGTACCAAAGAAGAAAGCTCATTAGAACAATTATCATGAAAATATTTATAGAAAAGGCATTGGGAAGCTACATTATAGTAATGGGAAAGTGTCTGAAGAAAAGGTGCCAGCTCAGGACCAATAATGCTGCAGATTCTTCTTTGAAATTTGTTGTCAAGAATCTCTAAATATATAGCAGAAGCACCAGTTCGGATATAGCAGCAATATTCAATGCATGGATGAATGATAAACTTATAAATGTATAAGATAAATTCTGACAAAGAAAATTGACTAGTATGATACAGTGAACTGACTTTCCAAGCAGGAGACCCAGCAAATGATTCTATATAATCATTCCACTTCATGTCAAGAGAAAACATTAGTCCAAGAATGCAAAATGAGTCCCTCTCCTGGAGGTTAACATAAGCCATGCTGATTGAAGATAAAATCTTCTCTAAGATGATTAAAAGAGAGCAGTTTCATTTTGGAGACATTATAATTTACAAGCAATTTCTTGCCCCAGTTAACAACAGACTGTAGGTCATTTTTGACTATATCCAACCTATTGGACTTACTATTAAGACAGGATAAATAGCTGTATCATCAGCATAGATACTGAGTCAAGAACTGATGATATCAGGAAGGTTGTAGGTGAAAATTTGGAACACAGTAGATCCAAGGATAAAGCCCTGGGAGATATCCATATTAATGTAAAAAGATCTAGAAGAGTGGCCATTCCAGATAACTTTCATGTCACAATTTGATACGAATGATTGATTCAAAAATTAATCCAGAAATACCATAACCTTTTAACTTGTGAAGAAAACCAGCATGCCAAATCCTGTCAAATGCCTTCAAGATATTCAAAGCAACAGCTCAAGCTTCACCATTCTTATCTAAAGCTTGATAGACTTTTTCTGCAATAACTGTTAGCACATCAGCAGTTGATTTATAGAAGTGAAAGCCATATTGTTTGTATAGAAGAAGACCCTGCAAAGTGACATGCTTAACTAACTTGGAGTTGATTAGACCTCTAGTACTTTGCCAAAAAGAGTTAGAAAACATATAGGTCGATAGAAGGATCAGATGGTTCATTTGAGTTCTTAAAAACAGGAACTACAGAAGAGAAAGAAAGAAAGAAAGCTGGAAAGCAAGTAGGAAAGCAAGAAGTAGCAAAACATTTATTGTAGAGTTTAGAGAGTAAAGGAACCAGTTTAGGAGCACATTTCATTAGGACTATTGAAAAGATACCATCAAGTCTGCATACTTTGTATGGATCAAGTTTAGAGATGAGAGCAGAAATCATGGAGATAAAAGAATATCACATGGTAGAGAAACAGTACTACATACAAAGTCACCAAGGATCCTCCAGATGAATCAAGAGTAAAATTGGAAGAGAATTTACAAGCATTTATGTGACACAGAAATCTGAAGCTGCATTGAAATAGTGAAAGATTCCTTCCAGAAACTAAGAAAAATATTAAGAAACAGGAAAATTTCATTGGAAACAAAGATATGTAATATCAATCCTTGTATATGGCAGTAAATGTTGGACCATGTCCTCACTGATGAAGAGGTAACAAGACAATGGAGATTGATTTTACAGAAGGATGTTGAGAATTGCATGAATAGAGCATGTAAGCAACGAAGTAGTTTTAAAGAACACTTTTGCTTTGAATCAGAAAGAATCAGTTGAAAATTCTGGGACACATAATGAGGAAAGAGGGCTTGGAGAATTTGACATTCACAGGATATATTGAAGGCAAGAAGGGCTGAAGGAAACAGCAAGTAACATACCTAATCAGAGGAAGCAGGTGGAATAGTAAGAAGACAAACATTGTTTAGTGCTACAAAAGATAGGAAGTTGTGGAGAGTCATGATTACTCATATCCTGAAGAGGTACAGCACATAAAAGAAGAAGAAGAGGAACCAGTGATGTTTATTTACAAACATTTATTTCAGTTAAAGAAAAAACATTTTGAAACATGCAAAAGGCCCATTGTGTTTGCTGTCAGTCTTTTACCAACAAATCTTTTCCAGTTAAAATCTTTTCTAATGATAAACTATTAGTCAGCCTACAAAAATATCTGATTATTGGCATCTAAAAATGATTGATGTAACAATATGTGTATGAATGATCATTTTGCTAAACCACTCTCCCATAACTAGCTTATCTGCCAAAAGATTGTTACTCACATTATCAACTGTGATGGGAATCTATTATTTTTCATTTATTCTTTTTCTTCAGTATTTGTTATTTTTCATTTTATTCATTTAGTAATTTCCCCCTAGCTATAGGTTAAATAACAGGGCAGACTAGATTCTATAGCTTTGATTGGCAACCAGTATAAGAAACGGACAAAACCAGTTGGATATGGGACTGGCAACACCATCCCATAAAAATCTACTTACAACAAAAAACACAGCAGGAGAAAAACTTAGCATAGTGAGGCTGTGGTACTAACATGGTGTTGCTTTGGTCTTATTATTCATAGGGAAAATGGCACTAAGGGGTAAGAAGTGAGGTGGAATAATGTTTTTCTAGATATTTGCACAAGGTTAAGCTTACACTTGACCACAGGTGTGAGGCACCCAGTAAAGTAACAATAAAGTAATAATAGTCAGACAAACTCATTATTCATTGCTTGTAAGCAATTACTTAGGTTAGTTTGAGATTAAAATGAAGGAAATTAGTTCCCAAAAGTACATATTCAAATCTTTAAGTTTCTCTGTAGTGTCCTTTTTGTTTGCATTTCCTTAAAACTTCCTCATTGCTAACATGTTCCATCCATAGTATTCTCAGCATCCTTCTGTAGATCCACATCTCTGCTGCCTCAAGTCTCCTCTTCATCTGTGAGGAAATTGTCCAGCATTCATTCACTGGCATATAGGAAAACTGATTTTTCTTTGTCTCTGATTAAATTTTCCTGTTTCTTAATACTTTGCTTAACATTTGGAAGGCATCTTTCACTATTCCAATGCACCTTTGGATTACTGTGTCACATTTTCCATCCTCTATTAAAAGATTGTTCAGATGTTTCAAGTTTTGTACTCGCTTGATTCTGATGTCTTCAAGTCATCCCCTATAGTTTGGTGAGCCCTTTCTTGCTAACAAACCATATTTTCTGTCTTTTTTTTATTGGCATTTAGTCCTTTCTTCTCACTTTCCTTTATTATTTTGTTTTTGTGATCTATGTATCAAATAGAGGAAAATGGGGTGTAGGAATCCTTCTCCTCGGTTTTTCGTTGAATGTTAAAATTTGGAGGGTCGGGATTCGATACATTAACAAAATATCGTTACAGGGTCGCTCGTAATTTGGCCGTCTAGAATAATCACACAATATTCATTAAAGGAATAAAATTCAGTAGAAAAGACAACATAGTTTCAACAAATAAACATTAATTTAATATAGTAACAAGAATACAAGCAGTTGATGATAGATTGGAAAGTAATGTCTTTTTGTTTGGGTTAATAAAGTTCTGAAATAAAATATAAACTGTCTTTGTGTACGTCTGTGAGAAACAATAAAATGTTGTGATATGTGTGTTTGTATGAAAAAGTCAACATGTGTGTGCATGATTCATAGTAAAAACGGATGTGAGAGATAGGAATTGTTTCTTACTGTTGGCGGTGTTGCTGTAGTCTGAAGTTTGTCAACGCTGTTGCTTTTAACATGAGGTCATGAAGATCATCAGCAAGAGTTGAGTGGAGTTTGGTGACAGTTGCGTGTATATTTTTTGGGAATGGATTTCGTGTTTTTATACACTTTTTCTGAACAAAATTGTCTACAGAATTAAATTATTTATTTATTCCTAATTGGCCCTAAAATTGCACGTGGTATGTTTTCTACTACGTCTATACGATATTTGGTCAGTATCTACCTAAAAATAATGATGACTAATACAACAAACATTCTGATTTGTAATCTATGATTTTATTGGTGTGTTTTAAGATGTAAGTGTTTTCTTGGGTGTGATTGGTTTATAAATATTGTATTTGATATTTTAGTGGACATGACGGGATAAAAAGATAGTGTGATGTTAATCATCAAAACATAGAGGTCCTCGTCACAGACCCATTGCTTGAGTGTTTTGAGTAGGTGTGGGCCAATCTTTAAGTCAGGGGCACTAGTAAGAATTTAAGCATTAAAAGTAGTTTACATCATTTTCGATAGGTGGGATGGGTGGTGGTGATAATAATTTGGAGAATGCCTCCCTGACTTGACTGAGATCAAACATTCATTGTTGTCATCAGTGGAAAAACTAAACTATTTTAGCCACATGGCAAGCCACAATAAATATATATATTTAATCTATTAGTATTAGATAATTTTATACTGTAAATGTACTTAGTAATCTTTTTTGTGCTGAAAAAAAAAAGAAACTGATACAAATATTTACAGTGTTTGTCTGTAGAGGACTTTAACTGCTACTTTATTAGTAGTATAATTGGTATAATTTAGTATCTTCTAATAACTGTTATTTATTTCTTAAGTTCTTTAGGTATTAGTCCTAATATCGTATTTAATGTCCACACTCGTTCTACTTTCACATTTCTTTTAATAAACTTTAGTGTTCCACGTCTTTGAATTAAAAAATGTACAAAATAGTTTCAGCACAAGGGAGACAACTTCACTTATCTTAATGACTGGTATTTTTTTAAGTGTTAAATTGAAATTTGAGTCCTCGCGTTTTAATTCATAAAATTTCTGTATTTCAGTTGGTTGTTTTTCCAGCCATTTTTAAATGCAGTTATAGTCACCTTGTAAAATATCTATTATATTTCCACTTACCAGAATTACTGAATTTGCTTGGCCTTTAGGTATTACTTAAAAAATTTTAAATTGAATTCACTGCTCTGATATTAAGGCAAAACTTGCTACTTATATTCAGGAAGATATTATAGTGCAATGATGACAATGTTAAGTTTTTTTTAATTTTTTAATTTTATTTTTATTTACTGTTAAATTTCATTCACCAAACTCAGGTGCTTCATTTATTTGGTAATTTTAAACCACAACGTTTAAATCGTCCGAATCTCCAACCCTTATCAGGTGAATTTGAGTCCTTTTTTCCATGACAGTATCTGAAACTTTCGTAATAATCTTACTTAATTTTTTAGTTGTTTTTTCTGTTTTTGTTTTATTCTTTTATTATAAGGGTCAGATGCTTTTTACACCTTATGTAAACACAATGTGAAATATATAGCTATCTTCCAATGAGATTTGAATTGCACCTGGCAATTAAAGTGAGATAAAATTTGCATACATTACAGATTACTGAATTAGTAAAATATTATTGAAGTTACAAATAAATGAATTGTTATATCCACTGATATAATTCTTATCTTAGTTTTGGTAGTCACAATGTTTCAGCCATTGTTCATTTTCAACATTCTTCAGGTATCTGTCTTAGTTTGGCAACCTTCCATGAATTTTGAACAAAACTTTTTGTTCAGTGGATTGTTTTTATTCCATCATCTGTGCTTGGGAAATAGCTTGTTATTCTTTTCTTTTATTGAGTGATTGATTTATTTTTTACAGATTATCAACCATTTTCAACCATCTAAGCCAGATTGGAAGAATTTTTTATGGACATAATAATGATTTATTGATAGAAGTTTTTATAATTAACCCATAGCTGGGGGGAGAACAACTGGATTCATAACTTTCTCAAGAGTCATTGCACGTAAGTCAATATAATGAAGTCAACTGGAATTGGAACTCGGTTTTTTGATTTCCAATTCCGAGTTGTTATCCATTACACCTTCTGCACATCCAAGCTGACAGCATCTGTTATTCCCAAGTGGTCCTGGTTATTTTCAGTTAACTCATCCTTGTACATTATTATTACACTCTTCCGTGATCTTTTGCATTACCAGACCGAAAGATGGAACCCCTGATCTCCAGGTAACTTTTATCCATTAGGTCACATGTCCTGTGAGACAATCTGATAGTGGAAACATAGAACCTTAATCCTAATGTCATTTGTCTACCTCCTTAACTAAATCCTAGTATATAACTAATACATTTTGTGTCATATGTAAGATGGAATATGTGAAAACCAAATTAATTATTATTTATTATTAAACCTCCAAATGGTTTTCACATATTCCATTTTCCTTATTTTCTTCAAATATTTCATATCAATCATTTTATCTTGATGTACAGTGTAAGTAGATGATGGAGTTTTTGAATTTTAAGTTTCACTAGTGGAACACATTTTAAGACATGTTTTTTAATACCAGACAAGCATTAGTTTTGATTATTATATTATTTTTTATTGATAATATACACTGAAAGGCTAAAATAAAATATGCGCTTACACATCATGCTAAAATACAATTTACGACATGTCAATTTATACTGATTTTGATCAAATTGTGCCACCATATCTGGGCACTAGAAAATTAATGTTCTTTCTTTCTTAATTGCAAAAGATAAGCTATCCTGGGTATGACGATAAACTACATCTGCATCCTGGGTATGACGATAAACTACATTCGACAACAAGGCTTCTGATCAGGAGGTTTTGAGGAGCGTGGAACCACCTCTTAATTGCTGGTGTTCCCAGATCCACCCTGACCCGGGGTGGTAGCACCTGTTAGGGTCCCAGCCATGGGCAAATAGTTAACCTCTAAACTGACTCAAAACACTATGAAAGTGTAAAAATAGGTTTTAATATCAGAAATATTTTTTTGTAAAAAATTATTGACAGAAATACATTATTACCAGCAATAAATTTTTGGAAAATAAATATTACCAGCAATAAAAAATTTTGTTGGCATTAAATAATCCATTGGGATTGATATACCTTAAAACAAAATAAACCATACCAAACCAAACAAAAGATGACACAAATTTGAGTATATCTGTTTATAATAATAATAATAATAATAATAATAATAATAATGATGATGATGATGATGATGATGATGATGATGATGATGGTGGTGGTGGTGGTGGTGGTGGTGATGATGATGATGATGCCTTGCCTCAAAAATTCAGACGTAACTGAAATGTGTCAGAGATTAGTGGGCCACCCAATAATAATTTGAATTTGAAAGTGGTCTTGAATTAAATGTCCTGTTTCATCTATTTTTATTACCTTTTTATTGCAATGAGCAAGTGCCTTTTACACTCTATGTAAACAGGATGAAAAATAAAGAGGTATCTTCCAAAGAGGTTTGAATTGCACTTTGCATTCTTGGGAACCTGTCTGACATGGACAGAACTTTACTGATTAGGCTACAGTAGTCCATAAGTAGGTGAAATTTGAATTTAATCAGAAATTGGTATTTTTATTCCAATTCACTTAACAACATACCTCTTAGTAGTAGATATAGTAGCCTTAAATTGTTAATTTTTTTTTAGATAAAGTATTGTAGTTATTGCTAATTATTGATTAATTTTCTTTCATTTTATTTTTGTTGTTTTTATCATGATGCTCAGGTCGTTTTCAATTTTATGACAGTTAAGTAAGCATTAGAAAATAAAGAAGCATCTTCTGATGAGATTTGAACTTACATCCTGTATTCTTGGAAGCCTGTATGACATGGACAATGCTTTACTGATTAGGCAACTGAAGCTGGTTAAAGTGAAGAATTAAAGAGCAACCTACCATGTCAGTAAAACAGGAAGCAGCTGCATTTTGATTATATTTTTGATATTTTTATAAGCAACACACAACAATTTTCTTTTCTGCTAGGCACCATATTGGAATAAGTGATAATGTGGTTGTGAGTGGCATGGTTGATTTTTTTAATCATTTCACTCCAAGCCACTAAGATGCAAAGGGTTACTTAGTAGGAAAGACAGGAGAGTGAAGGAAACAGAAAATGTTACTGAGGAGAAAGGACAATAAAAAGAGATGAATTCAAGTAGAAAGAAGATGATGATTGATGTTGCATTTAAAATTTTGCATCTTGTATTTAACAGGAAAGCAAGAAGCTGGAAGAGAGTTCCACAGGCGAGAACTGTGAGAGGAGAAACCATTAGAATAGAATTTATGGTTACATATAGAAATTTCAACAGTAAAATGATGAGACTTAGCTACCAATCTAAAACTACTATCAATGCTGAAGTTCACTTGCTGAAGCTTTTCACACTGCTTGTTGTGGTATGCACGTGTTATAGTTTCTCTGTATGGGACACATATAAATACATGTATGTAATTTTGTGAATGTCTTAGCAGTATAAAAATCTCTGAGAACAAAGCATGTTTGTTTTGCCTTTTCAGCTATTCCATTCCATTTAAGGTGTTATTATATCGTGGATATAATATCGCCAATAATGGGGAAAATGAAAATTGAGAATATTCATCTCCTTGCATAGCACTTACATTAATAGATTTAAGTTGTCTTAATTTCTTGTATTGCTATTATTATTCATTTTTAGAGACATTTTACAGTGAAATAGGAGAAAAATGAAAACTTTCCAGAGAATCAATCAATAAAATATATATGAGTTGACAGAAATACTCAAGCTTTGATTAACTTATTATTTTTTTTAGATTTATTTACAGCATTATGAAAGTGATTAAAGCTTAAATGCCAGTTCAGGTCTGATAATATTGCAGATTTGTCTGTAAGTTTACAGAAATATTTAACCATTGATTGCACTTATAATTTTGTTTAGATTTAGTTATGGCAATGGGAGAGTGATTGAAGATGAGATACCCATTTAGGGCTGATAATATTGGTAATACTTTCTTTAAAATTTTGTCATTGTTCACATGTTCGGTTCATGGTATTCTCAGCATCTTTATGTAGAACCACATTTCTGTTGCTTCAAGTCTCTTCTTCATATGTGCAGAGATTGTCCAGCATTCACTGCCATATAGGACTGATATTACATAACAGTTCAGTTCTCTTCATACTTTGCTTTGCTTTTGCAAAGCATCTTTCGATATCCCAAAGTTCCTTCAGATTTCAGTTTTGCAAATTCTGTCCTCTTTTAAAACACTTCACAGATATTTAAATTTTTGTACTTGTTTGATTTTGGTATCTCCAATTTGTAATTTGCATGTTAAGCTGCCCCTTTTGCTAACAACCTTCAATAAAATTACTTAAAACAAATATTAATGGAAGATATAATATACAAATCTATAATATATCAACCTAATAGTGGCTAATTCAATGACAAAATAGAAAAACATCCTATGTTATGTGCTTTGTTCTTCAAAAGGACTTCTTCAGAAATAATAATGGTTTTATTGATGAAGTCTTATATATAGGGTTGGGGGGAAAAATGTAACAAACCTTAGTTACAATTTTACACTCAGTGCATTTATCATTCATTGTCATAGGTCTGGCAATTAATGAATGCAGTTTAGTTAAAGGACAGAGTAATTTATTAAAGCCAAAATGTATTGAAAGTGCACTAATTTCTGAGTCTTACACAGAAAATTTACATCCAGAATCATACATCAGATATCCTTTCATAACAAAACTGTTGCTATCACACTGTGGGATATTTGAAAATGATAGTGATAGAAATAAAAACAAAAGCAATAGAAATGTGAGGTCAGCTAACTTTACATCAAACGCCAAAAATTTACGAATTTGAATTTGAAGCTAGGTGTCTCTGTTTCTTTAACATTCATCAATGTAAAATTGTATTCACTGTTTGTTATATTTCTTCCCCACCTCTTTCTCCATGCCAGATTTCATTGATAAAACCATTAATAATACACACTATACAACTATACAAACAATTGGTGCTACATTAGGGTGTAAAGGTCAGTAAGCTGAACTTGTTCATCAGTAGTCTGTTGAGACCTCACAGTGTGCTCCATACTTGTAACCTTATACCAAAATCAATCTACACTTAGTAAAATAACAACTATAATAAGCTGTACCAGAGATAGTTTCACCCAACACCACAAAACCAAAACATCTACCTGAAAACTTGTGTTGTTCTTAAATAGCCTTGTCAGATTGAGATTTTCATATGGATATCATGTATGGCACCAAAAACGTTCAGAAATATGTAAACTGTCAGCTGTATACAACTGCTTTTAAAGATCAATGGCTAAAAATGGGCTTTAAGCAAATGAAGCCTGAGAGTCTTGGCAAAAAACATTCTTCTTTGAACATTGTGAACTGGCACTACAGAATCATAAACAAAGAACAAGTATCAAATAACAGAAATCACAACACTTGTGGATTACCAACAGCAGCAACAACTAAAATGGATAGCACATGTAATTCGAAGAGAAAATAATGAAATAATCCAGATGTTGATGTTCTACACGACTTCAAACAAAAAGCAAGGAAAGAAGCCAACATCAATATTAGACAGAGCAATAACAGCTTCTGGTCTTTAGAAACCTGTTTTCCTGAAAATTATTTTAAGACAAAAATTTTATAAATTTCAACCAAAAGCAGTACTGCCTGCTTGGTTAATGAATGGCCAAATGTTTCCTTCGAAGGAAACAGCTAATATTAACATTGCCATTAAATTCAAGAACTAAATGTTGTCATAATTTTAGATGAAAGCTTTGTAGGTCATAAGTAGTGTGTTTAGTCCTTACTAGTTGCCCCATACTTGTAGCCTTGTGCCAATCTCAAGCTATGCTTAGTAAATAACAATTGTACCAACAGGAAATTATTTTCATGTAAAATTTTAAACAATGCAAATTTTCTACATACGTGTGAAAGCAACTGTGATAACCTGCCCTAATCAGCTGCCAACCAGGGGAGGTAACACAGTTTCAGTGGCTGAGGCAGTACTGCCACCCCTGGCACCACCAGCAGCTTTTATCACCAGACAGGGTATTGTATTTTGTGTAGACGTGTCAGTCACTTGCGATTTTTTTACAACTGCAAGTCAGATTTTCAATGTTGTGTTAAAAGCATTTGCTTTTGATTGTTAACCAATACACAATGCATTTGTATTGACCGTCATTAATGATGTAGAATGGAAGGTAAACAGATGTCTTTCATGTCGGAAGTAACATTGTGTTGCGAGCATGGTTTTAATTAACTTTGTTTATTTCTTGAACAGATCAAACTCAATGCTGGTTGAGCTGTGAAGGGAACAATTGACTGCCTAAGGAATCCACAGCACCCAGCCGTAACAAATGACATGTCCACCACTTTTCCATGCAGTCGGATCAAAGTGATCCATAGCAGTTTTTCTTTTGCTTGTGCGTCTCCTCTCATTAAACTGTTAATTCTACAATGTCTGGGAGTGTGTCTGTTTGAATGTGGGTACCAGAAATTGCAGAGGTGTTCTAAGATTAACTAACACCTGTCGAAGTTAGCTCCTCCTCAATTCTTTAATCCTTCAACAGGGGTCTCTCTCTCCCCTGGCTATAAATACTGGCTGACCCTTTTCTCTCTCTCTCTCTTTTTTTGACTTAGGCCTTGGGCGGCCACCTTGCGCAGAGGTGTTGTAAAATCTCTCTTTTCAACGAACTCCAATATGTGACCTCTCACAGATACAGCGTTTCCCAAATTCTGGGAACACGCTAAGAACAATACACGTACGTACGAACACTCACAACACACACACATAATTTCTCCATACAAGCACTATGTAACTGTTCATGTCTTTGTGTAACTTGTTATTAATATATATTTGTTTACCCATATATATCGGTCTTGTTTGTTTTCTTTGTCTTCTTTGGACTTAATTAAAGTCCAACATTCCTTTGTAGCTGGACCGGCCAGCAGGAAAATTTTAACTTTATGATATCTCTTCACATCTTCACCCCAGCGGTCTGCTACACACCCTTCAATCATGAGCTCCACTCATGTTAGGAGTTATTTGGGTCTTCTGCACAGGGCATTCCCCTTCCTTGTGAAAACAGATCTTGGGTTCTCTGGCAACTATAGGCTGTTTGTTGGTTGCTTCACACTGTGTCCTAACAAAGTCCATGACCCCTTCCATCACTTTGTTACGATGACACGTGTACATCTGTAGTGATTGTGTTATCATGCAGAGAGCATATGATATAAATTGCCTTGATCACTTTGACATAATGCACATACACAGTTTGAGGTTAGCTGCATTTTGCAGGAGATCATAGGTAGATCGCAGAAGGAATGATATTGCCAATGACTACATTGCAATCAGGATATTCAGATAGCTTCATCGGATTGTTGCAGACCGTGCGGGGTGAAGATGTGAAGAGATATCAGAAGGTTAAAATTTTCCTGCTAGCCGGTCCAGCTATATGAGAATGTTGGACTTTAACTAAGTCCAAAGAAGATAAAGAAAACAAACAAGATATATGGGTAAACAAATATATATTAATAACAAGTTACACAAAGACATGAACAGTTACATAGTGTTTGTATGGAGAAATTATGTGTTTGTGTTGTAGTGAGTGTTCGTATGTACGTGTATTGTTCTTAGCATGTTCCCAGAATTTGGGAAACGCTGTATCTGTGAGAGGTCACATATTGGAGTTCGTTGAAAAGAGAGATTTTACCTCGTCTCCGCGCGAGGTAGCGGCCGAAGGCCTAAGTCGAAAAAGAGAGATTTTACCTCATCTCCACATGAGGTGGCGGCCCAAGGCCTGAGTCGGAAAAAGAGAGAGAGAGAGAAGGGTCAGTCAGTATTTATAGCCAAGGGAGAGAGACCCCTGTTGAAGGATTAAGGAACTGAGGAGGAGCCAATTCCGACAGGACCAATATCACTCCATGTAGTCCAAGCACATTGTTTGGACTGAAAAACAGCAATAGCTGTTTGCTGCTTCCTAATTTTTTCAATCACCATGTTTTGTTTTACCTTTTGACCCTGTTTAGAGAAAAAAATGGTTGCTTGTGCTGCTCAGGCCTGCTCGATTAGTTTGGGTCACCACCATAATCTCCTTGGTTCACAGGTTGGAGTCTGTTTCTCAGGTGGCTTCTACTGTCAACCATTTGGTGCTAGTTTTGATACCTGGTTGTAACCTGCGGACGAAGTCATTCGTCCTTTCTCATTATGTGAAGGCGTGACTTCGCTACCTTGAACTCCTCCACCAATGGGAGGATAATATATCCACCAATGAAGTGGATATATTATCCAATCATTATCGGAGCGGAATACTCGCACACATATAGAAAGATGCGCAAGGGGAATAAATCAAAATTAAAATATAAGAATTATCTCCCTTGTATAACTTCTATTCTGTTTCAATAATTGAATATTTTTTAAAGATTCTAAGTTAAGACAATATTTTGTTTACTTATTATTGGATATCTAACAATTTTCGAATGCTAATTCGTTTAACTAAAATAACAAAAATAGGTATTACTCTTCGTTGTAACTTGTCCCAAACAATTTTTTAATTTTAACAAGAAACATTAACATTTTTAATACTTTATTATTAATTTGTATTATTTTGACACAATATTTTAGCATTTTTATAATATTTATATTTTAATAAGAATCTTTAGCACTATTTTTTATAATATATATTGATAATAATTTAGATTCTTATTAATTTAAATTCTTATATTGAAAGGGCACATGCATTTGGAATCCAATTTTAGATAATTAAATTCCTGTGGGTGACACGCTGATACTATCAGCAGTCCTCTTGTATACCATGCTCTGAGAAGTTTGCAGTTAGTTTAGGGATTTTTTTCCTTACTATGGATATTATGCAATCGGATGCCTGAAATTTAGGGATGTTAAATACTCTAAATAACTTTCACTGATTATTAAATTTTTTTTGATGAAAGATATATCTATTACTTAATTAAGGTCCCAACTGTTATCTGACATAGAAGAAAAACAGTGTAGTTTTCCAACACATCAGAGTAATTTGTCACACTTTAAATGTGGCAAATTTCTCCCAGGTGCTAATATTGCAGAGTTACAAGACCAGCCTACCCGCAAAAGCTCTGATAATCAAATCTATGGGAAGAAAATTAAAAAACTGTGTCTATATCAGAAATGCAAAAAAGAAAAAAAAGAAAAAAAAAAGAAGAGTTTAAAATTTACAATCAAAAGTAACAGCAAAACATTTTTTCACAAAACAATTTTGGATTTATATTCAACTATGTAACTAGAAGAGAAAATAATTATATATTTTTTTTTTTATTATAATGATGTTCATCCTGTACAAGGCTAAAGAGCCACTCAAAGTAGAGGGTTACAGAATAAGAGGCACAGCTTAGTGGGATAGGTTGAGAAGATAACGGTTAATCCCAGACATGAACAGGTTAAGACTGTAGTGATTGGGAAAGAATCATCTTGGGAGTTGGTTCCACAAAACAGTGGTTTGTGGAAAGAAGCTACTTGAATGGAACTTACATCTTACCAGTGGAATATGAAGGGAATGTAGATGTTTCGCTACAATGTCCATGGCATGTGGGTTTTGGCTATGAAGGTAAGAACTGGTAGAACTAAGAAATGTAGTTTGTCTGAACGCGTTCCATGGAAGTAGCAATAGAGAAATGAGAGGTTTGTAGCATATCATCTGTAGGAAAGGGGTTGTAGGGTGGACAATAAATCATTATTCACAAGGACTCTGTTACGACTCTATTGAGATGGGAAAGTAAGGATTGGACAGCTCCTACCTATATATGGCATCAGTGCCTCCATTTTTGGCCTGATCTGGCACTTGTAAATATAGAGCATAGCAGGAGCCAGGTATTTACTGGAGCAGAACAGGGAACTGACCATTTTAGCAATGGATCATATGTATGAGTACCACATAGAGTCTGGGTTGAGTTTAAATCCCAATAGGTGCTCTCCCTGAGAGAACACCCATTCATTGTGATAGGTGAAATTTCAGGGTTCGCTTGGTAGTGTAACTAAAATATTAACTTTATACACTACCAAAAATAAAAGGCTTGGAAAGAAACCCAATACTAGAAAGAGCAATAACAATGTAATTGAGAAGTATAATTTCCTAAAGAACTGTTTTAAGAGAAAGATTTTATAAATTTCAACCATCAGTAATGCAGTCTGATGAATATGTTGAGCCTGTCATGACAAGGCGAGTAATCCTGATTAGTACTTTTAATGTCCTTATATTTTGTACTAGTGGCTCACGACTTTTGAATGCTCTATTTTCAGTCTCACTATGGATTCACATGTCTATCTTCCCTTGGACAGTGTCAATGTAAATGCAAAAAACTTGTTCTACATACCTTAATGGCCACAAATCTATTGCTGAAAATACATTGTCATACACTTGTGGGTTATCTTATTTGACTTTGCTAAAGAAACATCTATAGGGGGGATTCCTTAAGCCTATAAAAACATATGCATTTTTCTTCATATTTCTCTTTTCTCCATTACAGTTTCTGTCTCTAAAATGTAGCTACACTGGGGTATGTTAATTTTCATGGTTTTCTGTCTTGACTTTTTGTACTCTATCACACATGCTTGTTACACACGCACGCACGCACGCACGCACACACACACACACACACAAATAAGCACATTCTTAGCTAGTTTTACATTTTTTTTTTCATTTTCATCACGTGTAATTCTTTTGTTAATACATACATTATTGTTTGTTTTATATTGTTTTGTGTTACTCATTTTTACCTGGACTTGCACTGAGTCTGGCAATATTGTTTCTGGGATAAATTTTTTAGGAGCCTGTAAATATTTACAGCATTTTAATAAAAATTGAAGAAATTGATTTTTTAACAGTGTGTTTTTTCTTTTGTTCGCCACTGTAAACAATTTAGAATAGAATCTTATGAAAGAATAACAGTCTTGTATGACAAATTATCTTGTCTATGACACTACGTTGACAACTGTCTAAAATGAGTTATATAATCTGTGGCAGTATTCTGGTTAAAATAAGGGAAAAGCACAATTCAGAATTCCTTTCATCCAGAATCCTAAATTATTTCAACAGACAAAAGAGTTAGTTACACAGTGGCTTTTGTTATTGTTTATTATGATGATTCAATTCTTAACAGATAAATTTAATATTTTTTATATTTGAACAAGTTTTATTGAATCTCTATCTAATCAACTTGAGATTCAATAAAAACCTGTTCAAATATAAAAAATTATTAAATTTATCTGTTAAGAATTGAATCTGTATCTAAACAACAGTTAAAATTTCTAGAGCGCATCCGTTTGCTCAAAAGCCTGGTTGGAAAATTTGATACTCACAGGGCAGACTGACAGTAAGAGGGACAAAGGAAAACAACACATAATCTATCTAGCAAACTTGAGTAAATGGATGGCAGAGTAAGGTTTAGCAGAGATAGCAAAAAGACATTTATTAAGAGCTACAAAGAACAGGAAGCTTTGGAGAGCCACGATTGCCAATGTCCTGAAGGGACATGGCATATAGAAGAAAAAGAAGATCTAAACAACTTCGTACAAAAGGATAGTGAAACTGTGACATAGTGATTATTGAAGGCGGAAGGGGGGATTGAAGTAGATTCAAGGCCATTAACTTCACTTTTGAAGTTAATGAGAAAGATATAAATCTATTTCTTCACTTCTCAACAGTAGGGCAGATTGGCTCTTTAACTATGACTGGCAACCAGTTTTGGAGAAAGACTGAATTTAAAATCAACTAGGGATGAGGCTGGCAACTCTACCTTGTAAAACGTACTTACTGTAGAAAGCACAGCAGCAACACCTAGTGTGGGGAGGTTATGTTCCTATGCTCCACAGGGTAGTCTACAGCAGGGGTCGGCAAACCTTTTGCTAAACATGTGCCGACTTAGGGTTTTAAAATCATTCAGTGTGCCAACAGCATATGTATTTTTATACAAGTCAAGGTCAATCAAATGCATTTCTCTGTCCGAGTAAAGTATCAATTCACTCTACCCTAAATTCTGTCTTCCACCAGAACCTCATTCTGCTACCAACGGGCTGACTGGGACTCGTTTCATGACTTCCTCCGCAATGTCTCCTGGGATGCTGTATTTAAGCTCCCCATTCAAGAATGTGCTTCAGAGGTCTCTTCCTGGGTTAAAGCTGGAAGTGACGATTTCATCCCCTCAAGGAAATTCAAGGTCAAACTGCGCTCCTCCCATTGGTTCACAGCTGCTTGCTCAGCCGCCATTGCCCATATGAGCCACTTCTTCCACCGTTTTTGTAGTGATATGTCTGACTGCAATAGACGCCTATTTACCTCTGCCCGTAATGAGTGTAAGCGTATTCTCAATGAAGCTAAGTCACTATTTGCTGCTCGGATGAAGGAATGTATTGCATCTCACAAATTTGGCTCCAAAGATTATTGGCGCCTCTGCAAGAGTGTTCTGAACAATATCAAACCCTCCATTCCTCCCCTGTTCAATCAGTTTGAGGTCCTGACCACCTCTGCCGACAAGGCTGAATGCTTTGCTCGGAAGTTTTCTTCCAATTCAACGTTAGACTCTTCCGGGTTACCCATGCCCGATTTCCCTCCCAGAACCAAGGCCCTTTTGAGCAGATTGCACATATCCCCGTCATTGGTATTAGGCATTATTTCTAACTTAGATCACCACAAGGCTACTGCGTATTCTCAATGAAGCTAAGTCACTATTTGCTGCTCGGATGAAGGAATGTATTGCATCTCACAAATTTGGCTCCAAAGATTATTGGCGCCTCTGCAAGAGTGTTCTGAACAATATCAAACCCTCCATTCCTCCCCTGTTCAATCAGTTTGAGGTCCTGACCACCTCTGCCGACAAGGCTGAATGCTTTGCTCGGAAGTTTTCTTCCAATTCAACGTTAGACTCTTCCGGGTTACCCATGCCCGATTTCCCTCCCAGAACCAAGGCCCTTTTGAGCAGATTGCACATATCCCCGTCATTGGTATTAGGCATTATTTCTAACTTAGATCACCACAAGGCTACTGGTGGTGACGCGATACCAGCCATTGTCCTGAAGAAATGCGCACCTGAACTGGCGCCTGCCCTCTCTAAATTATACAACCATTGCCTCGAGTCGTCTTGTTTTCCTGATTGGTGGAAGTCCTCAACCATTGTTCCTGTCTTTAAGAACTCTGGTGACCCCTCTGACCCTTCTAATTACTGTCCTATCAGTCTCCTACCCCTCTTTGGCAAAGTCTTCGAAGCCATTATCAACACCGAAGTGATTAATCCCATGATCTGCTCTCAGACAAGCAGTATGGTTTCTGCTTTGCCCGATCTACAGCCGATGTGCTTACGGCCATCACTGAATTTGTCTACCAAGTTATTCATAATAACGGTGAAGCTCGTGCCATGGCCCTAGACATCTCCAAAGCGTTTGATAGAGTTTGGTATGCCGGCCTTCTTCGCAAGCTCCATGGTTATGGCAATACAGGTTGATTGTTTGACCTAATACAATCATTCCTGTCAAACCGTGAATTGAAGATCGTTCTCAATGGATTCATCTCCAGCTCCTATCCCACTAATGCAGGTGTTCCTCAAGGCTCCATCCTAGGCCTTACTCTGTTCCTCATATTCATAAATGACCTTCCTGATGCCATAGATTCCCAAGTCGGCATCTATGCGGATGACACCACAATTTACTCCTGCCTCAAACACAAATCTAGTGATGCTGACAAAGTTAACCTGGCAGTTTGATTAGAAAAGGACCTCCAATCGGTTGTGAACTGGGGCAAGAAATGGATGGCATCCGTTCCCACCCCTTTACCGTTGAAACTGTTAGATGTAGGCGTCTCTTCTACTCCAATAGCTTCATGTCTCGCACATCTCGCCTGTGGAACTCCCTTCCTTATTCCTGTTTCCCTGACAAATACAATCTCCAACTATTTAAGTGTAGTGTCAATCGACATCTCCAGTTGCCTTGATCTATCCACTTCCTTTCTCCACATCCTTTCCCCTTTCATTCCTATCTGCTCTCGCTCCAAATCTTCTGTAACCCCCTTGCCTTGATCGATCCACTATCTTTCTCCACATCCTCTCCTTTACCACTCCTATCTGCTCTTCATCCAAACCTTCTGTAACCCCTTGCGTGCTAGTGGCTTCCAGCCTTGCTTGGGGTGATAAGCTTTAAAAAAAATATATATATATTTTAGTATATATTAAAATTGAAATAACTAAATATCTTTGTGTTGTAGTCATTATTGGTTCAGACTTTGTGATGTCATTTGCGGCTGCATGCCATTAAAATACTGCAGGGGTTGGCAATCTTTTGCTAACTATGTGCTGACTTAGGGTTTTAAAATCTTTCAGTGTACGAACAGCATATGTATTTTTATACAAGCCAAGGTCAATATACCTGTTCCACAATATATTTTATATAGTAATATATAGTATATATACTTTAGTATATATTAAAATTGAAACAGCTAAATATCTTTTTTGTGTTGTAGCAGCTATTGGTTCAGACTTTGTGATGTTATTTGTGGCTGTGTGCCATTGGAAATTGCTTGGTGTGCCATGTGTGGCATGTGTGATGTAGGTTACTGACCTCTGGTCTACAGGGTCAACATACAACATAAATAGTTATATTGGTTTCTCCAAATAAAAATACTTCAAATTAAAAGCAAATTTTATGAAAAGTTTCAATCATAATTCATTTAATCTAAAATTAAACAATCTAAATTTGTAAAGATTGTAATTATTACAAAACTCTTTACTATATTCTGTAATATTCTCATGATTTCAATGAACAAACTGAAACTTTCATTTGTAATAAAAATTTTTTTATTTATTTTTGATACTAGAAAGTAGAACAAGGGAACTCAACAAATGACAGAATTAAAAAAATTGTCAGAGATAAAGATGGCCAAACATTTTTTATACCAAAATTCACCCAATACAAGAATCAAGAGCCACTCATGCTAGATGATTACTGTTAAAATTATTATGATTTTTTAAATCATTTCACCCAGAGCAAGGTGATAAAGCCACTAAGAGTTATTGAGAGTGAAAGAAACTGAAAAACATCATTGAGGGGGAGAGGACAATAAAGAAGAAGGTTCGAGGAGACAGTGGATGATGACTGTCATTGCATTTAAATTTTTGAAGATCACAGTCAACAGGAAAGCAAGAAGTCGGAAGAGAGTTCCACAGGCAAGAAGTTCAAAAGAAGATATTAGAATAAAAATTATGGTTACACTTAGCAATTCCAAATGTAAAATGATGAGACCTAGCTGCCAATCTAGCACTACACCTAAATTCATGAAGTTGAGGAACCACAGAGAAAAGTTAATCAGAAAAATTACCATGAAAATATTTATAGAAAAGGCACAGGGAAGTCTACAGTGGTTGGGAAGTAATTGAAGCTGAGATGCCAGGTCAGGACTGATAACATCGCAGGATGAAGTGTGTGATATAAATGAAAGAGTAGATGATAGGAAATAAAGATTATCCTATTCACCCTGATAGCTTTGAGGAAACCTTAATCCTTTTTTCCATGATTATTTGATTATGACCATGAGATCCCTTTAGCACTGTAAAAAGTCCATTTTGGCCATTGGTCTATTATCCAGACCCCATAAAAATTCACTTGCTACTGAAACTGCAGTAGTATCACTTAGTGTGGTTGCAGCCCTTTCTATCCTCCACAAGGTGTCTGCAAGAATAAACAAAAAAAAAATGCCATAAAATGAGTCAATAATCAAACTATATGCTTGATTGTCATATATATGAATAGGAATAATTTGTTAAATCATTTGTAATATAAATGCCTGAAAAACATTTTGTGGCATTGTCTATGAAAGGTTAATAGAATGATAGAAATACGGTTAAGAGAATTTATTGATATTTGCCAATGTCAGCAATTGATGAAGAGATGGTAGTGATAGATTGTTCTGCAGATACCACTTAGAATTTATTAATATTTATACCACTAGTGTATTAATACAGGCAGTTATGAAAATTGCAAAATACTCATCTGACTAATTGCCACTTTAACAGCAGTTATAGTTGTAAGGATCATCATTAGAGAAATAAAATTCTTCATAATAATCATCATTTAGTTATTGTAATTGAAGAGGTAAGGGATAAATAGATCTCTTGAATCCATAATTGTACTTTCATCAATATTTCATTAAGATATATGTTTGGAAGCAGGTCAGATAATCACTTAGAATTTATTATGTCACAGGTATTAGATTATAAGGTAACGAATGTAACAATTATAATCCACTAAATTACTATGTTTTTTAAGCATAAGTACTATGGCTGTAAGTACTGTCTGCTTAAATTTTTATCATATTTACTTATTTATCATAGTTTTTCAATAATTTTTTGTCCATCCAGATGAAAATTGTGGATAAACTGTCTGAAATTCATGATTTTGCTGTAAGTACTATGATCAGTGTGTGGCACACTTGGTAAGTGCCTGAAGATGACACAATAGTTTGACCCATATCTTGTGAGTTAAATTGGGTACATGGAACTGTTTGCAAGTCATCAGTGGTTGTGCTAGCACAAAGTCACAAGTCATCGTGACCAAGGGGGTTTGAGCATACTGGCCTTGTTCAAAGTGTTGATCAAACCAGATGATGCACATTCTCTCAGAAACTGTAATAATGTTCCACTCGGTATATTTACAATATAAAGATTTTCACTCAGTATAATTGCAGTATAAAGTATATAGATTGACTCTGTAGATGTTGAAGAAACAAATGTTCCTGAGCAGGCATCTGCAACAAGGATTATCTATCCATTCTAGCAGACAGGTATACTCAGATATGAAAGGCCAGTCATACATTCTATGGCTTGAGAGAAGAGAGGATTCCTCTCTTCATCTTTGGAGTATAGCTAGGGCTACAGATTCAATATGCTAGGGTCACAGCCTCACTCTGCCAGTGTTGCTGCTGTTATTTCTTTAGCAAGGAGGCTTTTTACAGGGTGGATTTACCAGCCCCACACATAACTGGTTTTGAAATCAGTTATCTTTGTTCTAGACTGGTTGCCAACCACAGCTGGAGAGCTCAGTTTATCTTGCTATTTAACAGATAGCTGGAGAGAGGATAGTTGGATTCATGCCTTTCTCAAAGGTATTTGTGCAAAAATGAATGTAACAAATTCAACTGGAATTTGAACTTGAAATTTCTTGTTTTGAGTTGGTAATCATTACATTACCAGCCTATATAATGTATACACAAAAAGAATTAAATAATGTATTGTTGGTGGACTCCTATCATATTTGATGTATGAAGGTCAAGCAGCTCAGTTCCTAGGAACCGACAGCCAGACACCAGCACATATGATTTCATTATAGTGGTGAAGTCTTTGTGCAGAACCAACCACACTTTTTGAAGGGCCAAATACAGAGACCTGGTGCACTATGTGCCACAAAGTCCCCAAACAACCCTCCGCAGGTTTTGAATTCAGAGTTGTCCCTCTCCTAGACTAGTTGCCATCCAAGGCTATAGAACCCAGTCTGTCCTGCTATTTACCCATAGCTGGAGGGAGAAGAGGATTTATACATTTCCCAAGGATATTAGCATGTAAGTGAATGTAATGGATTTGACTGGAATTTGAACTTGGCTCTCCGATTCCTCAATCCAAGCCACTAACCACTACTCCACTGTGTCTCTATAATGTATATTTAGATGGCAATATTCATTTAAACAAGTTTCACTAAATTCAACTGATAAGGTCTGTAGGTTTAACTTTTTATCATATTTACTCATCATATTTTTTTGAATAAGTTGTTGTCCATCCAGATGAAAACTGTATATACTGTTTGAAATTGATGATTTTTCTTAAGTGGTCATCTTGGTCAGCATCAAGAACTAAATATTGTCAGCATCATAGACAAAAATTCTGTGAGCTATATCTTGACATTTTTGGCAAAATTACATTTCATATTTAAATATTTACATTCAAATTTAAATGCTGTCTCTTGTGGTGTAAGATATTTTATCTAATTCAGATTGTTTCTTTTGCTTAATGATAGCTTTGAGGATTTTGAATCTTTAATTGATCTTGTTTTGTTTAATTAAAGGATACAAGAATTCATAAACAACATTGTTTTTACCAAAAGGGAATTTGTGAAGCCCTGACTTATTAGTAATTATTACATGATACGTTTGAAACTTTTAATAGTAAATTTAAGATGCTTATTACTATCATTAAGTGATATTTACCAGCAAATTATATTTCTAATGACTTTTTCATCTTGTTTATAATTAGGATTCATCTGATGATGGTAATGGTAATATTAGCCATTTCCTTATAAGGAAACATTTGTCCATTCATTGACCAAGGAGCGAATGCTACTTTCTATCGAAATTTATGAAATCTTTCTCTTAAATAGATTTCTTAAGTTCACTTGCTGTTATTGCTCCTTCCAATACTGATGGGGGTTTCTTTCCTGACCTTTTGTTTGAAGTTGTGTGGAACTTCAATATTTTGATTATATCATTATTTTCTCTTCAAGTGATATGTGCTATCCATTTTAGTTGTTGCTGATGTTGAAAGTCCTCAAGTGATATGGTTTTTGCTATTTGATACAGTTTTTTCTTTGTGATTCTGTAGTGCCAGTCCGTTAGGTTTGAAGGAGGATAGTCCTCACTAAGACCTACAGGATTCATTTGCTCAAAGCCTGATTTTTCTGCAACTGCTTAAAAAGCATTGTCTAAGTCAAAGAGTAGGAGGAGAGAATCCCAATAAAAGACAGCTGCAAAAACTAGATGTATATTAGAATGCACACACATGCTCCCTCAGGAAAAGATTTAATGATCTGATAACAATGAAGGACACAACAGAGACCCTGGGAAGTCTGGCGGGCACATGGCCAAAACATGAAACCAAAACAAACAAATAAAGATGAGAAAATTAGTTCAATAGAAGTAGATAGGGTCACTTATAGTCCAGTTCACATTCCTCACCAGTCTTTTAAAGAGGAGAAGTTTATTCCTTGTTTGCTGTTTAGGATTGGGTTTCTGGTTCCTTCTAAAGTCTACTTCAATTCTATACATCTAATGTCTCCACCTAAAACTCTAAACTTTTATTCACTATCAATTTACTTTTACTTTATAGGAGTAGATAGGTTCACCTATTATCGGTTCACTTTCCCACCCACCCAATATTTTGAACAGGAGTAGAGGTTTATCTCTTGTTCCCTGTTTAGGATTAGGTTTATAGTTCCTTCTAAAGCTTTTTCCTTTTCTGTCACTTGTGGTAGCCCTTTTTGTTTTAGTGGCATTTTTGTTACCATGCTTGAGGTAGGGTCACTTATTCTGTAAGTCTCTATCTCGAGTGGCTCTTGGGCCTTGTACTTGTTTTCATTTAAAAGCAACATTCAATGATTTTCTACTTTTATTCAGTAAGATTAAATCACAGAGAAGATATTTTCAGTGATGGACTACAAAAGATACAGTAAGCATCAAGTATTGAAGAAGACACCTTAATTTGGACATTAATGGAAGAAAACCTAATGAAATGTGTGAACTGCATTTGTTGCAGAAAGTGAATGTTGAAATAATATTGGTGGTCACCAACTTATTGCAATATGTGAATATTGAAATAATGTTGATGGTCATTTACCTGTTTCAGTAGGTGAATGTTGGAATAACATCTGTGGTCACCAAATTGCTGTACTACATGAATGTTAAAATAATGTTGGTGGTCACCAACTTATTGCAGTAGGTTAATGTTGAAATGATGCTGGTGGTCACCAACTTGTTGCAGTAGGTGAATATTGAAATAATGTTGGTGATCACAAATTGTTGCAATAGGTGTAAGTTGAAATAATGTCAGTGATCACTAATGTATTGTAGTAGGTCAATGTTGAAATAATGTCAATGATCACCAACTTGTTTCGATTGGTGAACATTGAAATAATGTCAGTGATCATCAACTTGTTGCAGTAGGTGAATATTAAAATAACCAACTTGATGCAGTAGATCAATGTTGAAATAATGTCGGTGATCACCACTTCCTGCAGTAGGTGAATGCTGATATAATCTTGGTAGCACAAACTTGTTGTAGTACGTAAAGGTTGAAATAACATCAGTTGTCACCAATTTGTTGCACTGGGTGAATATTAAAATAACGTTGGTGATCACATACTTGTTTCAATAGGTGCATATTGTAATCACCTTGCAGTCACCTTAAGTTGTGGCATGTGCATGCTCAAACCATGTTGGGGTCACAATACATTATCCTACTACTTGTAGTTGACGTTAAATCGTAAATTTTCTTTGCCACTGTTTTTAGCAACTAACAAAATTTATATATTTAAATGACACATTGGCATTACTTGTAGAGTTTGAAGGAAAGGGAATAACTTTTAAGACGATGATATTGTAATAACAAAAGTACGCAGGTGTAGGCCTTTAGAAAGCTTTATTCAACTGAGAATACAAGGTTCGCATATATTGTCCTTTTATAATCCCAGTAAACAGAATTAGCTCTCTCAAAAAAGAAGAGAGTAACAGAACAAGAGGAGACCACTCTTGATTATTCATAACAGATATTTCCATGTGTTTTCTTATAACTGAGTAAAAGACAAGTGAAAATAAAATAGTATGCATGTAAATTAAAGAAGAAAATGTTATTCAATTCAGAAATTTGTGTAATTTAAATTCAGGAAGTATTGAACATGAACAAGAAAATACAGAGCAACATAAAGTTCTTGATATTTTATAAGTACAATACAATTGCAAATTTACTTATGTCTTGTCGTAATTTTTTGTTGGCACAAACTAACATATACATAAAAATACATCATTACATACATATACATATATGCACACAAATATATATACATGCATACAAACATACACACACACACATATATCTATGCAAAAATATATTTCCTCATTTGTAAATATTTGCATGTGTTTGTATATGTCCATGCAGAAGATTTTCCTGGTTAGAAAGAAGACAAATCTGTGAAAATCTTTGTTCGTCACCAGCACCTCGAGAATTTTTGTATACAAATCAATCAATAGGAATAAATCCATTAAGCTGGCAGAATTATCGTTTCCACTCATAACAACTCCACTGTCTTCAGTTTGATAATACTACAGAATTGGGATTTGTTTCTTGTTTTTTTATGAAAAAAAAGAAAAACAAAAGAAAAAAGATGCCTGATTCTTCTACAGCTGCTTAAAAACCATAATTCAGACTTATTTTTAAACTTATTTTCAGACTATTTTAGCTTTATTTTCAGCTTATTTTCAGGCTTATTTTCAGATTATTTTCAAATTATTTTAGCTTTATTTTCAGACTATTTTCAGGCTCATTTTTAGTTAATTTACAAAATATTTTAGCTTTATTTCCAGACTATTTTCAGGCTTATTTTCAGGCTTATTTTCAGATTATTTTCAAATTATTTTAGCTTTTATTTTCAGATTATTTTCAAATTATTTTCAAATTATTTTCGCTTTATTTTCAGACTATTTCCAGACTATTTTCAGGCTTATTTTCAAATTATTTTCAGATTATTTTCAAATTATTTTAGCTTTTATTTTCAGATTATTTTCAAATTATTTTCAAATTATTTTCGCTTTATTTTCAGACTATTTTCAGACTATTTCCAGACTATTTTCAGGCTTATTTTCAAATTATTTTCAGATTATTTTCAAATTATTTTAACTTTTTATTTTCAGATTATTTTGAAATTATTTTAGCTTTTATTTTCAGATTATTTTCAAATTATTTTAGCTTTTATTTTCAGATTATTTTCAGTCTTATTTTCAAATTAGTTCAGATTTATTTTCAGACTATTTACAGACTTTCTACAGAGTATTTTCTTTGAGGAATTAACAGATTTACAGTCTGTTATTCACAAAATTAAAGTAATATATAAATAAAAATGAAAAATCTAAAATGAAAAATCAAAATAGAAAACAAAAATATGAAATAAAATGTAAAAATAAGTAAAAAATATTGACAGAAAATAAAAATAAAGATTAAATAAAAAATTAAATGAAAAACAAAAACAAACATAAAACAAATATAAAAAATAAAATGAAAACTAAAAAGCAAAATTAAGAAATAGTAAAATAAAAAACTAAATCAGATAAATATGTTGTTTATTACAAAAATGTGTAGCATCCAAAATTAGAGAATAAACACAGTTATTTATCAAATTTTTGAAAATTAATGTAATAGTTCCCAACAAATTCTGATAACATTTCAAATTAACAGTAAATATTCCTTGTTTGTTTGCAGCATCATTTATAATATTTACATTCAGCCTATTGGCAGGGTTAGGGTCATGCTGCTATATACATACATAGAAGGCACGGTGGAGTAATGGATAGCAGCTCGGATTGAGGAATCGGAGAGCTGTTCGAATTCCAGTCGGATCCATTACATTCACTTTTGTGCTAATATCCTTGGAAAAGGTATACATCCTCTTCTTCTCCCCCCAGCTATGGATAAATAGCAGGACAGACTGGGTTCTATAGCTTTGGGTGGCAACTGGTCCAAGAGAAGGTAACTTTGAATTCAAAACTGGCCTGAAGAGGGTTGGACTCCACCAGGCTATCTTGCTCAATAAATATCACTTCAACTAAGACTAGTACATGAGGTGCCTCTACGACCCTGATGGGTCACAGAATTTGCAAGTCGCATGCTGTTTCTATAAATTACATTTCGGCCAATGAGCCCTATGACCTTCATCAGGAGCTTGTTGATCTGAGTAGCATTCAGAAACTTTTGAACTGAACCCTTTATTCAATCTGAAAGGATAGACTGTTCTCATTCTATTTAATATTCAGGGGTAGAGTGTTCTCATTTTGAAAGGGTTCAGTTCAAAATTTACCTGGATTGATATGCACCTGATGACAACAAATATGAGGACAATAGTTTGAATGGAAATGATGTTAACTACACAGTCCAGAAGTTCTGACAAAAATTGCAGGATTGTTTCCTAAGTTATCCTGATGACACATTGTTGTAAAGGTGCTGAATGAATCAGACATCAGGATGTCATTAAAACTTCAAGGGATGACAATATATATTTTTGCAAATGAATTTGATTAAATCTAGAATAGTAAAGCTCTATGATAACTAAAGCACCAGGAAAAACACATAAAATGACTCTTCATCAGAATTGGGAAATTCAATGACATTCCATGGTGAACTGTTTTAACGCACCTGTGAGCATTACATATTAGGTAACTGAAGAGTTTGGCATAAAAATATCTTGGCAGTGTTGCATTATTCATAGGAAGCAGGGCTTTTTGCAATGTTTTTCATCAGCAAGAAAAACTAAAATGCTAGACAAGCCATTGCAATGTTTGAACTGATGAAAATTGAACCAGAGCATTCTTTAGAGATGAAACCAAGTTTAATTTGGTTGGCTCTGATAGCAAATAGTGTGCCAAATAATACAAAGGTCAGAGGTTACTTTCTAAATGTGTGAAAAAAACAGTTAAATTTGGAGGGGGTAACATATTAGTATTGGGATGGTTTTGGTCCTGGTGTTGGCCCACTAATTTGGTTACATGGCAAATGTTACAATGTATAAGAATATTATTGACCAGTATGTTGTTCCTTCTCTGAAAGTACCTCATGTCCTTGGGACCAACTTTATGCAAGATAATGCTTTCTGTCCCATACTGCAAAAATGCAAAAAATTATTCTTCAAAGCTGAAAAAGCCAGGATCCAGATATCAATCCAACTGAAAATCTTTGGAAAATCATCAGTCATAATGTTAGGAAAATGGCAGTGATTGATTTGTGGAAGAAATTGCAAGAGAAATGAAACAAAATCACACCTGGACAATGTAACAAATTAGTGAAGTCCTGTCATCACAGATGTATAAATGCAATTAAAAGCAATGTACCTGTACACATCTTATTAATACTCTGTATCAATATTCGATCAATAATGTTGTTTATTTAATTTACATCTACATTTATGACTTTCTTCTCCTCACTTTTTAGTAATAAACAATTTTTGTTCTATGACTTAATTTAGCTTTGGTCCTTTTTATACAAATTTACCAAAAGAAGAACAAATTTTGAAGAACATTTACTGTAATTTTTATCAGTCAAATCTACAGAATTGGAAGTTTTTAATTTTAAACTTTATTTCTCTAATATTGGATGCTACTATGTGTGCTATATACCTATGTGTGCACACAATAACTATTCTGTTAGTAAGGTTTGCTTTAATTCTTGACCACTGACAATCCTTTTCATCATTAACCATGTACCACAAGAGGATTACATGCTGAAATTTGCTCAATTAAATTATAGGTAAAAAAGATAAATTCAAAAAATGTGCAGAAGTAATTAAAAAGAATATACCTGTATATGTTTTAAAATCAGAATCAGGCATCTTTTTCATTCTTTCTTTTTTACATGAAAGAATAAGAAACAAATCCCAATTCTCTAGTATTGTTCTGTATCAACATTAAGTTAATAATGTTGCCAACTTAATTACAGTGTGCATTTATAATGTTTGTTCCCTTATTTTGGATATTATATATTTTTGTAAGAAACAGTTATTTTATATTATTGTTCACCTAATACAAGGCCCAAGAACCATTCAAGGTAGAGGGATAACGAATGAGATTGTTGTAATGGAATAAAAGGGAAGAAGAAAGCAGGGCATATTATGAGGATATGTGACTGTAGACTTGAGGTTAAGATTGTAATGATCAAGGAAGCATCCTTTCAGCAACAGTTCTGAGGAAGAAGCTGTCTGAGGGGAACTTCTTCTTTACCAATGGAATATAATCCTGTGTGCATGGCATGGTGAGTTCTAGCTGTGAAGTTCTCAGCTAGTGGAACTAAGGAATGTTGCCCATCTGAACATCTGCATGAAAATAGTGACAGGTTAAAGAGAGGCTAGAAATGTATCATCTGTGGGAAAGGAGTTGTAGGGTAGAAAATAATTCATCACCCACAAGGACGTGTAAACACATTTGAATTCTGTCAAAGATGGAAAGTGAGAATTGGGTAGCTCCAGCCCAGACCTGCTAGCAATACATCATTTTTGGTCTGATGTGACTCTTGTAAAGATAGAGCAGGGCATAAGGATTCAGGTACTTTTTAAAGTGATACAAACTGGAAAGTGAGAATTGGGCAGAACCAGACCAGATATGGCAACAATACACCATTTTTGGTCTGATGTGACTCTTGTAAAGATAGAGCAGGGCCTAAGCATTCAGGTACTTTTTAAAGTGATACAAACTGGAAAGTGAGGATTGGGCAGAACCAGACCAGATATGGCTGCAATACACCATTTTTGGTCTGATGTGACTCTTGTAAAGATAGAGCAGGGCCTAAGCATTCAGGTACTTTTTAAAGTGATACAAACTGGAAAGTGAGGATTGGGCCGTTCCAATCCAGATATGGCAGCAATACATCATTTTTGGTGTCATCTGGCTCTTGTAAAGTGATACAAGTTGGTGTGACATGGGCCTCAATGTTAACTGCTAAAGCAGACATACAATAAATTTAATAAGAGACATTTTGTCTTTGTGTTTCTTCTCCTCATCCTTCCCTTTCTTTTGGTTTACTACCTATCTGGACTGAGTGGTGTTTCGACTAAGTAAGGTCAGTAAATTTATTTGGGGTTGCTTGACAAGAAACAACCTGCTAAGAAAGGAATTTGTGATTGCTTGGTGACAAACAGAATGACCTCCTAAGAAAGTGAGTAAGAATTGGTCAACTACACTCACATGATATACATTGCAAAGTGGGATTTTTTTTTGTAACTTTATTTTCCAGATGACCTCTGACAACAACAATTCATGAGAAAAATAGACTCTCATCATGTGATTGTGAAGGATGAGAAATACACTCACAAACCTATTCCATTACTTGTGTAAGGAATAAGGAAATTTCATCCTGCAGATCTTGGGTCAATTTGACTATTTTTATAGTAAAAAATAAAGGAATATTGTACCCAAAGTGATACAAAGAAAACATCTTACTTTTATCTTGGATGCAATCCAATTAACCAAGGCAAATGGAGCACAAACATTATTCCCAAATTCTATATTTCACATTGCAGAAGAAAAAACAATCAACATTTGTGAATATTTTACAGCAACTTTGTCGTCTTTCATTACAAACATTTGAACTCCAAATTCGTGAAACTGAAACGTTTGAACTGACATCCAATATCAGTTTAGATGATTTTTTTTATTAATTGTACATTTGTCAGTCCATACTTTTCCCATATTTTGTATTTTGTTATATAAAATTTATTTACAAATGTTAATTTTGTGTTTGTTGCTCATCGGTACCTGTTTGTGTATTCCAATCTGAGTGAACCCATGTTTCCTTTTTTGAACCTGGGGTTCATACCTTTATACGTTGCAAATTCATAACACTGGAAAGTGAAGATTGGGCAGCTCCAGCCCAGATATGGCAGCAATAATCCACTTTCGGTTTGATCTGACTCTTGTAGATGTAGTGCATGGCAAAAGGAGTCAGGTACTTTCTAGAGCAATAAAAGGAACTGATCATTTTTACTCTTGAAATTTCTTTACCCATATCTATTTTTAATATAAATTTCCTAAAGTATAAGATAGAGTTTTTAATATTTACTGCAATTTTTATTATGATTGAAGCTTTAGAATTAGAATTTTCTTACTTTTAAACTTTTGTACAGACAGAAAGTTATGCTATATATATATATATATATATATATATATATATATATATATATATATAGAGAGAGAGAGAGAGAGAGAGAGAGAGAGAGAGAAAACTATATTAGGTAGATCAGTTAGGGAGAAAACCATGGTATTCATGTATTTCTAGTGCAGGGCTATGAATGTCATTTGGTTAGAGAAAAACATTTCCAGAGGGAACAGAAGATTCAAATTGATAGAATGCTAAGTGAAAGTCAGCCAAAACAATCAAAGAAACATCACAAAATACCCCAAAAAAGACCATAAAACAACCACAAGTTCAATCTGAAAGACAAGTTTTAATTCAGTGATATTCATCAATAAACAATTGTCCCTGGTTCATTTTACAGTAGGAGGTCAATTCTCTGCAATTCATGACATTAAACCCCCTAATTACTCATCAAAAACTAATGTGACATTAAAAGCTTCTGACATTAAAATTGCTTGGGTTAAAACACTTTTACTGGTGCTTTGAGATTTTTCAATGACGGGCTGACAACATTTCAGTAAAATGTGCAAAAAAAGGCATGACTTTTTTCAAATCTGAGGTTTCAAGACTTCAGAGTAAAGTCATTATCAGGTAGGTAATAAATAAAATAACATTGAAAAGAAAAAAGGTATAAATAAATTTGGATGAATAAATAGTTGCAAAAAGACTAATAGTAAATTTTTGTATCAGCCTCAACTTTGTGGTTACTTTTGTTCTTTATTGTATTTAAGACAAGCTAAACTGACAAAGGAGCTCTGAATGAAAAAAGATTTAGCCTGTAGATTGAAGAATGAACAAGTTAAAATAGTGTGAAAATAATTTAAGATAATCCTAAAAAGTCATTGAATATTAACAACTGAACTCGGCAAGCCAACTTAGATAGATAGATAGATAAATATTGAAATATATAGGTATAAAAAGATAGGGATAGATAGATAGACAGATAGATAGAAAGATATGAACAGACTGTGATAGATATATAAATAGATAATGAACTGACTGAGATAGATAGATATGAACAGACTGAGACTGGTACATACTACCACTGAACTCCCTAACCAGCGGTGGGGACAAGCCTGATTCAGGGGTTCAGCCAGTGCTTTTTGATCCTTGCTATCTTTTCAGCATTTGCTTTTTTTACTTACACTTATATACATTACAAATTGAAATAAGCACAACCAAATATTATAGGATTTAAAATTTTTGCAGATTTTCGTGTAATTCTGGGGTCTTTTTGTCCAAATCTATGAATTTTGCTCTTGCTAAGTCTCAAAAAAAAAAAATCACAATATAAAATTCACTATTTTTTATCCATAATGTTGAATGTGTTAAAATTATTCAACTTCCTAAAAAAAAATCTCAAGTTGATGTTAAAAATTGTTGCAAAACATTATTGATTTATTTAAGATGGAATGACCTATTATGACATGTCTCTAATTTGTATACATTGTATTTATTTTCAATTTTTCTAGTTGAATTTTTCACCTTTATTGCATATGATCCACTATTGTACATAATTAGGTTACAATAAAATTTGTATTTTATATGAATACTAACTTAAAAGTCACCCTATAGGTAGGGAGGAGGAGATGCAATAGGCAATAAACTACAGAAGAACTCAAAATTGATTACTGCATTTAAGTATTGCATTAATATTTAAGGTTACCTTTTAAAAGTTCAACAATAATTCTTCTGCCACCACTTAATTTAAAGATATTTTCATTTACATAGGTCCTTACTTTCCATACAAAAATTATTTTTATTTCATGGGTGACTTTCACTGGATTTCATTTTGATTATTCCCGAAATTTATTTCCAGGTTATAAAAATTGTTATTGTACAAAAAAATTTGTTGCAAAAAATCACTTAAAAAATCACCAAAAACAATCACAGTAATGAAAACTTGGGAATCCATAATTTCAGGATTATGGACCCGGATCCAGTACAAAAAATCTGTAATTTGCTCATGGAGTCGGCCTGATTCCAAAATGGTATAATATGTTGGGCCCTGACCTCTAGAAGTAAAGTTGAAAAAGTGTGACACAGTGGCACACTGACATTTGTATTTATTATATAGACTACCTTATGAAAATAGGGATGTAGTAGAGTGGTGCGGGTATCATAGATTCAAGGTAGGGGGCACAAGATTCTTGCACCAGTTCTGGATAAATAGATAGATAGATAGATAGATAGATAGATAAAAAAGCTTGAGATAGATAGATAGATAGATAGATAGATAAAAAAGCTTGAGATAGATAGATAGATAGATAGATAAAAATAGGTTGAGATAGAGAGAGAGAGCAAAGTAAAAACAAACTGAAATAGATTAGATAAATAGATAAAAACAGACCAAGATAGATAGATAGATACATAGATAGATAGAAACAGTTAGATAGTTGCATAAATACATACTGTATTCATTTATATACAATGTGAACTTGTACAGTATGAATATATTCTTTGCATCTAGTGCAGTCCCTACTTTACTCTGCATGTAAGGTGTGAAATAGACACTTCAGTTTGCTGAATGGATTAACTTATTGTGAAGATGTTTTTAGAAGCCAATGTAAACAATGGACTTTGATATCTTTGGCCACTTCAGAGGCAGCAAGGATGAGCAATAATGTAAAAATACCTGCCAGCCATATACGCAGAGCATTCATGAGATATAAATTAGCATTACAAGTTTTTCTAACTAGGCAAAACTATTCATTTAATCAGGTTACCCAGTAAAAGAGTAGAACTGTTTTTGGTTATGCCCACTTTGCATAGATACAAGTTCAATGACAGGATTAAATAAAAATGCCTATATATTGTACTTGCGTGTAAGGCAAATCCTGATTTTTGATTCTAACACAATATTTTTTCTATTGAACATGAATTAATATGGTGCTTTGGTAGATAGATATAAACAGACTCGTCACATCATCATCAGTTGCATGACCAACTGTTGGTGAGCACCTTGACTTGGTATAATGGTTAGCAAGCTTGTCTTGTTAGACCAACTATACGTTGTAATGAGTTCGAGCTGCCCTGTAAGCTCCACACTTTTTGCCTCATGCCACATCTAAGCTATGATTAGAAAATCATTTTAGGCACTTCCATGTGGTATAATGGTTAGCAAACTTGTCTTGCTAGATAAACTATGACTGAATAGTGTTATGGTAATTTACCCATGCACGCATGGACTCTCCCAGCTATAAATAGGAGCAGGTACTGCCTTTTGGAGAGGGAAGTTTCCAACAGTCAGCTCTGACAGTCAGACCAAACATTCTCGTTTGTATTAATGTTTCTGTAATATATTTGTTTAACTCAATTCCTCTCTTTGTGTATTTATTTTTGGCCCTAAGAAGTCCACAACAGATAGATAGATAGATAGATAATGATCAGATTGAGATAGATAAATAACAAACAGACTGAGATAGTGTTGTAATTTTGGCTAATCCTTGTTGCCAAAATGTTGTAACCTAGGGAAAGTTACCGAATAAATAATCACATGAAGGTTGGTAATGAACAATAATACTTAGGACATGAACAACACATATAAGATTTGCCAGCAATCCGTAGAAGTAGTCAACTGCTAGAAGTGAGTCAAGTGAATTCCACAATGAATCTCCAACTGCAGACCAACATACAATATTTACTACTGTATTTATATGAATGGGGACATAGCCATTGTCTGTTGGTATGCTGCAACAGATAGATAGATATGATCAGACATAGATATATATGATCAGACTGAGATAGATAGATAGATAGATATGAATAGACTGAAATAGATATAAATGGACTGATATAGATGTAAAAAATAGCACACATGTTATATAGTAAAAATTGTACAAACTCTATTCTGTAATAGTTATTATAGTAGCATTAACATTTAATACACTAAATTCTAGAGCTATTTCTGGATGAAGGTAATACACTAACTATTCTTATAAAAAAAATGATGAAAATGATGAGTTTTTCTTGGTGTGTCTACAGTGGAGCTTTGTGTTTAAAACACGGCTTTGTTTTTTTGAGAAGCACTGTGAGTAATCTACATTTGAGTGCTTGTAAAATCTTCAGAATTTCAAAAATATGATTCTGAATGTAGCAGCTTCTTTCATTCAGCTGGCATGATGAAAAAAAAAACTGATTTTTTTATCTTTTATATTGTGATCATTGTAAATTTGCTTCCATGAAAGAATGGCCACTAATAACCAATTCTTAAAGAGAAAAAATGGAAAAGCAGACATGATTTTTTGTCAATCAATTTTATATGAAGAAAAGAAAAGAAAAGAAAAAAAATCTCTTTCTAGACATATACTTTTTTTTCATATCTGCTTGTGTGTATGTGCACATGCACATGAATGTGTGTATGCACACATGGAAATGCATGGGTGCGTATATGCAAGTGTGTGCATGTGAGAGTATTTGTCTGAATGGAAAAGTGTGCATGTGTGTATGTGAAGGTTTGCATGTGTACTGACACACATATTTGCATGAGTGTATGCATGAGTGTAAAAGTATATATGTATACATCAAAGTATGTATTTATAGTTACATGAGTATGCACTTGTGTGTCCAAGGGACTGTATGTTTGTGTATGCATGTGTATAGGTGCATACATGTGTGCATGGAATTGTGTGTGTGTGTGCACATGTGTTAAAATCTATGTTCAAAAATATGTATTTATATATGATATGTAAGCATATGTATAACCTATAAATTTATTTTATTTTTATTATTATTGATTATCAGCCATTTTCTCAGTTTACTAGAGATTTCAGGCCTTCCACAAGTACATGGGATAAAATGTATCTTAACTTGCTACAGAGGGAGGTTTAATTCATAGTTTTCGTTTTTCTAAGCTAGTCGCCCAACCAAAGCTAAAGAATCCATGATGTGCTATTATTTCATTTATAGCTGTATAGAAAGAAGAGATGGATTCATGCCTTTACTAAGGGTATTTGTTCAAAGTGAATATAACTGTTTTAGATAGAAATCGAACTTGGTCTGCTGTTTCCGTTTTTGTGTTGATGCATGTTACACAACTCGTACACCCATGTCTATGAATACATGTGTTTATGGAAAAAATTTAATGTAACATGTTTTGTCCTTTCAGATGACAGAAAATTTCAAAAATTAAAATCTAGTGTCTCCATATCTTTTTCATTTACTCTTAGTGAATAATTATAACTTGTTTATATTTTCTCACCTCCCACTATATATATATATATATATATATATATATATATATATATAATTCCATAAATAAAATATTATTTTATTCTGATGAAGTCTTTTTAAAGGATAAAATACATTACATAAGTTTTTCATTTTGTCATTCTCTTACTCAATATTATTTTGATATACAGAAATTCATATTATTTTGTGTTGTATCCTTAAAGAAGGTTACAGACAAAGGTGGTACTCGAGTGAAAGGAACAGCAACACAGGTGTAGATGAAAGAAAGAGAGGTTTATTGTAAAAGAGAATACACTACTGAAAGACAGGGAATCAGTTAGCAAGCTAGTAATTCCCAAAGCAAGGATATTTACCTTACCTCCCTGCATGGCAGAACATGGCACAAGGCTGTTTTTTAATGCAGGGCAAAACTGAGGCTTGGGCAAAAATTCCCTGTAGACCCCGTATACATGGGGTCAGGTAGCTGTCTACCACCCTAGACGAGACTCTGCCCTTCAGCATAACCTCATCTGAGTTCCTCTCTGCTCAAAGGCAGAGAGTTTGACCAGCACAGCTGCACACAAATCTCCAACTAATTGCCAAAGCAAATCCGCCAGGTATATCCTGTGATTGCTATATATATCTACTAATATAGTCAGTCCACACAGGTGATAGGGAATGTGAGACATTCCATTACAACATTTTGATATATAGAAATTCATATTATTTTGATATATAGAAATTCATATTATTTTGATATATGGAAATTCATATTATTTTGATATATAGAAATTAACATTTCATATTCTTTCATATGTGTTTATATTAATCATTATCATTATTTGTCCCTGTCATTACTGAAAATAAAGATATGTTTTTTTGCTTTGGGGGTGCAGCTGCTGTCTTATCAGATTAGGTAGTTATGGAGAAGTTATTAGCCTTAGTGTTCACTTACTTGGTATATCAGTGATGAGACATTTTGTCAAAATATCTAGTGACAAGAGAGAGAAAGAGCTGGGAAATGAAGATTCATGCCTTCCACATGGGTATTAGTTCAAATTGGACATGAACAGTGCTGACAGGAATTGAAGTTGAATGAAGATGACTCCAACTACTACCCAGACATCACCCCTGCCAGTTTTGTTCACACAAGGACTGGCATGTATGAATGATCGGCAGTTGAGAGACTTCAGTAATGCTGGATTTGGTGTGTTTGTAATGAACAGGTGCTACAGGTTTGTAAATCATGAGGTTGCTGTTGGTCACCAGTTTGCAATGAGAGGAGTTACAACTTGTTGCTGATTAGGATGGAGACTTTCAGAATAAATGAATTTAGCATTTTCAAAAGAAATAAATTCAATACTCAGAGGATCTTCATGCATATATTTTTTATAACGACATTACGCACAAAAGAAGAGAAAGAGAAAATATTTACATATGTACAGATAGCTCAAAAAAGGGAAGAAAACATTTGTGTTTAGCATAGTGCTTGTGTGTATGTGCACCATGTGGTTGAGTGAAATTTAGAAGTTGACTTGCCATGTAACTAACTCTCCTTGGTAGGTAAGACTGGACATGTCTTTTATCTACTGCATCCTGAAGCAAAAGGAGAAAGAGAGGATTTATGCCTCTTCCTTATATAGTTGCATTCATTTTTTTTTAGCAATGATGATCCTCCTGTATAAAGCCCAAAAGCCACTTGAGACACAGTTACAGATGTGGGGAAAATAACAGTTAACCCTAGTGTTGAACAAGTTATTATAGTGATTGGGGCAGCATCCTATTAAGAGTTGGTTCCACAAAGCAGTGGTTCATGGGGAGAAGCTGCCCCAGTGGAACTTATATCTCACCAATAGGATATGAGGGGAATCATTTTGTGCAGATGCTCTTGAGAATGACATGAATCCATCTCTTCTCCTGCGTCCCCAGTTATAGGTTAAATAGCATGGTAAACTAAGCTCTCTTTTTTCAATGGCAATTAGTTTAAGGGAAAAAAAACTCAGAATTTAAAACTGGGGAAGATAACAGGAAACCACTCCACTATCTTTCCCAAGACATCATAGCAATTTACAGATAAAAAAAGCAGAATCATTATTGCCGCTATCCTGAAGGGATATGGCATTAGAATAAATAATTTTTCATGCTAGGGTCATCAGGGTTGTCTGTCAAAAAGGAGCATTTAGATATTAATATTGTACTAATAACTACTAACATTTGGGTATAAGAAAAACATGGGAATTTTTGGAGGAATGGTAGGAATTATAGTAACCAGAAGATTCTTGTGATAGTATCAATTGGTTATGAATAAGTCATCAATAAACAGGTGGTGTTCCAGTCCATACTGAGAACAGTTCAGTGGGATGCTTAATTTTCTATCATTTTGAAAATTGGGATTTTGTGAGTAATTTTGTGACTGTCACTCATACCAAAATTTTTCTTGAAGTCTTAGGGTGATATTAGAATGTGCAATAAAAGGAGTTCTTTTTAAATCATTTAACCCCAAGCAAGGTGATAATGCCACTAGGATGCAAGGGGTGAATAGGAATGAAAGAGAATGAGAAAACTTTAGTGAGGAAAAGCAAGAATAAAGGACAATAAAAGAACAGGTTTCAGGAAGAAAGAAGATAGCAGTTGGCATTGCATTTACATTTTTGAAGATTGTAGGTGGTAGGTAAGCAAGAAATCAAAAGAGAGTTCCATGGATGAGAAGTATGAGAAAAGAGGCTATTAGAATAGAACATACAGTTGCATCTGGGTAGTGGAAACAGTGAGACTTGCCAGTCTAGTAGCACATAAATTTATGCAACTGAGGCACCAAGGAGCAAAGCTCATCAAAATTGCCATGAAAATATTTTCAGAAAAGACAGAGGGAAGCCACGTCACATCAGTGCAAAAGTAACTGAGTTCAAGATGCCAGGTCAAGTTTGATTACATTACAAAGACTTCTTTGAATTTTGTCAAGAATCTCAAGATATAGAGTAGAAGCTAGGAGTACCAGACGAAATATAACAGCAACATTCAATACACGGACAATAAAATTTTATAAATTTCTGGCATGACAGAGTGAACCACCCTTTCTAGCAGTAAATCCAGCAATTGATTGATTATAATCACTCCACTTCATATCAGTGGAAAATGTGAGCCCAAGAAGTTGGTCACCTGGAGGTTAGCATCAGCCATGCTGATGAAAGGTAGAGAAGGTACTCTATGGTGATTAAACGAAAGAGACATTAAAATTTACAAGCCATTGCTTGACCCACTGATTGGAGGTCCTTTTCAAGAGCAGTTGTTACTTTTTCGAACCTCAGGCTTGCTACTAAGAGTAAATATTTGTGTCATCAGCATGAACTTCTAGTAGGGAACTGATAAAAATCTTTTATGTGCCTTTATGCCAGGGCCTAGACTAGTATACTTTTCTTTAAATTAATGCAAGCTTTGAAATTAAACCTAGAGTTAAATGCATTTATTATTTGCAAAGGACTAAAATTAGGATAAAATAAAGAAAAATTAAGCGATAAAAAATAGCTAATAAAAGAGAAAGTGAGAACATGTAAGATGAAGGTTTAATTAAAATAATAATGTTCAAAGGTACTGATTTCCTTTTCTCCATTTTGTTAGGGTTTTTTTTCAACATGTAAGTTTCAGCAACCTCTACATAATCCAGTTGATTCTCTGACTTATTAAATTTTTGTATTAGTTCCTTCTGTTGAATAAATTCAAGGTAGGTAAAGATATTTTTCTTAGCTGTAATTGTTCTAACAGTTTATAGCGATGTGTCTTGTTATGCAGTCTGTCAATTAACCTCATCTGTATTTAATTCTTCTTCAGTTGTTTGGCTTTTTTTACAAGTTTTTCAAACTCACAATATTGAGATGCATTTTTTAGACAAAGTAAAAATTTTGTAACTGGTTCGTCAGTTTTATGTTTTGTATCTATGAATTTTGTTCTCTCTGCAATGACTAACCTCTTTTTTGGATGCATATTTTTCTGTATTATCTAACTTATTTTGTCGAAAGTCAAACTTTCCAAATGCATTGGGTGAACCATAGTTGAAATTTTCAGAATGGCTTTGACCCCAGCTATGGCCAAAAAAAGATCATTTATTCCATTTTCTCCTCCCATTTCTTTGCTGACATTTTATTTCTTAGTCTAAACACTCTTATCCGTGCCACCATGAAATTGAAATTCTCTAATGATAAAATTTTTTCTATTGGCAACGCTATTGTTTTGAAGTCCGAAGTCCTTCATGCTACTTTTCTTAATGCTCATGTGTAGTCCCTCCTCCTCCTCCTCCTCCTAATCAGAGTCATTATATAACCCGGGTATTCAGTATATGTTAATTAGTTAATCTACATATCATTACAATTACATTTGATGATTTAATTAACTGAATCTGTTTTAATATTTCTAAAGTAAAAAGTGTTAATTTTTTCTTGAGGAACACTTTAAGCTTTTCCATTTATATTCACATTAATGTTTTACTAGTTTTCTCAATTGGCAGCTAATCTCAAAAATGACCTATATTCTGTTGTTAATTGGGGCAAGGAACTGCTTGTTAATTTTAAGCCTCCGAAATGAAACTGCTCTCTTTTTGCCATCTTAGAGAACACTTTTTGCCTTCCATCAGCTTGGATAATGCTAATCTCCAGAAGAGTGACTTGTTACACCTTTTCAAGCTAATGTTTTCCACTGACATGAAATGGGAAGATTATATTGGATCAATTGCTAGGTCTGGTGCTAGGAAAGTTGGTTCTCTTTGTCATGCCAGACATTTTTTCTCACCAGAATCTATCTTATAAATTTACATGTCTACCATTTGTTCTTGCTTTGAATATTGCTGCCGTATATGGTCTGGGGTTCCTATTATATATTTAGAGATACTTGAATAAATCCAATGAAGAAACTGCAATGTTATTAGTCCTGACCTGGCATCTCAGATTCAGTCACTTTCCTACTGCTGTAATGTAGCTTCCCTGTGCTTTTCTATAAATATTTTCATGGTAATTGTTCTGATGAACTATCCATTATGGTACCGAGACTTTATGAATTGAAGTGCAGTACTAGATTGGTGGCAAGGTCTCATTATTTTACAGTTGAAATGGTTAGATGTAACCATAAGTTCTGTGCTAACAATTTCTTTTCTCACACTTCTCACTTGTGGAATTTTCTTCTGGATTCTGGCTTTCAGTCAAGTTTTATTTTCAAAAATTTAAATGCAATGTCAATTGTTATCTTCTGAATTTCTGTTCTTTTATTGTTCTTAGAGCAAGAACAATAAAAGAACAAAAATGAAGAAAATAAAGATTAATAATGTTTTTCTTATATTCTTTCAGACTCAGTAATCCCTTGCGTGTTAATGGCCTTGTTGCTTTGCTTGAAGTGAATGATTGAAAATCCTTTGCTCATTTAATTATACCCTTTAAGGTTGAATATTCTCTGCATGTTAAAGCAAACAGTATGGTTGAAAGTGTTAGGTCACAGATGTTTAACCAATATTTACATTTATTTGATCCAGATATCCATTCGCAAGTCCATGAACAAGAAATGTTAACTAAAAAATTGTTTTTAAATTCTTTATTTATGACATTTAATCAAGCTTCTAATAATTAAAGCTGCTATCATTATGTGAACATCTGTTTATTTCTGGGGATTTGGTTGAGTAGATTGTTTGTAAGTGCATGGTTAAGTATAATTGGAACATGATAAAATCATACACATGCAGTCATGTGAAACAGTTCAAAAAAAGTTATTTTTAAAGAACTATTGACATATCAATATTTGATCTTCATTCAAAAAATATATATACAGAGATAAATGAAAGTGATGGATAAAAGAAACAATGAAAATGTGACTTTGTTATTGATTTAACAAAAACTGAACAAAAATGCCAATTCCTGCTGAGGAAAAAAGTAGAACACCCTCTAATAGCAAGTATTTCCCTATTTGACTGAAATGACCTTAATTAGATGTTTCCTGTCACTGTCTACCAATCTTTGATGTCAGTTTGGAGAAAGTTTATCACACAGAATTCTTTCAGCCGTCTGATGTTTGAAGGGTGTTTTGCATGTACAGCCCATCTCAAATGACCCCATGGCATCTCAAAAGGATTAAAATCTGGGCTTTGACTTTGCTATTCCAGAACTCACAACTTCTTTATATTGAGTCATTTCTTGGTGGATTTTCTGGAATGTTTTTGGCACTTGTCATATTGCATGGTTCTTATCTTCTTCAGATTTAATGTGGTATCACATTTTTCTTGACCACTCTCTAGAACAATAAAGAATTCATGTTGGATGGGGAGCTGGTCAGGCCCTGCTGCAGTAAAACAATTCCAAACCATGACATTTCCACATCCCTGCTTTACAGTTGGTATAAGGTTCTTGTGCCCAAATTCTGCTAAGCCATCTGTTAGTGCACTTATATAATTCTATTAGTGAAATTACTTGTGCCTTGCTGTATGTGACACATTTATTTTGTTACAAAATGATGATTGATTTGAAATCATTGTTATAATTTGTGGAGAAAAATGATGCATTTCAACATTACTCAATAATCTTGCTGATGTGACCTCCATCTTTTGGGTTTATCCTACTCTATTTTGGATAGGAGTCATTCCCTTGTTCAAATTTAAATTTAATTTAAATCAAAGGGAAAAAAAAATTAGTGGTGGTGATGTGTGTGTGTTGGGGGATCCCCCTTGGGACCCCCTTTGATGCAAATGAAATATACTTTTCCAAGTACCCTGGGTAATGTAGTTTCAGAATATATGTGGTTATAGGGTCTATCTCCAAAACCCCTAGGAGGAGTTCAATAACAAACAAACAGAGAGACAGAGCTACAACTGTATATATATATATATATATATATATATATATATATATATATAGAGAGAGAGAGAGAGAGAGAGATAGGGATAGATAGATCTGGGATTAATCACTCCAACGCACATTGTTCCAGAAGTTCTAGTTTTCTCTAGGCATCTCTGGGAAACTTTAGTCCACCTTTGATGTTTTTTTGACAGCAAGAGTTTCTTCTTTGCACATATCTCACACAAATCAAATTTGTGCAGTCTCTTCCTACTTTAGCATTAACTGTATCATGAGCTACATGTAGGTCTCATGATGACATTTTATGATTTTTTGAGCCTTTTTTAAGCATCTTGTCGTCTGTTCTATAGCTGAACTTACTAGGAGAGCCTGATCTGGGTATGCTGGCAGTTGCTTTAAATGTCTTGTAAATTATTTTCCAGACAGTAGAATAGCTGATTTGTAATTGATTGGAAATCATTTTAAATACCTTCTTAGGCTAATATGTATTTACTACTGTTATATTAAGCATTTGGTAGTGAGAGAAAGGAATAATGAGGATTAGATTGAAACAATGATTATTATTGGTAGAGAGTACAGGAACAGTGATCTGGTGTAAACATAGTGCCAGGAGTTGACCTATTTTTTGTGCTGGCCTGGCTGAGGTCACAGGATATGATCAGTACACATTTTGTTGATCGAGGTCGTGGTGGTAGGTCTTTTCTTTGGTTGGTAGACCTGTTGCATTGAACCATGGTGACATCAGATTGGTGTGGTTTTTGTAGGCCTGTTTTGTGGAACCGAGGTTGTGAAGGGAATGCCTTGTAAATGAGTCGAGGTAGGCCAAGGTGATGGTGGGGGTTGGTATTCTCTGGAATGGAGATCACTTGTTGTGTGGCCTGTTCTATGGAATGGAAGTTGCTGGTGTTGACTGTGAAGGGAATGCCTTGTAAACGAGTTGAGGTAGGCCTGTTCTATGGAACTGAGGTCACTGATCAAGGTCATTGTGGAGAGTTGATTTCTGTTGGTTGATATTTGCCAAGGTGACAGTGTTGTCGACAACGAAGGCTTGTTGCTGGGTGGTGTTGAGGCTGGATAGTTCGATGCTCATAGCTGGTGTTAGCCAAGGTTGGTATTGATGACAGCCTGTAGCTGGGAGAAGTTGAGGTTGAGATGTTTTCAAGTTAAAGCTGGATAGCCAGGGGAAGGGGGAAGGGTCAAACCTGGAAGTGGTAATGACCATTGAGGGGTGGGGTCATGTTGAGTGGTGGTGATGAAGGCAGTGGCAGTGGAGGCAGAGGTAGAGGCAGTGATGGTGGTAGCAGGCGGCCTGGCCACAACTCTGTTGTCATAGTGACATGGTCATGGCAGTGGTAGCAGCAACAACAGCAGTGATCTGCGTAATGACAAGTGGCTGTGCCAGGCCGCAACTGTTGGCATTGTTCTCAGGGGCATCTCTTTTATCTGTGGGAGCACTCACGATTGGCCACAGCCAGAGCTTGCTTCGTAGGCTGGATGTGATTCATGGAGCCTAATGTGTAGAAGACGACTTTTGTTATTTTGTTTTTTGCCTTTGTGGCATCTGGTGAGTGTGCAGAATGAATCAGAAAGAGATCTAACTGCGATGGAGTATAACACTACCTTCTTTCTGAAGGCATCAGAGAGCACTTCTGATCTCTTTCTGAAGGCCTCAATGAGTTCTTTTGATCTCGCCATAGTGATACAACTCATTTCAACAAGCAAGAGGAAACCAACTTAAATGCCTCAGATTTAAATAAGACAGGATCCTCTAAAATCCTTTCTAATGATAGTCTTGTCATTTGCATCTGGTGCATCTTGTTGTATACTGTGTATGGTTGCAAAAGAATAAATGAAAAACAAAGTACAACTGGTGAGATGGAAGGAAAAAGAGGCAAGATATGTTTAAAATAAAATTCTTTGTATTGCTGGTATAAAGGATCAAGATGGAATGTATTTTTGTAGGCAAGGGAAGCAGTAGGCCCTGGTGTTAAAGCTTGTATCAGGTTGGTTGACTAGGACCCACCGATGAACTCTATGATTGCCTGCCTACTGCCTCAGGAGTCACCAAATTGGTCCTTTAAAATACTCTGTGTGAATAGATGACTCGGCAACATTCATGATTGGTTCTTTGATTGATGTTTTAATTTTATTTATTTTATTTTTTATTTATTTAATTTGTTTTTTTATTTTGTTTCGTTAGTTGGAGATGATGCTCATCGTCTCGACACAGAGAGCAACTTATTTTTTAAAATCTAGCTTATCTAGTATTCACATCTGACTGACATGTTCTGATGTAGAGTAAATTAGAAAGAGATTTTATTTGAAGTAGAGTATGTGATTCTAATTAACAATAAACGTAGGGGAGTGGTTCCTATCTTTTTCATGAAAAGAAAATTGCATTTCTATTAATGAAATCTTCCAAATAATTAAAAAATATTTTTTCAGTTTTATCTATTTAGTCATATTACTCTCTAAATAATGTTAAAATGAAGATCAAAAGTATATACATCTAAATATGTTGAAAAAGACATGAGTTTCCATTGGGTGTCATAACTTTTTAACATGATTGCATCAACCAGAATATAAGAGAAAGACTTTAATTTCTGTCAATGAAAAAAAAATGAAAGAAAACAATTTTTTCAAAAATTGGACAGCAAATTTTTGGAACTAATATTATTGAATGTATATTGACAAGAGTAAATACCTTTGCCAAGATAATAACTTTTGAGAAGTGTTTTATATATAGGAAAAAGAAAAAAAAACAGAAATGTAAAAAAACAATAAGAAGTGAATGTAAAGTTAAAAAAGCAACATTCTACATGGATGCAAATATACACAATTAGGTGCATGTGTATACATGCATGCATGTACATATGCATGTACACATACATGAACGTACGTGCATATATGAACGTACATGCACATATATGCATACATGCATGCATATATACATGCATGCACATGCACATACACTTATAAAAAAAACTTTCACCAATGAAAAGTGCATATAAGAAAGAAAAATCAAGAAGTAAAGTAGTCAATTGCTGATAACCCTGATGAGTGGATGAGGTGATTCTGGGAGGGTCTCTCTACAAAAATCTGGAGTCTGGATGCTGAAGGTAACATCAATCAGCTAACTGACAAACCTTTTATTTGTATTAATTATTTATATATATATATATATATATATATATATATATAAACATTTCTCAAAAAGTATTATCAATTCAATGGCTGAAACATACTGATGAGTGGATTGAAAAATTACAAAAAGCTTCGTGTATGAAATTCTAGAGTCTAGGTGCTCAATATAACATCAATCAGCTAAGTGACAAATTTTATTTGTATTAATACTATATATATATATATATATATATACATATATATATACATGTGTGTGTGCGTGTGCATGTGAGTGTGTGTTTACTAAGCATAACTTAGTCTAGTAAAAACCACAAGTATGGAGTCTGTAAGGATTGCACTCACTATTCAGTATTAACAACCTGCAAGATTATTTTGTTAACCATTACGCTATGATGAGACACTTAAATGTATGTGTCTCTGTAAATATGTGTATGTCTCTGTGTGTACAGTGGCCGGTTTGCTGTCTACTGATGAAAATAAACTTTAATTTCACACAATAAATATTTATTTTTTATTATAGTCTCCTTCCTTGTCAATGCACTTAATTCAATAGTATGAATCATTACTTCATACTTTAAATAATTAACAGTGAAGATTTTAAAATCAAAACTTGGGTAATAATGTGTCAGGCTATGCCTTTATAGATGCACCATTACATATGCATGTGGGTGTGTCTGTTTATGTGTGTCCACACACATGCACATACAAACACAGTGTTAAGCAGAGAGGATGCACTAAGCAGGACAGAATTTTTTCTCAACTCAATATATTTCCCTCTTGTGTTCATATATATATATATATATATATATATATATATATATATATATATATATGTCTTTAGATAAATATTTTTTAGCTTGAGTATATTTGATAACTTTGTACAAGTTAGTGTATATATATATATATATATATATATATATATATATATATATACTGAACATGTTGAAGTGTAGTCATTTTTAGTAATTTTTTTTATATTGAAAATGATATCAAAATTGATCCAAAATGAGGTGATACCTTTTTGGATTTGCCTTCATCCAAAATAATTGTCTGCATTTACAGATTGTCTATTTTGTTTTTTTAGTAAAGTATAATGAAATGCTAATTTAATTTTCTCAATGGAAAGGTTAACTAAAGTTAACATAGCTCCTGACACCTAGTAGGTGAGAAGAGAATTAAATGTCAGGAAAACAAAAAAAAAAGTTAAATAAAAAATTTCATAGGTGTTTGTAAAACTTTTCACCAAAAAAAAAACAAAACAAGTTTTCAACTTTGTATCAAGTTTACAAAAAGTGGCCTGGGAATTTTACATGCGCATAATAATCTAAGTAAAAATCTTGAAAATTTAAGATCAAATAAAAAACTAAGAATGGATAACTTTTCTATGTATTGTTTGAATAATTTCTTTACCATTACATAAAACAACTAGTGAGGGTCACAGAAAACTTGATCATAGGACATGTGTCGCATATGCTATAATATAATGAAAACACAGCTTGTCACTAATCACATCACAAAGTACATGCTGTTGAAGATGTAACCAAGTGCATGTTACCATTGCTGATGTGGCATTTGACCAAAGAATGCATATAAATCAACCAGTAAAGCACTTGTATATATGGAACCTGGATGGCTTGTCACGAATGATGTATTGGTAGGATTTGACTATTAATTTACTTTTTAACTCTCTCTTTTATTCTGAAAAGCACATGACCAACTAACCACTTGCCTGAATTGTGATAACCTACTTCCCAAAAACTAATTTTCCAAGAAGACTACCTACAAATATGCCTTTTTGTGAAACATACCAATGGTTTTGGAAAAGATCTTTCTTTTAAAGATCTTACCCTGAAATTTTTCTGCCTAAGAAATCACATCAATCCAATCGATAGTTATTTATATAAACAAATTAATCTCAAGGTTTTTTAGAGTCAAGGAAATAATTTAGTGTCATAATTTTCTCCAGATTTGGTAAGTGCAGCAGATGGAAACAGAATTTTACCCAGTTATACTAAATAAATATTTGGATTCAATTCATTACGAATCCTTTAATTCATCTAACTTCTTAAAACTAACTTTCTTAATAATTTATTTTCTATATTTATTTCTAATAATCATTAAATACCATCAAACCTCTCAGGTTTTTCCTCAGTTTTATGTCAAAAAATCTTGGGATGTTTCTCCTCCTGTATGAGTGGGTCACTATTCATGTCATCCCATCTATTTTGTGATTAGTTCAATTTTTCAATTCTTAATTATGTTATCTTTTTTTTTTAATCCTTTCACCCCAAGCGAGGTTGGAATGCCATTAGTATGCAGGGAGATACAGGGAGTGAAAGTGAAAAAGAAGACTGAAAATATGGAGGATTGAAGAAAGGACAAAAGATGAACAGGTTTCAAGAAGACAGAAGATGACAATTGATGTCGCATTTAAATTTTTAAAGATTGTAGTTATCAGGGAAGCAAGTAAACGGAAGGGAACTCCACAGCTAGGAAGTTGTGTGAAAAGAAACTTTTGGAGTAGAAGTAGCAGTTACATTTAGCTATTTCAATAGTAAAAGCGTGGAACTTAGATGCCAGTCTAGTAGCATGCTTAAATTCATGTAGTCCAGGGAAAAATCTTGTCAGGGCAGTTGCCATGAAAATATTTGGAAAAGACAGAGAGAAGCAAAGACATATCAGTGAAAAAATGACTGAAGTTGAGATGTCAGGTTAGGATCGATAACATTGCAGATCCTTCTTTGGATTTTGTCAAGAATCTCAAGATGCACAGTAGGAGCACCAGACTAGATATAGCAACAGTATTCAATGCACAGACAAATGATAGATTTGTAAATGTGCAAGATGGATTCTGACAAGAAAAATTTTCTGGCATGAGACAGTGACCCAACCTTCCTTGCAGTAGATTTATCTATTGATTCGATATAGCTGCTCCAAGTCAGTTGAAAAAAACGTGAGGCCAAGAAGGCGTAGTATGTTGCTCTCCTGGAGTCTAGCGTCAACCATCCTGATGTCAGACAGAAAAGGTTCTCTATGGTGGTTAAATGAAAGTAAGTTTGTTTTGGAAGCCTTAAAATTTACAAGCCATTTCTTGCCCCTGTTAATCACTGATTGGAGGTACTTTTCAAGAGCAGCTGCCAAGTTTACTTTGTCAGATCTGATGGATTTGTCATTGAGACAGGAGTAAATGCATAAATACATAGTTGGGAATGGATGATATCGGGGTTCATTGATGAAATCAGAAACAATGTAGGATCCCAGATGGAGGATGCTTATGTTCGTGTGAAAGGATCTGGAAGTGAGTCCATTCAATACAACCTTCATTTCATGATTTGATAGGATCAATTGGATTAAATCAAACGTCCTCAAAGATCCCAATGCATTTTCGTCATGCAGTTTTGTCGTTTATTCTAACCTGAAGAAACTGAAAGCAACAAACATTTGACAAAATGCATTATTTATAGTTTTCGCCTTTGTCTCATCATCTTTTGTTTCAGATACTATTATACATCTTACAAACACACACACACACATATAAGCAATGTAGACGCTGATGTCAATACTGAGTAGTGACTCTGTTTCCAGGTCATATTCTTGAATAGGCTAAATATTGCATTCAACCATAAAACAGACTGTGTCCACTCAATGTTGACATCAGTGTCCACACTTCTAATATTTACTCAGATTCTATCCTGTCTATTGAGCACATTTACCCTATAAATATAAAATATCACAAAACTATCATATCATATTATATATTATCATATATATATATATATATATATATATATATATATATATATTTTCTTTTGAATTTTCTCATATTCTCTAATGAGACTTTTTATTTGAAAATGGTTTTGAAATATGTATTGTCCATACGATGACCTAGCGCTTTCGAACATCATTGTTCATCTTCAGGGTCAATATTTTTAGTCAAAATTTTTTTTTTATATTGACCCTGAAGATGAACAATGATGTTCGAAAGCGCTAGGTCATCATATGGACAATACATATTTCAAAACCATTTTCAAATAAAAAGTCTCATTAGAGAATATGAGAAAATTCAAAAGAAAATATGCAAGACTATGTTGTCTTGAACATTCAATACTACATGTTTAAAAGAAAAGTTGCTGCCAAATTACACATATATATATATATTATGAAGAAATATAGTCTTAAAGTGTGCTATATTTATGGGATAAAGTGCTCAATATCAGAGAGAGAGCGTGTGTAAATATAAAAGTGGACATGGAAGTCAGCACTTAGAGGCAACAGTCTGTTTCATGCTAGTGCAATCGTCAGGCAATTGCACTAGCATGAAACAGACAGTCGCCTCTAAGTGCTGACTTCCATGTCCACTTTTATATATATATATATTATATATATTCTCTATCATTTTCTCTATTATGCTGCTTGATGCATTCCATGACTTAGACAAGGGGATCTACATAAAGTTCCAGTCAGACGGGGGCCTGTTCAACCTCAGATGACTTCAAGCTGTTACAAAGACCATGATAATGCTGATCCGTGAGCAACTTTATGCCGATGACTGCATCCTTGTGGCCCGCTCCCTGGAAGAGATCCAGTTGATAACATTCATGTTTGCTTGGCTTGACTATCCACATAAAGAAGACCGAAGTCACGTATCAACCAACTCCTGATGAGAGCTACACCAATCCTCTTGTCCATATCAACACCATTCCTTTAAAACCAGTAGAGAATTTCTGTTATTTAGGAAGTATTTTGTCTCTTCTTCATCAACATTCACTGCCATAGTGGACTATTTTTCTGAAAAAGTATCTTAATAAAAAGATATGAGGATAAATACAAATAAAATTTGTCGCTTAGCTGATTGATGTTATATTCAGCACCTTGACTACAGAGTTTCAGAGATGAACTTTTTTGTATTTGTACAATTCACTCTTCAGGAGGTTTCAGCAATTAACTTTTATAAATTTTAACCATTTTGTTCGGTCAGTGAATGCCAAATAAGGAAATGCCTAATATTACCATTGGCACGGTGGAGTAATGGTTAGCAGCTCGGATTGAGGAATTGGAGAGCCGAGTTTGAATTCCAGTCGAATCCATTGCATTCACTTATGTATAATACCCTTGGGAAAGGTATGAATCCTCTTCTTCTCCCCCCAGCTATGGGTAAATAGCAGGACAGACCGGCTTCTATAGTCTTAGATGGCCACTGGTCTACCGCAGAAAGAAATGGCAACCTACTGCAGGAAAAAATCTGCCTTGTCAGTCATGTATCAAAAGATACATGATCGCCTAAGCATGTATCACACATGGCACATAACTGACTGATATTAAATGTCTACCTCAATTATATAAATTTAAAAATAAATTTTCTGTCTTGGTTAACTGGATCTCTACAATCATCATTTTAACCATAATACTTTGAAGTGTTAGAATTTTAAAAAATGAAAAAAAATGATGTAAATAAACACATTATCTATGCACCTCAGCTGAGGTTTCACTTATTCACTCTTGACTTAAGCAAACAAACTTTTATGCTTGAAACTTTTATGAAACAAACTATTTTGCAAAATATAAAAAAGGAGAAATAATAATAAAAAATAAATTAGAAAAAAAAGACAGTTTTTCGTATTTTGAAAATATGAAAAAAAAATCAATTCAAATGACCTTGAACCTATAAAGTTTGAGTCATCATACCTTTAGTGAGAAAGCCTAAATTATTATTATTATCATTATCAATAAAGTTTCAACATTGATTACTGAAATGGTTTTGTCTAATTCATTTAATTTTTACAGTTGGTTTGCCAAGTAAGTCAAACACATACTTTTAGCATGTGTCTGTGTGTGCATATACATGTGTGTGTAGGGTTGTGCTTCTTATATATTTATTTCAACTAGAAAATTATGATAAAGAACTATAATAAAGGGAAGAAAATTCCAGTCAAAATGTGACAAAGAATAAAATTAATTCAAATATAGCAAAAGCTCAATTCATTTGTCAATAATATAATTATTTTTTTTATTAATAATAACAGAAGTGCACTGTGCAAGTAATTCTTTTATTTCTTGTTGAAAGAATAAAGAATTCTATTTCATCATTTAAACCACTTTTATCCTCTTAAAGATTTAATATGAACTCCTGGAATAAGGTAAGAAAATTAGAGAAAATCTTTATTGCAAAAAAATAGATTTACACAAAAATGTTCTGATTTAGTCAATAATGGTTTTGTAATTGCTAATGTTCTTGACAAATAAAGGTACTCACTGAAACTAATTATTTTATTTTTTCCCCACAAAATAAAAAATACATGAGATTTTTTATTAAAACCTTGTCAACATCTAAGTTTAAGCTCCACCTACATAAGGTTTTGGTGGAATTAGGTAAGTTTCATTTATTACCATTTCTGAGAAAAAAAGCAAAACAATCAGCAGCTTCTTATTGATAAGAGTGAAGATTTAAAGAATAACTGCTTTGATTTATTCTGTAAAGTTTCATTATTCAGAAAGACAATGTAAATCCCTCACATTCAGTAAAATAGGTAAAAAGACCAAATTGAGAGTTTGAGAGAATTTATTGCAGCATCCCGATTCACTGGATTTAAAACTAAACATTTTATTTTATCGCAAGAAAATTTTCTGAATGCCAAAATTTTTTTTAAGTAGGTTAAAAGATCGATTCAGCATGATCAGAATTCTTGGGTTCTTTTAACAAGGAATAAAAGAATTTGTTTGCCAGCTTGTTTGCTAATAATGATGATTATATTCTTGAAAAATATATTCAATAATTGCTGCATTTGAATATTTCTTTCACTCCCTTACCACCAAAATGGTTACTTTCTGAATAACTTAATATGAAATCTCTCTGGGATGTAAGTGACGAAGAACCAATGATGTAGATTTGGTACAACTTGGAACCAATGACAGGAAATCCTACAACACAGTCATAAACAGACACTCTTTCATAAGGTTACATAGAGAGCAGTGAAACACCATTGATTCAAATTATATAATGTGTGGCTGTTTTAGGACATTATTATTATAAATAAGTAAAGTAAAATATAAAATAATAACAATAATAATAATGAATATTATAAATTAAATGAAACAAATAACATGATAATGTTGTTTATAATAAATTAAATAAAAAATAAAAATTCTCCCAGCATGCAACAAAAACTGTTTCTGCCAGAAATATGGCCATCCCACCAAAAGACGTTGAATTCAACCTCTTTGCCAACAACCTTGAGACAGTCAACATGCATCCAACTTCTCTCTGTGACTGTCGTGAAAGAGAAAGACACTTACCAAGAAAAAGAGCATGTGTGTTCTGTACGATATGCCGAAGATAAAATAACCAAAATAGAAGCAAGTTAGTCGCAGCTGTGGCCATAAATGCATCTTGGATATGCTAATATTGTGTATCCTCTCCCACCTGTTGACCAATGGAAAAATTAGGAGAGTCATTTTTATTTTGCTACCTCATCCGTCGGATTGTGTGTAACTGTTGGCTTATGCGTTGGATTTTTGACATTGGACCTGCGATTTGTGATTTCAACATTTCTTTCTGTCCATTGATCTTTGAGTCTGGACTTGTGATTTGTTTACTTCATTGTGGAATTGAGCTGTTATATCAATTTTTGTAGAAACTTTGTGCACTTACCTTAGCGAAACTCTTGTGGAGAGGGACAAATGAGGTAATTCAACTGTTATCTTGTGACAAAAATAAAATGAAAGATATTATTTTGTCTTCACAGAAAATTTACTTGGTGGGGATGTGATGTAGGAACATTATTATTATTATAAATAAATAAAATAATAATAATGAATATTATGAATAAAATAAAATGAAAACTTTGTTTAAAATAAATTAAATAAAAAATAAAAATAATAAAAATTCTCCCAGCATGCAACAAAAACTGTTCCTGCCAGAAATACGGACATCCTGCCAAAAGACATTGAATTCAACTGCTTAGCCAACAACCTTGGGTCAGTCAACACATGTCCAACTTCTCTCTTTGACATGGTGTGTAATAATACAAAGTAACTTCTTCTTCTCATTACATGTACCATGAAACATTTACAACCAAAAATAGACATAAAAATAAATAAATTTTATGAAACTAATGTACAATTTACCATGCTTTCCTGTTATTTTTGTATGTTTTATTTCCTTGAACACCAGGCTGTTTCTGCTGCTCTGATGTGAGTGACCCCCACATCATCACAATCTCAATAACTGTGTAAGTAGATTTTTTGCTTTTCTACAGGGATTTTAGCAAAAATATTCTATCACCCATCTATATGTAACACTTTTCTCCTGCAATCCAGATTTTTCTCCCTGTGATTTCTGGGTTTTCCCAAAACTAAATTTTCCATTAAAAATGACTATAAAAACTAAATACCCCATTAAAATGACTGTAATGAACTATTTATGAAATGTAAGGACTTCTTTCAGTTCTATTAGTAACTAACTTAAAAGCCACACACTGTACGCACTTTTAATCTAGTTCCTTCAGAAGCCTCTGGCCTAAAACTAAACTGACCTATGGTCCAGTAATGATAATTTTGAAGAAATAACTTTAAGAATTTAAGGTAGTGAAGTCCATAAAAGAAGTAGCCATTTTGAGTTGCAAGTAGTTGTGACACTATTTAGCTATGGTAATTAGCTAACTAATTAACCATAGAAATTAAAACAGGAAATAATGAAGGTGGAAAGAAGTTATCCCAAAAGATATACCATTTGATGTTAAAAAGATTTGATTTTATTTACGAAAAAGATACTTTTTACAAAAGACACTAAACCCGTAGAAAAAGCCATATGTGAGATTTTATCAAATTGATTAATATTGTTATAAAGAAGTGCCTTGCTGAGAGAAATAGGAGAATTCGGAAAGATAAACAAAGCATTAAGATATTAGGCAGACCACATGGTCATAAAAATTTCGGCCTGAGACGATTGTCGATACAGGGTAGGGAGAATCAATATTAATTATCTTTCCAAGATATCATTTTTTTTTCTTGAGTGCCGGCAAGTAAAAGCAATATGGTGATTATAAAATTTTGGCATTTGTCTCAATACGGCTGGAGAGGACCGTTATTATTTACTTTAGCAAGGTGTCACTTTCAGACACTGAGACGTTGAGTAGCAATATGGTGATTGTAAAATTTTGGGGCATGAGAAAAGATAGAGTGGAAGAATTGTGATTTGGTGAGATAAAGAATTTAATTTCTCAAGAAGCCAAGGGTTCCAGTATAAGCTAACTTCACAAAGGGACCAGATGGCAAACTTTGACAGTGATTGATGGAATTGGTAAAGAGTGCTGGCTAAATGGATTCTGGGTGACCAAAAAATATGATAGATTTTAAATGGCAATATGAGATTTGTAAAAATTTTGGCCGATAGGAAAAAGAAGAATTTTGTAAACAAAAATTCTGGATTATTATTTTAAGGAGACCAGCTTAGCCACACCTGCATGAATGGGATGCCATTGGTCGAGTGGTAACAATGTTGATAGGTGGAGGTGAATGGATGAGAAGAACGGAGAAGTTATTAATGCCCACTGAAGGGATTGGTATGAGATATCAATGTGTGAGAGGAAGAGTTTAGGAGGATAGCTCTTCTCCGACCTCCCCTCACAGATGAGGGAGACCCCCCCACGAATTGAAAGTGATTAATTTTCTAAAAATGGGAAGTAATCAATTTTCCTGGCCTGACAACAACCAAATTTCTTGTTGGAAATCAAGATTTACTGAGAACCCCAGGCCGTGTCTGGCCCTGCACCAGGTTTTGGTCGGTACCCATATAAACAAACGTCCTCGGGCCGGTAGTCAGTACAGCTGGAGTTGAATCAGTTAGACAGTTCAGTTCGAGTAGTGGGAACCAGAGTGTTGCCTTGCAGAAGCTGACTGAGAGATTCCATGACCTCTGACTTCACCTATCCTACCAACAGCAAGTTATATTGACGAACGAAGCCAAGCCAGCACCTAAGAACTAAATCAGCTGACTTAAGATATCAAAACTTGCTTGAAACGTAAAAGTGTCACATTCCGTAGAAAACGGGCTGGGAGAGAAACACACTCCTGTATATAACAGACAAATAAAGTTAATTTGTTATTTCTTAACTACTTGAACATCTTGGGTTTTTCTTTTATTTGCTTCTTTTTCTTTACACTTATGTGATATTACCTTCAGTCTGGACTCAGCTTATACTACGGCCAGTGTCACATATTGGTATCCTGACAAAGGGATTCTGCCAAGTAGCAATGACCGATTGACTGGAACACAGGCTGGTGGCAGCAACTAAAAGTCAATCTCAAAACGCCGGTAAAAGAAACATTACAGCTTCGCACCACAACTGGGAGTTGACCACAGGCCGACAGCTCAGTGTCACATAGTTAGTAATTGGAATCAATGAGTAAAATTGGTGTATTGAGTTGTCAGGAGAGAAATTAATGATGGCCTAATCATATGACCAGATTAAAGTGAGCACACAGACTGGTTTTCTCTCACAGGTTACAAATAATAGAACTGCTACAATCCATCATACTAGCCAGGCCAATCAAATACTTGGAAAGAAACATATATTTAAATGAACAATTAATATTAAAATCTGGATGTAGAAATGATGAATAAAAGTGACATTTACCATCTTTTACAAAATATACTTTGATTTTTTTGTCATTTTGCATTCTACTCCAACTGAAGAAATTACTCCTAATTGATATTTCATTCCTTCATCAGAAAACCACTTTAGGATCAAGATAACTCAGTGTGGGAAGAGAAGGACATCAAATCTGGAATAATGGCACCTGGAGTGACCAGTGTCCAGAATAATGACCTTTCAAGTTCATCAGGTTGTCCTTGAAGTTGAGACAACCAGTAGAGAACATGAGTAGGGATTGCAGTTTTGACCAGTAGTATATTATTTGTATTTTAATAGTAAATTATTTGCTTTTTTTATACCAGATATTTATTAAAGCCAAATAGAAGATTGTGATGCACCAATCCACATTGAAAATTAGTCAAGCATTTCCTTTTTATTTGATCTGCAACACTGACTACTGACTTTGTTATTAGTAGGAAATATCTTACTCTTTTGACCATGGAGTAGAAACCAGAAGTGCTTTTTAAAATAAACTGGAAGGTTGAGTTGGGTGGCAGATGTTTTTGGCCTTATCAAAATATTCAACATGTCTACAAAGAACAAGAAAAAATAGACAAAATGCAATCAAAATTTTATATTCAGAAATTGTTGATTTTGTTTTTACAAAGAACCTTTTGAATCAAGTTTTTTCTTTGGAAGACAAAATTTTCATACAACTGGAAATAGACTAGACAAGGGAAGATTGTTTATGACTTTGACTGACTACTTGGTACAGTGTCTTTTATTTATAGTAAAAGTACAGGATAAGTATTAGACACAAGGATCTGTGTAAATATTTAACTGAAATAAATTAAATTCTATATGACAGTGTGTTAATTAAACTGCATAAAATTTCTTATAGTTTGAGAACTATATATGGTTAAAAGCTGAACCTTTCCAGATTAATAATTTTATCTATTTTTTAAATGCTGCATAAATTTTATCTTTCTCTGTAAATTATAAGTGAATTAATTTTTATTTTTAGTTGGTATCCACTCAGTAGGGATATTGTATCATATTAATAATTTTCAATAAATTATTTTATCAGAAACTGATTAATTAATAGAATAAGTTTTAATAATGTGCTTGCTATTTTAGTGACTGGCTACCTCAATAATTATATGTGTCAGGTTTCTTATAGGAACATTTTATAGTACATGAAATGGTGGTGAAAAAGAGTACATGCACAAAATAACAGACTGATTTGCAATACAAGATAACATTTATTAAACAAATTAATAGGAAAGTTTAAAACAAGAGTCTCTTTTGTTAGAAGTAAATTGCATACACAATAAAATGTTCATGAATATGTTATAGTGGAAGTTACTGCATTGTTGTGTTTTAGTGTGAAGCATTCACAACCCTTGTAGCTTCAGTGTGGAAAGTTCATGTCACCAGTTCAAAAGGGGAAAACCCGGAAGAGAGAATGTTACTTTAGGGTTCACATGCATTTATATTCAAAAGCTGCTGCTGATACAAGGTTTATTTAGGGCTGTTAATGCTATTATATTTAAGGGCTGCTACTGATATTAAAGGGCACTATACTATCATTTGAGTTTGTATAATTTATTCATTTTACCAAATCTTAATTTATATAGATTTTTAATGTTTTTCTTCACAAACACTACAAAAGAATTTAATCAATTCATAATTTGACAGTTTTGTTGTATGGAAAATAATATTTTTAATGTTACCATTTCCAATATGGTCGAGATAAAGAAAACACTACAGAGAATCATGTCTTACAAATATAACATTTGAACTTGACACAAATATATCAAAAGTAATGTCATAAAAACACAGTGACAAGAATAAATAAAATCAATTGAGACAGCTTTCCTCAATGTTTTTTAAAGAAATCCTCTGCTGTAAGGAAATTTGCTGCTTGCTGTAACATGATTTTTCTCAGCATAGTGAACTATAATAGTCTTAAATTATTTCAATTCTTAGATGACGTATTTTCACTATTAAACCTTTGGAAGCCTTTCTTTATCTTAGTGCTGTTTTTTTATCACAATTTTCTAAATTGAATACCTTCCAAGTGTATTATATAACAAGAAGCAAGAAGTTTTGTCAGAAGCAGTTTTTTTATTTTTGTTTCAAGATTAAACTTGAAAATGCTTCATATCAGAATAACTGAAAACCTAGTGTTGGCTTACCAATTATATGCGGGTAGCCATGGTAGCATCATAAAAAATAAAGACACTTCAGGAGATATTGGAAGAATGTAAATAAAGTTTTATTTTCTAGAAAGAGAACATGCTAACAAAGTGTAGAAATGTGTTACATGCCTTCTCTCTGATCCTGAAAAGGAAAGCTAGTGGATGTTACAAAAGTTGATTTTACTCACAAGTCTGGTGTGTCATCTTACCAGAGGTTGTGTTGCGCAAACATGGTTAAATTCATTTTCTCTTGGCAGCGTCTACCCAAAACCTTGCTCTGTCTAGACTGGGCTTCACTGATTGACTGTTAAAGGTCACATGATGAGCCAAGTGTTAGGCATACTCAATGGGAAACAGGAAGGAAAGTTAACCAATACAACAGCATACAGTGGGATTTTAGTTTAGTTTTCAAAAGATTATCTCCTAAAATTATATACCAGGGTTTCATTAGTAATCACAGAAATAATTAATGGTCATCCTTGAGTCATATTATAGCAAAAAGAAAGACAAAAAGAAAGAGATTTGGTGAATTATTGTAAAACTGAAGACTAGGTTGAGAAAATCAAAACCAATATGGCAGAAAGATTTAAAATAGAGAGATTGCAATATTACCATAGATTCCTGCACCTTGTCTAACTAGAGGCCAAAAACATGTGAGCAGTGACAAGGTTTTAGAGAAAATGGAAACAGAAAAGAAACTTATAATGAACATCAAGAAGAAACAGTTGATATTTCTGAGACACATATTGAGGAAAGAGTGCTTGGAAAATCTGTTACTCACTGGGTGGGATGAGGGCAAGATGAAAACAATGCATAACATACTTGATGAGCTTGAGAAAATGGATGGCAGAACAGGGTCTAGAAATAACGAAAAGACAGAATTTATTTAGAGCTGCAAGGGACAGGAAATTGTGGAGAGCCATGATCACCTACTTCCTGATGGGACATTGCATGTGTAGAGACATTATACATGAAAGATGAACTCTGAGATATGAGATGTATATTCATATTTCAGTGGTAATCTATTGTAGCATGTCCTTCATGCCAGGAAATATCAGTTTGAATTGAATTTAATGTCAATAAAAGACATTTGTTTTAAGAGAAGTTGATCTATGGTGACCCTAATATGTACTCACTCATACGGGCTCACTCTAAGAGACCAAAGTAGACTTTGCATACAGTGTCACACCAGAGCATCAGAGGAGTCAGGTACATTAGAGGGTTGACATGGAAAGAGACCTAATAACCACCAGGTGTAGATTCATATCTCACAGGATGTTAGTGGCTGTCCCCCACCTCTGCTGACATGTAAACTGATGGTTAACCCAGCTGTGTTTAGGTTGTGCTCATGTGGGATAACTGGATAACAAGATAGGAGAAAGACAAAAAGATGGAAAACACAGAAAGTTTCTCAGATTATTGCAAGAAGAAAAACTATGTTTGAAGAAGGTCCTCAAAGCTGCACACTCTTATGCTGATATTAATTGGAAACAATTAAACAATAATTTTATGTATATCACATTAGTCTTGTGTTCTTCTCAATGTTTACAAAAATAATATTATATTAATCTTAGTTTATTTTAAAATAAATTTTTCTGACAAATACAAAATAACTCAATAAAGAAAAACAATCAATCCACAAAGATTTATGCATATCAAACAGAATCAATTAGAAGATATCACTGGGCATGGTTTGGCAGTACAGAGCAAAGGCTGTAGTGAGTGTAAAATATTAATAACTCCCTTCACGTACTTCTTTCAAATTTGGGTGAGCTGAGGAAGAATAGGGAAATAAATTTGTGAGCCTATGTGAAATTTTCTTTGAACCAACAAAAACCTTGCCTTCATAGAAATTGACCAGTGAGCTGAGAAGAAATGGGAAAGGAATTTGAGAACCTATGTGAAATTCTTTTGGACCAGTGAAAACCCTGCTTTCACAGAAATTAGCTAATCAGCTGAGAAGAAGAAGGAAAGAAAGTAGTGTGCCTACATGGAATTCTTTTTTATATAAAATGAGGAGAAAAATTAAATTAATCAGAGAAGTGTGTCTTAAGTTATGTGAAAGGTTTTGTTTCAGTTTCTCATGACCAGCATTGAAGTACTTGCCTGTGAAAAATTACATCTACTTTTGAATGTATGCAACCATATATTCCTTCTGTGAGCAACAACCTCTCTTACCTTTGTTTTACACATTTTTGAATATTATTTTGTATCAGATCATTTAATTTGTTGTATAAACATTTTCTCTTCATAGCAATAAGTTCAAACTATGAACTTCTGATTTATTTTCCTGAAACAAGTGACTGGCACAACTTCAAGTCTGTAAATTCATGAATAAATTCTTTATCTTGTTTTGTTAAAATTATCCATGTTTCCTTGTTGTTATCATCCTTAATTAATCTTCTTGGTGTGGGTAGATCAACTGTTCATTTTAATCCCTAAGCACCATGAACTATAAGATAAAGAGTAAAAAAATTCTTTCATTTCTCTTATAATAACGTTCAACATAGAAAAAGAACTAATTAAAAAGTTAATATCAGTAAGTGAAATTGGATTCAATATTTTCAGAAGATTAATCCAAATTTAACTTGAAAATGTTCAGTAAAACTGAGTATAACTGACAAATAAGAGCATCTACCTACTAACCGTTGCCCAGGACTGGTGCAGGTTTCAGCTCCACAAAGATCTATTCATATCTAACAAAATTGATTGGAAGAAAAGGAATTAAAGATTCTTTAAAAATGTCTACATTTTTGGTTGATTTTATTCAGTATCTCTTGGATTCTTTTTGTTTCCTTTGTCATTGTCAGTTTAAGTGACCAATAATTATTCAACATTGTCATGCAATATTGACAACTCTCACGAAAACCATTAACAGGCTGATTAGACGCATTCTTTGAAATTCAACTGACAGATTTTTTTCCCTGATAAACATCTTATATGGCACTAAAAAATTGGTGTCATTGTGGTATATTGGATTTTGTCAAGAGTAAAATAAATATGAATGATAAATATTTTTGAATAATTTATTGGACAGAAAACATTTCAAAGAAAAGCTGCTAAAGTCAGAAAAGGAATTGTTTGAAAATTTGTTGAATATTAAGTTTTTATATATTTGCAAAGTTTTTTTTTTTTTGAAAGACACTGAAATAATAAAAATTTTCTATTGATAAAGTAGATTTTTTTTCTGTCTACTAACCTCTGTTCACTATCTGTTATGAATATACAGCTTTTATAGAATTCTGTATGTGTTCCCTTTTGCCTCATTGAAAGACTTTCACCTTTGACCCTTCAATTTCAGTCACTTGGTGCCTGGAATTCTATTGAGATAATGAGGTTTCTAGGAAAGAGAGAATATTTCTAGTTTACATTTCCCCATTCTAAGCATTAGTATATTTGTGATATGCCAACACCTTAATACAACAGATAGAACAGAATAGCCGAAAGAATGACAAACATTTATTGTTCTCAAAGAGATTTTTTACACTGATATATACATATTTGTTCCTAATTTGTCCAACAGAGAAATTATAACATAACATATGTATACAACAAATAATGTGAAAGGAGCAAAAAGCAAGAAGGTCCTATCTGCAACACTCCTGAAGGGAAAACAAGCAGGCCATGTATCTGGTGAGACCATGTAGTTGCCTCTCCTCTCTCAGCTGCTTCATAATGTCTCCCTCACTTTTGTCTATACAGCAACTGGTGCGATCAGGCATGTCTTGCCTTTAGGTGTGCTAAACAGCAACTGGTATTTGTCACTCCATTGAACTGACGTCATCTACCAACCATCACATGACCTTGATGAATTCATTTTTTCCAAAGGGAAATAATCACTCTTTGCATCCCAAAAGTGACATTTTTATGGAACCATTGATTATATTATACTAATTACTTTTGAAAATTTTCTACAAATCTATAACTTTTTATATGTTAAGGAATCTTCCTTTATATGAATGCAAGATGAACAGAAAACAATTTTGGAAAATGTCTGGGACATTTTAGATCATGAAACAAAAAACAATTTTGGAAAATGTCTGGGACATTTTAGATCAAGAAACAGAAAACAATTTTGGAAAATGTCTGGGATATTTTAGATCATGAAACAGAAAACAATTTTGGAAAATGTCTGGGATATTTTAGATCATGAAACAGAAAACAATTTTGGAAAATGTCTGGGATATTTTAGATTATGAAACAGAAAACAATTTTGGAAAATGTCTGGGACATTTTAGATCATGAAACAGAAAACAATTTTGGAAAATGTCTGGGACATTTTAGATCATGAAACAGAAAACAATTTTGGAAAATGTCTGGGACATTTTAGATCAAGAAACAGAAAACAATTTTGGAAAATGTCTGGGATATTTTAGATCATGAAACAGAAAACAATTTTGGAAAATGTCTGGGATATTTTAGATCATGAAACAGAAAACAATTTTGGAAAATGTCTGGGATATTTTAGATCATGAAACAGAAAACAATTTTGGAAAATGTCTGGGATATTTTAGATCATGAAACAGAAAACAATTTTGGAAAATGTCTGGGATATTTTAAATCATGAAGTAAGAAAAATGTTTGGAAAATGTCTTGATCATTGTAGGTTATTATCCCACTTGACTTTACCAAAAAAACATCACTAGCTCCTTAAGCCTATAAAATGGTGTGCATTTCTCTCCCTAGCCTCTTTTACAGATTTTTAGCTCTGTTCTTCAAATGTAGTCATATGTGGGTAAAGTTTCCCCCCACTACCACATTCATTTTATGATTTTTCTCTCTTGACTTTTATACTCTCATATACACACACGCTTGTTACACACATACACATGCATACATTCTAATTATAACTAGTTTCATGTTTTTTGCCTTTTGTCACATTAATTCCTTTTGTCATATATTGTTTTGTTTTACTCATTTTTTACTTGGACTTGCAGATAATTTCTTCTATATCTTTATATTTTTAATGAAATTTTACTGTTTCTTATCAAAGCTAAAGAGTCTTACTCTTAACCCACTAGTGGGGACAGATGAGTTCATGCCTTTCCCAAGGGCAATAGTGCAAAGTGAACACAACAGCTTCAGGCAGAATATGACTTTATTTCTATTTTTTATATTGATAATTGTTACACCAACTTTGCATTCATTGTGTTCAATTGGCAGTAACTATTTGTTTTCTTTCAATAAGCTAAAGCAGTGTTTTTTTTTTTTCAACCTTTCCTTGATCAACAACTGGCTCTGTCATATCACAGTGTCATGACAGCCTGGTTGAAAACTATTTATCTAAAAAGAAATACTATGTGAAATTAATTTTTTAATTAATTACACATGAGAACTGAATATCAAAGGGTAATGTTTTTATTATTTTTTTCTTTAAAGTGACTTTCAAGCCTTAATTTAAAACCTTCAAAAATATAAATAAAAACGAAAATTCACACCTTTTTCTTTAGGCAACCTATTTTGAAATAACCTGTTTCCAATGAAATACTGCCCAGTTAACAGCATATGAAATTTCATGAAAGACAATTTCAGTCTTTTCAACTTTTTATATGACAAACATTTTTAAATGCAACCTCCATATCAAGTCAGTTCCTATATATAGTATTAATAGTTATTTACAAATGGCAATTATCAGTAGCCTTAATTATTGCTGTTATTATTATTATCAAAGTATTATCAATGATTAAAACAAATAAACTAAGGGACACAATGCCGTAATTAGTAGTTAATAAAACCCCCTTGGATACTTTTTTTATTACTTAATTAAAATCTAATTGAAATCCTCTGGCCCACTTTAACTTGAAATTACTTTATTCTTAATTCTTTTTAAATAACATTGCACTAAGACAATTGCCCTGTGATATGCCACTTTTAACATATTACAATAACAATCTGATAAACATGCATATATGGTCTGGTGCTCCTGCTATATATTTAGAGATGCTTGATAAGATCCAAAGAAGAATCAGCAATATTATTAGTCCTGATCTGGTGTCTTGGCTTCAGTCCCTTTCACACCACCATACAGTTGCCTCCCTGTGTCTTTTCTATAAATACTCTCATGGTAATTTTTCAGATGAGGTCTTTGCTATGGTACCTAGACTTTATGAATTTAAGTGCAGTAAGACTTGCAACAATATCTCATCAATTTACAGTAGAGTTGGCTAAATGTAACTGTAAATTCTATACTAAGAGTTTCTTTTCTCACACTTCTTGCTTGTGCAACTCTCTACAGGCTCCATGCTTTCCAGCCAACTTTAATCTTCAAAAATTTAAATTCAGTGTTAATCGGTTTCTTGTGTTCTTCTGATTATTCTTGCTTTCTTTCTGCTTCTGGGTAATGTTTCTGTTTTCTAATTCTTCCACACCCAGTAACTCGTTGTCACTCAGTGGCTTTATTGCCTTGCTTGGGGTGAATTATTGAAAAAAAAAAATCTAATCAGTATTATTTTGATTGGTAAATTTACAGAAACCAATATTTATGGAACAGATGAGTAATAGCTTTAAGAGATTTTCTTGTAATTCTACAGTTTAGTGGCATAAGCTTTAAAATAAATATTTATAAAAATTATGAATAGCCTATTAAAAGAACATCAAACAAATTATAATTTATATGTTGGATATGGGATAAGAAGACCCATCAGTGTGCCAGTGATCACATCCCAACACTGGACACGACACTTCATCTGAGCTCATTACATCACTAATTTGTCACTGGAGAACTGGCAAAATGTAGCATAGAACAATAAGTTCTAGTTGTTCCGGGCTGATGGCAGGTTTTGGTTGGAGTGAAAACCCTATGAGGCTATGGACCCAGTTGTCAACAGAGCACCAGAATGACTGGTAGTGTGTCCATAATTGTTGATTGATTGATTGATTCATCTTCTATGTTTTATCAAGTCTTCACAGGTTATTTAAACCCAGAAAACTTTTTAGATTGCAAGAATTTTTTTTCTTTGGAAAAAATAATGGTTTTGTGATACAAGTCTTACTAATTAACCCATATCTGGGGGGAGAATAGGTTGATTCATAGCTTTCCCAAGTGTATTTACGCGTAAGTGAATGTAATGAACCCAACAAGAGTTTGAACTCAGCTCTCTGATTAACAATTCTGATCCATTATCCATTGCACCACCTGCACATCCAAGCTTACAGCATCTAGGTTCCATAATGGTGTGTGTATATTCACATGATATGGATTATATCCACTAGTCCGCCTAAACACATAAATGATTGGTAACCGTTAAATTGCATTACTTTGTAATCTTTTGCATCCATTCATGGACTCCATATACCCTAAAAATTGTGGGTTTTTAGCAGGACAGTTACTAAGTTTTAATTGAGTTTGATGGTTTTGAGTGACACTAGCTTTTGTGCGTTTGATATAGATCTGTTAAGATTGTGAATTTGGTCTTGTTGAGTTTAGACTTTAGGATATTTATTATATCGGAATATCACAAATAAAACAGGGGAAAATTATTTTGGAAATAATTTTTGTGTGTTAGAATTCTTTAGATCTTCCATAGGCTGTGACACTTGTCAGATTAAAAAAGGTCCACTTGGAAAAAATAGGGAAAAATGACACAGCATTAATCACTGAGTGCTAAGTTGCATTATTTTGTAACTATTTGCATCCATTCATGGATTGCATATACCCTAAAAATTATGGCTTTTTAGAAGGACAGTTACCAAGTTTTAATTGAGTTTGATTGTTTTCAGTGGAAGAAAGACACTAGCTTTCGTGTGCTTGATATAGATCTGCTAAGATTGTGAATTTGGCTTTGTGTTTAGACTTTAGGATATTTGTAGTTGGATGACAAAATAGAAAAATAAATTTTATTGATATATCACAAATAACAAATTTAATTATTTTTTTTAATCAGTATCACCCCATGCAAGTCAGTAAAGCCACTAAGACACAAGGAGTTACAGGGGGTGGAAAAATTAGGAATAGAAACATTAATAATGAGTGGAAAGAGAAAAAAGTAATCAGAAGGGCAGTAGATAGTGATTGACATTGCCTTTAAATCTTTGCAGATTAAACTTGGCTGGAAAGCATGGAGCCAGAAGGGAGTTCCATAAGCGAGAAGTGCAAGAAAAGAAACTGTTAGCATAGAACTTATGGCTGCATCTAGCCAATTCAACTGTAAACTGATGAGGTCTCAACAGCAGTCTAGTACTGCGCTTAAATTCATGAAATCTAGGTACCATAGAAAAGAGCTCATTCAAACAATTACTATGAAAGTATTTATAGAAAAGGCACAGAGAGGCAGCCTTATGGTGCTGGGAAAGTGACCGAAGCTGAGCCACAAGGTCAGGACCAATAATATTGCCGATTCTTCTTTGGGTCTTATCAAGGAGCTCAAAGTAAATAGCAGAGGCACCGGGCCATATGTGTCAGCTATATTCTAAGCATGGATGAATGGTAGACTTATAGATATGTAAGATAGATTCTGGAGAGAATAATTGACTTGCATGACACAGTAAACCGACTTTCTTAGCGGATTTCCTAGCAATGGATTCAATATAGTATTTCCACTTTATGTCAGCTGAGAACATTAGCCTGAGAATGTACAACAGTCACAGACTGATAAAGAAAAATGTGGCATTGAAGTTTGTTTCATAATGTTCTTTTCTTTCCTGGGGAAAATAATTTCTATGAATTAAATTGTAGGTTCGAAGTTCCCAAAATCTGATACATTTCAGTATAGGTTGAATCTTTGAAAGTAGTAGTGTACAAATGAAGGTTGGATAAAAAATATTCTTTCTTATTGTTATTTACTATCAAATAAGTTGGTTTCCTTTGATGTTAGGTATTATAAGGTTTGTCCTTACAATCATGGTAAGGAGGGAACAAAATGCTGGCTCCTGTACTGTCAATGTGTGGCTATACCATTAAGTGTCCTCTTTAAAAGATTAGCCTTCATATAAGTTTGATTAAATTGATGTATTTCTTCAATTTCTTTTTAAAGCTTTCATTGGCTGAAAAAAGTTTTTGTTCTGATATTGAGCCAATTTTGAATAACGTGTAAAGCCAGAAATTATTACTCAAGAGGGACCTTTATTAATTCTTAATTTCCACTATGTTACAAGTTATCAGATGAAAAGCAGGATAATGCATTGTCATTGAGCCCAAAGAATGGTGTGGCAACCACATTCAGTTATTGATGAGAGGTAGCGAAGAAATTTAATTGCATGTAAGATGCTGCACCTACAGGGAGCTTAGGACATCTATCGAGGTAGCATAGCTCAACACCTCTCCAGAGGTTATCTGACAGCTTGTGGAGTCAATGGCATGTCAAAGTGCTTCACTTTACAGGACTAGAAGGGATCTGACATGATACTAAGTTCCAGTCACATTATCTGTGACCTGGAGTGGTTTCACCTGTTAGGGTACCAGCTATGGGCAAATAATGGACCCCCAAACAAAAGAAAACACTATGAAAGTATAAAAATATATTTTTATAGTAAAATTATCAACAATATCCATTTCTAGTAGAATGACCAATGATGCATTTTATCTGTAGTTTAAGGCATGCAATTGCATTCAAAATATATTTAGTTGAAGCCATAAAATTATGTTAAAAATATTTAGATTTTGGCATTAAATAACCCATAGAGGTGTTGATATGCTACTGAACAAAATCAACCAAATAACAATACATATTTACAGTAAAATGACCAATGATACATTTTATTTGTAGTTGAAGGCATACAATTACGTTCAGAATATATTTCTTTGAAGCTATAAAATGTATGCAATTACATTCAACATATTTAGATTTTGGCATTAAATAACCCATAGAGGTGTTGATATGCCACTAAACAAAATCAACCAACCAACTATTAATTAAATAAAGATTTAACTTGACACTTTCAAAACTTATCAATATTTTAAAGAACATTATTATACAATAATAATATATAATAATGCATATTTTCATAGTCTGATGGAAATGTTTGACCATTTTTTTCTTTTAATCATTACACCCCAAGCAAGGCAAAAAAGCCACTAAAGCACAACGGATTACTAATTTTTAAAGAATAGGAGAACAAAAAACATTATTATGGAGAGAGAACAATAAAAGAACAGGAATTAAGAAGACAAAAATAATGATTGGCATTTCTTTTAAATTTTTGAAGATCAATGTTGACTGGGAAGTGAAAAGCCAGAAGAGAGTTCCACAAGTGAGAAGTGCAAGAGAAGAAACTGTTAGCATAGAACTTATGCCTGCATCTATCAATTTCAACTGTAAAATGATGAGACCTAGCTGCCAACCTAGTACTGTGCTCAAATTTGTATAGTCAAAGTACTAAAGAGGAAAGCTCATCAGAATAGTTGTCATGAAAATATTTATAGAAAAGTTACAGGGAAACTACATTATGGCAGTGGGAAAGTAACCAAAGCTGAGATGCTAGCCAAGATGTGCTAAGCATCAAGAACAACTACTCTATTGATAAGAATTCAAGTATAGGGACAGCTAACCTAGACAGATCATCTGAAAGAACCATTTGAACATCAATTGCTGACATTTTATCTGATCTGCCTAGGTTAGATGTCTCTATTTAAACATTCTTCTCCCATGGAGGAGTTGTTCTTGATGCTCTGTGTATGGTCGGAAGCACCACCAAATTCTTTATTAAAATACAAGTGTGTTTATTTAGGTACAACCTGGCTTCCCTTTCATGCTAGTATAAATTAAATTGGAAAGTTGAGAATGACTTGATATAATAATATTATATTAATTACTGCCAGGGACTTCTTAATCGCCCCCCCCCCCAAAACACATTTAAAATAACCTAAAGGTCTCCTCTGCAGTTAAATTTTGGTTTTATTAGAAAGATAATAGCCTAGAGCTAATCCATATTAACTTGTATTAAAAGAGAAATAAATTTCAGTATGTATATAAAATTTTAGACATTTGTAAAACATTCAAATATTCACTCATCACACTTCATCCATTCATTCATCATCCATTCACTCATCATCCATTCACTCATCACACATTCACTCATCATCCATTCACTCATCATCCATTCACACATCACACATTCACTCATCATCCATTCACACATCACACATTCACTCATCACACATTCACTCATCATCCATTCACTCATCACACATTCACTCATTATCCCTACGTTCATCACACATTCACCCATCAGCCATTCACTCATCACACATTCACCCATCATCCATTCACTCATCACACATTCACTCATCACACATTCACTCATCACACATTCACTCATCATCCATTCACTCATCACACATTCACTCATCATCCATTCACTCATCACATATTTACTCATCACACATTCACTCATCATCCATTCACCGATCATCCATTCACTCATCACACATTCACCCATCACACATTCACTCATCACACATTCACCCATCACCCATTCACTCATCATCCATTCACTCATCATCCATTCACTCATCACACATTCACTCATCATCCATTCACTCATCACACATTCACTCATCATCCATTCATACATCACACATTCACTCATCACACATTCACTCATCATCCATTCACTCATCATCCATTCACTCATCGTCCATTCACTCATCACACATTCACGCATCATCCATTCACTCATCACATATTTACTCATCACACATTCACTCATCATCCATTCACCCATCATCCATTCACTCATCACACATTCACCCATCACACATTCACTCATCACACATTCACCCATCACCCATCATCCATTCACTCATCATCCATTCACTCATCACACATTCACTCATCATCCATTCACACATCACACATTCACTCATCACACATTCACTCATCATCCATTCACTCATCACACATTCACTCATTATCCCTACGTTCATCACACATTCACCCATCATCCATTCACTCATCACACATTCACCCATCATCCATTCACTCATCACACATTCACTCATCACACATTCACTCATCACACATTCACTCATCATTCATTCACTCATCACACATTCACTCATCATCCATTCACTCATCACATATTTACTCATCACACATTCACTCATCATCCATTCACCCATCATCCATTCACTCATCACACATTCACCCATCACACATTCACTCATCACACATTCACCCATCACCCATTCACTCATCATCCATTCACTCATCATCCATTCACTCATCACACATTCACTCATCATCCATTCACTCATCATCCATTCACACATCACACATTCACTCATCACACATTCACTCATCATCCATTCACTCATCATCCATTCACTCATCGTCCATTCACTCATCACACATTCACTCATCATCCATTCACTCATCACATATTTACTCATCACACATTCACTCATCATCCATTCACTCATCACACATTCACCCATCACACATTCACTCATTCACCCATCATCCATTCACTCATCATCCATTCACTCATCACACATTCACTCATCATCCATTCACTTATCATCCATTCACTCATCACACATTCACTCATCACACATTCACCCATCACACATTCACTCATCACACATTCACCCATCACCCATCATCCATTCACTCATCATCCATTCACTCATCACACATTCACTCATCATCCATTCACTTATCATCCATCCAGTCATCATCCATTCACTCATCACACATTCACTCATCACACATTCACCCATCATCCATTCACTCATCATCCATTCACTCATCACACATTCACTCATCATCCATTCACTTATCATCCATCCAGTCATCATCCATTCACTCATCACACATTCACTCATCACACATTCACTCATCATCCATTCACTCATCATCCATTCACTCATCACACATTCACTCATCATCCATTCACTCATCACACATTCACCCATCATCCATTCACTCATCACACATTCACCCATCATCCATTCACTCATCACACATTCACTCATCAGCCATCACCTGTTCACGCATTCACACATCACTCATTCATTCATTAACCATTCACTCATCACCCATTAACTTATCAATTATCACCCATTCCCTCAACTGCCATCATCTGTTCACCCATTACCCATTCATGTACCATCCATTCACTCATCATCCATTCATTCATTACTCATTCACTCTTCACGCATTCACTGCTTGCCCATTCATTCATTACCCATTTACTCATTGCCCATTCATTCATTACCCATTTACTCATCATCCATTCACTCATCACCCATTCACTCATCACCCATTCATTCATCACCCATTCATTCATTACCTATTCACTCATCATCCATTCACTCATCACCCCTTCACTCAGCACCCATTCACTCATTGCCCATTCATTCATTACCAATTCAGTCATTACCCATTCACTCATCACACATTCATTCATCAGCCATCACCTGATCACTCATCACCCGTTCACTCATCACCTGTTCACCCAATCACCCGTCACCCATTCTCTCATTACATATTGAACTGTCAACTAATTTAAAAGTCTACAGATGTGTTTCAATGTCAGTAAATTTAAGGATTAATTAAATTAACTGGATTTTGTAAAAATAATGATTACTTTTCGCTTAAAAAATATTTAAAAAATGACATTTATTTAAGCCTGGCAGACTCTGATGTTATATTGATCAACAACAGTAGTTTTCTCCCATAATTTCTGATTTAAAAAGCACATGAAAAATTTAAAAAAAAATGATTATGGCACACTAGCAGTGCAATAATTAAGAAACTAATGTAATGTTTATGTTTAAAAATAAATTCTCTTTAATATTACATAACCAATAGTTTAAGAATATCATTTTTTATTTGTTATACATTTATGAATCTTAGTAACTTGTACTAAATTAGTATAAAAAATAAATTAAAAACTAGTGCAATTATACTTTTGAGTTTAATTCATTACTTTTATTTTTTTAATAATTTTCTGTTTGATGATATAAAATATTTAATTGCACACAATGAGATTTTTAAAAAAATTATTCTGAATTTAGGAGTTAATGAATTATCATATATAATATTACTCTTCTGATAGGGAAGATTAGTCAGTCAAAAACAGTAATTCCAAATTATTTCCTTTTTGAACATCCATACAAAAAATAATTTAACAGTTGCTAAAATGAAAAAAAAATTCTTTTAAAAATGTTCACATTCAAAAATATTAAATTTTACATTTTTCAATTCTTCAAACATATCTATATTTAATAAAAAGAACTTTTATTATAAATGGCAACAGGATGAAAATAACACTGTAAAATTACAAGTAATTTAAAAAAAAAAATATTAACTGTATTTTTTTCCTGTTCAATCTGAAACAAATTATTGTGTTTTATTAAATTATGCCAGCACCAACTCTTGAGTTTTATTGAATTATTTTTTATAAGATTCTGGACAAATTTTCAGTATGTTCACACTTGTTATTGGATAATTTTATTACTGAAATACCATCTTCAGGAATATTTTTATATAATTATAAAAGAATTTTGTGACCCCGCCACCACCACCAAGAAAAATTAAAATGTACATACAAAACAGTGAAATTGACTACCAAAGTTTTCTGATAAAATAGCTTATTTGGTATACAATTCATTCATTAATGAATAAGTACTGAAAATTTTGTTTCAGTCAGATAATTCCCTGATTTTTGGCAAATTCTTATAAAATGGGGGTAGCAATTTTTTGCTCCTCCCCCAAAAAAAACCACATCCATTTTGGTGGTAAAAGTGTTTTTTATTTTTTGGTAGAGAAGGAGAGAGAATATCACATCTCTTATCCTGAGTATTGTGGTAGGTACAAAGAGAAACAAGACACATACACCAATGTGAAATTTGAAAGTAACAAACATTTCTTACAAAAAAAAAATAATAAAACAATACAAAGTTTTCAAATGAAGCTTGCACAAAATTTTCTTTTGTGTGCATTACACTTAGGCAAGCTAACAATTTCTAAATTTATAAGGCTCATAAAAACTGATATAAATTTTCAAAAAGATTTTCACTTACTTTCATACATACAACAGCCAAAAATCTTTGAAAAGGATGGCAAATTTACAAGTGTTGTTGATTAACTTAAACAATAGTTCAGTTTTTAAACTTGAATTCAGTATTGAGATAAATTTCATATTTTTATAAAAGCTCAAAATCAGGGTTAATACCACAAACTTTGTCAATTTACTTCAAGTTTTCTTTTTTTTGTCTTTCTGATTCTTTTTCTCTTTCTTCCCTTACATTGTTGTCAACTTAGTATTTTCCAAAACAGCCTACAGTCATTTGCCTGTGAATGCCAAAAATCCTTCTGATCTTTAGAGCAAGTTGACTTCTTAAATAGATTCCTAAGGTTGGAAATTGATGTGGCATAATCTACTCCCCATCCTTTTCATTGGTTAAAAAAAAGAAAAAAGGGTATCTTTTTAAATAGGTACCTCCACTAATTTGTGGAAAAGAGTATATACAATGATAAAAAAAGGACTCAAACTTGATAAAAACAAAGTTTCAAAATCTTTTTTTAAGGTATTTTTTTATTATTTAATTAGATTTTTTAATCCTTCCTAGCACGTTCAAAATTTTGGTTAAAAATCTTGTTTTTCTGGTGTCATCAGGGAACCAAATTCGAGCCATTTTTGTATTAACCATCTGGTTTTCTATTTATAGTTATTTTTTAAACACTCCTCTCAAAAGAAAGGGCAATAAACAAACCTAGGCTATTATATCACTATTTTTATATACATCTTTTTATTAATCTTTTATATAATTCATTATTATTATATAAATTTTATATAATATATATATATATATATATATATATATATATATATATATATATATATATATATATATATGACACTATGTGACACCAGTGGAATTAAAGGAGTTAATGTAAAAATGTTAGCTGGAATTGCTATGATATATGATATATTTCATGTTATTTGCTAACCGTGGGAATTAAAAATGGAATTGAGAAATAATATTTGCTTTATATATGAAAAATCCTATTACCAACAAAAGTGAAAGTTGCGATTAGCAGGCCAGGTCAAAGGGCCATCTGAAATATAATTGTGGAAATATAAACAACTCAGGACGACAAAATTTAATCTGTCACCTGAATAGGAAATTGAAATGAGAAATGCACCTGTAAGGTCTGCATGATAACTTTTGGGCTGTGAAAGTGAGATGACTGGTTGTGGGTGCACTAGAATAAACCAGATCAAAGTCTGGGAAATAATATATGTTATGGAAAATCAACGATTAAAATAAGACTGCCTCTTCGCCCACTTGGTTTAAAATTAAAAAAAACAGTCAAAACCTCCCTGTGAGGATGTTCTCAGATGGAATAACGAGAGGAGGAGGAGAAAAGTGAAAATTTGTCTCCACCTATTTGGAAGCAATGGTGTGAGGCATAAATAAGAGAAAGTATGACTTATAAAGATGGGGTGATACCCGTGGCTGAATCTGAAAGTTGGATAATAGCCAAATACTCAGACCAGTCTGAAACCATGGCAGTCTTGGGCCAGACTGAATATAAGCAGATCACATTGGCGACTCAACCAGACAGAGTTTTCAAAGAGTTAGAGACATGAAGAGCAGACGAGCAGCTATCAAAATGACCTGTTGCTGGGAGAATTGCTGACTTTTAACCTTGTTTCATGATTTATAAGAACAAAGTATCACTACAGAAATTTAAGAGGGAACAGTTTATTTTTGTACCAAGAACTATGTGAACCAATTTAAAACTAACCAGACAAATCTTCCATTTTTTTTTGTCTGCAAGAAGATTTTTATTTCTTTCAAAATACAGCTTCACCATGTCTTGAATCAGCACTCCGAATTACTGATGACATTTAAACTTCACTGCTCTGAGATCAAAGAACACAACATGGGCATAGATGGTGTGGATCAAAATGGCCACCAACCAACAACCAGTTGACTGATGGTGGTACTGACCAGTTTAGGGTCAACTCAGGTTGACCCAGGATTGACCAGGTGTAGTTGTTATAATTGGTTTCAGGTGACCAGGATCGACAAGTGGTGTTATAATTGGTTGCCATGACCAAAGGATCGACTCATGGCATTAGATAAGTATATTATGTATTATACATAATATATGCTGAAACAACTCACATGGTCTATTGCTTATATAAATATATCCTGAAAATTTGAATAATATCAGTTGGTTAATAACAATTTTATTGTGTGTCTGAACGCATTGACTTGCATCATAAAATCTGACAGTATGAAGGTGTGTTAGTTGATTTTTATGGATATCTTTTTTTTCATAGCAATATTTGAAGTATATATAGACATGGACATGTTCATACAAGTCATCATCTGCAAAAATTTTGAGACTATCTAAAAGAATATTTTTTCTTGGGAGGGAATTGGAGAAGAGAGGACATCTACTTTCTTATCTCAAATATTAAAAAAGGCACATATAATAACAAATAAAACTTAAAACTACTAAGTGAAATTTGAAAGGTACAAACATTTACATAGACAATGAAACAATATAACCAAATACAATTTTTACAAAAAAGTTTGCACACAAATTTTGATGTTTCTGTAGTATATCTACTATTCATTTTCTACTATGGTATGACATTTACCAACTGTTGGAAGTATGAAATATATTAGGGTTAGGGTTAGGAGATAGGGTTAGGGCAAGTGTGGGTTAGGGTTAAAGGCAATGAACTGGTTATGTATTAAAAATCATCAACAATTTTTCATACAAAAAATCATCAAATAGTGATTTTAATGTTTGTAAACTGATTTGATGTCATTTTAAAAATAGTAAACAGGTCATTGTTTTTCCTGAGCATTTTCTAGCAATAATGAGGGCATCATCATTTATGATAGGTCGCAAATGCCTCGTTAGATATCATTCTATATCAGCACCAAAATTTCCTTTTGAGCACATTATGAACAAGGTAAAATAACAGAACAAAATTATAGAAATGATTGGCTCCAAAAAATATTTACAATACCATTTTTCAGATCATAAAAAATCTTGAGAAAGTGATATGAAAACTGTAAAAATAAGGAAGAAAATATTCTTTAAAAAAAAGTGGACCCAAAAAATAGATAAGTGACAAAACCTACTAAGGTTTATCCCATGAGCGTCTCTGGTAACTTTAATGATATTTTGAGATGTCTTTTCATTTTCTTTATACTTACTTTTGTTTAAAATATCATAGAAATGCTTCTTTTTTTTTAACATAGTGGGAGTGCTTTTCTGACATGTCCAGTGATTTATTGATAGCCTGATGCCTGGGAAAATTAACTGAGCAGGACAAAACTGAAAGAAATTACTTAACAAATACAACATGAACACACTTTTTATATAATTTATTTAACTACCCTATATTCTTAAAAAGTTAAGAAAATATTTTAAGCAATCTAATATTTTATTGAATTTTTGGTACTTTTGATAGCCTTACTTACAAGGATGCTTGTTGAGAAAATGTTAGAAAATTACCAAAGAATTTAAAATTTATTATATGTGAGAAAAAGGAATAACAAGGATTAAATTGAAACAATGTTTATTGTTGGTAGATAGTACAGGAATATGGTCAGATGTATGCATAATGTTGAGGATTGAACCATTTCTTATGCTGGTGTGCCCAGGGTCACAAGATACCGTTAGTGCACATTTTCTTAATTGAGGTTATGGTTGTAGGTTGTCTTGTTGTTGGTAGATCTATTGTATGAAACAGAGGTTGCTGGGGTCAACTGTGAAGAGAGTGCCTTGTAAACAAGTCAAGGTAGGTCAAGGTGGCTGAGGTGATAGCAGGTTTTGGGAGGCCAGTTCTGTGGAGCTGAGGTTGCTGTGTCAACTGCGAAGGAAGTGCCTTGTAAGTGAGTCGAGGTAGAGCCGTTGTGTGGAATGGATGTTGCTGCATCGACTATGAAGGGAATGTCTTGTAAGCAAGTCGAGGTAGGGTAAAGCAGGTTGAGATAGGCTGAGGTGATGACGGGTTTATGGAGGCTAGTTCTGCAGAACGGAGATAGCTGCATTGACTGCGAAGAGAGTGCCTTGTAAATGAGTTGAGGTAGAGATTTTTGTAGAACAGAGGTAGCTGCATTGACTTTGAAGGAAGTGCCTTGTAAACGAGTTGATGTAGAGCTATTCTGTGGAATGGAGGTAGCTACGTTGACTGCAAAGAGAGTACCTTGTAGCAAGTGCAAGTAGAGCTGTTCTGTGGAATGGAGGTAGCTACATCGACTTCGAAGACAGTGCCTTGTCAAGGTAGACCTGTTCTGTGGAATGGAGGTAGCTATGTTGACTGCAAAGAGAGTGCTTCATAAGCAAGTCAAAGTACAGCTATTCTATAGAACGGATGTTGCAGGGGTCGACTGCAAAGGGAATGCCTTGTAAGCGAGTTGAGGTATGTCAAGGTAGGCTGAGGTGACGGCGAGTGTTGGTATCGATGGAAGCCTGTAGCTGGGACGAACTGAGGTAGAGATGTTGAGTCGAAAACTGGATAGCTGATATTGTAGGTCAAACCATGAAGTGGTAATGGTCATTGAAATGTGTGGTCTTGTTGAGTGATGGCAGTGAAGATAGTGACTGTGACAGTAGTAGTACTTTGTGTGGTGGCCGGTCTGTCACTCTGTTGTCATGGTGATGGTGTTGTTGCAGTGGTAGCAGCAGCAGCAATGGCGTGACAGCCAGCTGCTGGGTTGTCTGCAACTGTTCGTCCTCAGAGCCTACTTTTAAGCAGGCGTCTGAGGACGTGGCGTCTCTTTAACTGGTGGTAACATTTGCGATTGGCCACCGCCAGAATTCACTTTGTAGACTGGATGTGGTGTGTGGTGCCCAATGCACAGAAAATAACTTTTGTTATTTTATCACGCCATTCACATCCGGCCAGCATGTAGAATGAATCAGAATGAGATCTAAATGCAACGGAGTATAACACCTTTATAATTAGTTTAGTACAATTTTAATTTAATAACAATATCACTTGACTGCTACAAATTAATACAGAATATAATATATTTTATTCATAAAATCAATTAAAAGATATTCTAACTAAAAAAATGCCCTAATTTTATTGCATTTTTTATTTTATGATTTAAGGTTGATTTTCTATAAGTGGGGATCTTGTTTGACAAAAAAACAATTGATGATTTTCATTCTTCAAGGACTCGTCCTGATAACAACCATAAACATTAACTGTTACAAAACAGAATTTCTATAAATTTCATAACAGCTAAATTAATTTCATAAAAATCAAATGAGGTGTGAGGGGGGGACTAACATATATAAAAAATATACTTTTACAAAAGTTTTCTAAAAAGAAATGTTTAAAAAGTGATTTCATTTCTGAATCAGTCCTGAATGTTTCATTTAAATCTGACAATTATCTGATTTTTGCAAGAATTTAAATCTAGTGTGTTTTTCACTGAAAAAAAAAATTTAAATATACAAATTTTAATCCCATGTTGCACAAAAAAAAAAAACACAAGATTTTTAACTAAAATTTCCAAGGTTCTAGAAATGATTAAAAAAAAATTTACATAAAAATCCTTTGATCTTTCCTCTTAATAATAACACAGATTTTGATGATAAAAATTTGCCTTTATTATATTTTGGGCATTTTTTCCTGATACTTTTTTAGCAAATTTTTAGAGGTACCTATTTTATATTACTGTTGAAATCACAACGGTTGCTCCATTTTTTTTTACCAATCTCTGATACACTGACTTTTTCTCGCCAATATTTATTTCTTCATTTCACTTGCTGTTTGTTTGCCTTTTTCTTGTTTTATCTCAACTTATAGTTTCTGAAAAGATAAATTCCTGGTATAAGAGATAAACATTTATCACGCCTGCAATGTAGATTTTAGTAAATGTCATTACTCACGGTTTTAGATAAGAAAAGAAAGTATAAGCTTATTGACTTAGATAAGCTGGCATGTAAATTCAGTTGTTGGTGATCTTTTGACCTCAAGCCGCCTCATCACTCATCTCTGCAGAAAAAGAGAGTTGCTTAGTGTAGACGAGATGACATTTTTGAGTTGACTGATTACTATGAAACTCTTTTTAATATATCTGTTTTTAGAAGAGAAAAATCTCAAATTTAAAAAAACATTTTGCTCAAACAAAAGCAATTGGTTGAAATTTGAATAACCTGTGATCTGTTTTCTACTATGTCTGTAAATTTCTAGTCTTTTTATGTGACGGATGTGCATGTGGGTGGTGTGATGTAGATAGTAACTCAGAATGAGAAATCAGAGGGTTGAGTTTGAATACAATTCAAGTTTGTTTACATTCACTTATATGCAAATAGTCTTGGGAAAGGTATGAATCCATCTCTTCATCTTCTCTTTGCTATAGGTTAAATAGTAAGACAGACTAGACTCTTTAACTGTGGTTGTCAACTAGTTTAGGGCAACTAAATTCAAACCAGTCTAAGACAACTCCAAATCTGTGGGGGTCATTTAGAGACCTTGTAGCATGCTGTGTGGCGAAACATGTTGTTGGTTCCACACAAACCATCACCCCTATAATTAAATGATATATGCATGTAGTCTGGCTGTTCAGTTCTAAGAACAGAACTGTAGTGGCCTATGGAGGGGTTGCCACATAAATAAAATATAAAAGAATATACAGGAAAAAATTGACACCAAAAATTGAGTTACAACAAAGGCAGAGTTCTTAATTAAAGGGCCAAAAGTTTATTATTGGCAACAACCAACAACACATGTACAATTATTGATTTGCAAGAACTGAAAGAGATTCATTTTGTAGATAAATCAAAATGAATACAAGTGTTCGAAAGTGTGAGTGTGTGGATATGCAAAGATGGTTAATTTAATAGTCCTGAAAAGGAGCAAGGTAACCACATGCAAGTGGTAAGTCTTTGGAAATGTTTGAGTTTGGTATAGTCCTTGATGAAAGGAAAAGTTTGTAGTTGAAATGCATCGATGTTGAAATTAACAATGCATTGGTAATTGATAAGTCACAGTTCCCAGATTAAAGCACAAATGAAATCAGTTAAATAAAGTGAGTTGGGACTGGTAAGTAAAAATACAAGATGGCAGTGTGCTGAATGAAGATTCTGAATGAGGCATGCTGTTAAGTAAGTCCAGAAATTGACAGGAAACCAAATCAAAATGTTGTGTTGCTAAGTAGAATTCAATATGGTGATGTGCCAATGAAAAAGAGCGCCAAAAATGTGGCGAGGTTGCTAGGTAACTAACATGATAGCATTAGCCATCATAATGGTGTTTCTGCAAACAAATGTTAAAAGAATTAACATGCAAGAACAATGAATGAATTAACAAAGCAGCGCGAACGAATTTAACAAAAAGGACTGGGTTGCTCTACAGAAAGACAGGATTGCTCAACTGCCAATCCGGAGAAACAGCAAAGAAAAAGAAAGGAAAAGCAGTACTACTGCATCTTCTCAAGAGATAGAATAAGCAGAGAAAAGAAGGGAAGGCAGTATCTGTGTCTTTCCAAGAAGGAAGAGGCGAAAAGGAAATAGAGCAAAATGAACAAAACAGGAAAGAGTGACTGCTTCACTGTAAAGGTAGAAGTCACTTCCACTTTCTTCAGGCAACCCTTCTGGTCAAAGAGGGATCAATAATGTCATAATGACAGGATCACATGTAATCCAGGGTGGAGGGAGCCTGAAGAAAAGTTTAAAAAAAACTCTCTGTATATATAATGTCGTTACAGTCACTTAACGTGGCTTATCTCTCATATTTCTTTACTTAGATTAAGTAGATGATTTGAAATCATCTTTTCTAAAAGCAAAGGTTCTTGTGAATATTCAGAAACTGTTCATACAGGTTTTATGTATTGAATATATGTGATTTCTGAAAAATTAAAGGTTTTGTTAGGATTCAGAAATACTAGTACGAAGAAATAGATAACAAAATCATTGTCAAACTAATCCACTTTCAGTTGTCAAACTGTTGAATGTGACAGAGCTGCTGGACTTTCATACAAGAGAGTCCATCATATATATTTTTCTCCTTTTTCTAGATCCTGCTATTTTGATATATGATCTGTGTATTCCTTTTCTTATGTATATAAGAATGATCTATTTTAAATATTTTTAAAATATCTTTTTAATACACATAAAAATAACATTTTTTTGATTATTTACCCATTAACTGATTATTTCCCACAGATTTTAAAAATGGATGTTTGTTTGTTTTCCTTTGATGATCTAAAAGAATTTCTTTCTCTGGAGAAAATGGAAGGAAACAGAATGTCTCCTCTCATATTCAGAACATTAACAAAGGTACATACAAATACCAGACTTGAAACTACTGCATGAAATTTAAAAGAAACACATTTATTAAAAAAAATTAAAACAATATAATAAAATACAATATTTTACAAAATAGGCTTGCACAAAAATTCACGGTAAATTTGCTTTTTAAGCGCTGCGGTAAATATCTATTAAAATTTTCCCAAATTGTCTTATTTCCATGTAAATGTACATGCCGAACTAGAATTAACAATTAAATTATGAAAAAACCTACCATTTTGGAGTTATTGACAAGAAAAAAATCAAACTTCTTGACGGTCATTCGTCCGCCATTACTGCCATAATTTTTAGTAATTCATTGCGGGATACTTCCATTGGTGTAAGCAGAAATTTTGGCCTATTTACTTCTTTTACAGACTTTCGGTGCAGAAATCACTACGTACTACTGTAAAGGAATGTAATTTTTTTTAATAAGTGTAATATTATTTATAACATAAAACTTTAAATGAAAACAAATTCAATAATACAATAAAACTGTTTTTCTGTGTAGAATATCAATGACAAATTAAAAAAGAACAAAATAAATAATACAATAAAGCATTTTTTAAAAATTAAAATAAACAGTAATTAGGGTTGGGGTTGAGGTTAGGGGTCAGGGTTACTAACCCCTAACCTAACCCTAACCTAGGTTTACGGTCAGGGCTACTAATCCATAACCCCAAGCCTAATCCCTAGGTTAGAGTTAGGTTTGGGGTTAGAGGATAGTAACCCTGACCCCAACCCTAGGTTAGGGTTAGGTTTGGGGTTAGGGGTTAGTAACCCTGATTCTAACCCTAGGTTTGGGGTTAGGAGTTAGTAACCCTGACCCCTAACCTAACATTGTAATTTTGGTTTGTTTTAATTTTAATTTAAAAAAAAATACTTTATTGTATTATTTAATTTCTTCTTTTAATTTGTCATTGCTATTCTACATGGAAAAAAGGTTCTATTGTATTATTTATTTTATTTTTGTTATAAATAAAACTACACTTATTAAAAACAAAAATTACATTGTTTTACGGTAGTGTGTAGTGATTTCTGCACCGGAAGTCTGTAAAAGAAGTAAATAGGCCAAAATTTCTGCTTATGCCAACGGAAGTACCCTGCAATGAATTATTAAAAATTATGGCAGTAATGGTGGACGAATGACCAACAAGAATTCCGATTTCTTCTTGTCGATAACTCCAAAATGGTAGGTTTTTTCATAATTTAATTGTTAATTTGAGTTCAGCATGTACATTTACACAGAAATATGGTGATTTTGGAAAATTTTAATAGATATTTAGCGTTGGGCTTAAAAAGCAAATTTCCTTGCGTGCACCTTCTGTGAGGCAGGATAACAGATCAAAAAATATATAAATGATCTTAAAAGATTTACAAAATAATCTTTGAAAAATGGGAAAAAAACTTTGAGAATGTAATACAAAACTTTGAATAAGGCAGAAAATACTCTTTAAAACAAAAGGTGCACCCACCTAATAGAAAGAGAGAATTATCACAGAACAAAGGGAGCTTTGGCAATTTCAAACCACTGGTGTCATGGGGACTTTTAACAATTTATCTTTTATTGATCACAGTTCTATTCACAGGTTTCAGTTACTTTTTTCTTATGCTTCTCAAGTGACAGCCAAAAATTAATTTCCTTTCTGGCTCCTTATCATTATGCCTTCAGGATGAAATTTTTATGTTACTTCATTTGTCTTGGTCAAAAATGTATATTATATCCCTTGAAAATTTGATCTCCTTCTCTGAAAATATAATTATATTCTGAAGATTATGCACTGGCCATTCCCATATATAACACTTGAAAGGGTTCCAGTGAGCCTTAACTTCAAATTTATGTTGGTGTAAACCCACACTTTTGATTGGATGATAAATAGAAATAGTATTAAAATTTTAAAGAATGAATTTGAAACAATCCATCTTGACTAAAATATTTTTGGTGGTTCTTTTACAGACAATTCTAAAAATTGAAATGTTTACAGACAAATGTAAGAATTTTTCATAACTTGTCTGACTTTCTTTAAAATACACTTCCCTAAAAAGTATGTGATAAACCTAGACAATTATATTTAATTATTTGTATATTTATACGTATTTATTAATTAAAGAAAAAAAATCAAGACTATTACTCCAGTTTGAAATTTGAAAGAAATTTACATTTATTAAAAGACATAAAAAATAATATCACAGAATACAAAATTTACAAAACAAGCTTGCACAAAATTTTCCTTTGTGTGCCTAACACTCACGCAAGATAACAAGTTCCAATTACAATTCGGTTGGGCTCATAAAAACAATTATAATTATTATCGTCAAAATGTCAACTTCAATTCTTGAAAGGAGTTGAGAAGTTTGACGGTTCATGAATATTGCTGGGTTTCTTGTTTGTTTTGACAATAGTTCAGTTTTACAAACTGAGACAAGATAAATCTTGTATTTTCATAAAAATTAAAAAATCAGTGTTAATACCTATAATTTTGTGACATATTTTCACAGACAACTACAGAAAGATAATTGTATATCCCTATAAATTTGTACATTTTTCTCCTTTCTGTTTTCATTTCTTTATCTTCTATTACTACCTTTCTTTTTTTTCGTTGTTGGTGACAGTTTTTAGTTTTTTTTTGTTCAGATCCCAGGACCAGCTGACATCTTCCCTGTGAATGCTGAAAAACCCTTCTACTTTCTTTTTCTTCTTCTACTTAATCGAAGTTCAGCTCACAGAACCAGCTGATGTCCTTTGCTTATGAAAGCTAAATCCCTTCTGGCTTGCCTAACAAGTCAAACTTCTTAAATAGCCACAAATCGGCTTTGAAATGAATCAAAAATTTAATACTATGTGTCTGTAGCTTACTTCCTCAGTTGATTAAAAAATCACAAATGTATCTCTTTAAACCATGCAAATTTGCAAACTTTAGTAAGTCCTTTTTTATGAGTTTTTAAAAACTAAATCTTATATATCTATCTTTTTTGTAAACTGCCAGGCTTCATTGTGGCAGTTTATTTACAACATCAGTTTTAGTCTCAATATACAAAATTTAACACACTAAATTTTATTCAAGCCATTTTTTTACTGGCGAGCTTCATTTTAGTAAATTTTTATTTAAAGAATACATGCTACCAACTTTCATCTTTTAATTCATGTTTTTAAACACTTTCCTCAAAAGAAAATGAAATAAACACCTCTAAACTTTTGTATTATTTTTAAAAATTTACCTGTTAATTATTTTTAGATAATTTTACATTTTTTTTATTATACATATTTTTTTATAGATACAATAGTTAGGGAAAAATGACTGCAAGGTGTTGGTTGCTGTTGTATTATTTTAAAAAATTTACCTGTTAATTATTTTTAGATAATTTTACATTTTTTTATTATACATATTTTTTTATAGATACAATAGTTAGGGAAAAATGACTACAAGGTGTTGGTTGCTGTTGTAAAATAAGTAAGCAATATAAACTAAGGTAATTAAAAAAAATGATTATTTTGACTTATGATTACATACCTCAATTGTACTATCATAATTACCGTTAATGATGATAATTAACTAAAACTGTGTTAGTTAATAACCATGTGAAAATTTCTAACCCTTCCTAACAAATGAAATGAAAGACTAAAATTGGTGAGACGTACTGAGGGTTAAGGAAGGTATTTTTTAAAATTTATTTCACTCCAAGCAAGGCAATAAAGATGCAAGGGGTTACTGAGTGTGAAAGAATAGGAAAAAAAGAAAAACATCATCAAAGGGAGAGAACAATAAAAGAACACAAATTACGAAAACGAAAGATAAAGATTGACATTGAATTTAAATTTTTGAAGATCAAATTTAACTAGGAAGCAAGACGCCAGAGGAAAGTTCCACAAGTGAGAAGTGCAAGAGGAGAAACTGTTAGCATAGAACTTATAGTTACATCTAGCTATTTCAACTGTAAAATGATGAGACCTAGCTGATAGTCAGGGTACCAAAGAGGAAAGCTCATCAGAACTGTTACCATAAAAATATTTATTTAGAAAGGAAAAGGCAGGAAGAGTTCCACAAGTGAGAAGTGCAAGAGGAGAAACTGTTAGCATAGAACTTATAGTTACATCTAGCTATTTCAACTGTAAAATGATGAGACCTAGCTGATAGTCAGGGTACCAAAGAGGAAAGCTCATCAGAACTGTTACCATAAAAATATTTATTTAGAAAGAAAAGGCTGGAAAAGAGTTCCACAAGCGAGAAATGTGAAAGAAAGAAACTGTTAATATAGAACTTATGGTTATGTAGCATACGTACCAAATATAGCATTGGGTCGATTCACTAAATGTAGCAGGAACACCAAATATATAGGTACTACTACTATTTATATTGATTCTTCCACGTACAGGATTCAAAAAATAATAACAACAACTCCAATTTGTTAACCAACAAATATATATTGAATAAAACACAACAAGCATGAAATAAAATCGTATTCACAATGTGGATTAAAGAGAAGAAAGTTCTTTCCCTTTGACTGTAGATTGATTGTAATCAACCGTTTGAAGAAAGTTCTCTTGTGAGATAAATGTTCTGAAATAATTGTTAGAGCAAAGTTTGCATGTGAAGAATGAATAACACAATTGCTTGAAATGTGTTGTGAATAAACTGGTTTGAATCAACAAAGTTCTGGTTGATTGTGCTTGGTGAAAGTTACAGAGAGAAAATGTAAGTTTGTAGTTAAGAAATTCTGTGTCTGTGTGTGCGTTAGAGTGTGATGAGCAAGATCGTGGATTTGCGTTGACGGCTTGGATCTTACTGGTGATTTGCAAATTGTCGCCCTATTTAAGGAAAAGAGGTAGGCTCCCATGGAACTGCAGGAAAACTTGATCTTACATTAATAATATGTGATTGGTTAAAAATTAACTAATCACTACACACGTACTAAACAGAATAGGTAAGTATGCTCAAAACCAAAAGATTCAAAGAAAAGACTGCCATGGCTAAATTGTCCTATACAAAGGTAGTAGTATTTTATTAGCCAATCACAGGCGAATAAAATGACTTGGAGTGTATGTGGGTGTGAAAAACATAGCAACCGCTATAGTTACATCTAGCCATTTCAATTGTAAAATGATGTATGTGTAAAATGTGCATAATGCAAAAACTTGCAAGTGTTAAACAGCAGTTCCTACCACAGATTTAATGCTTTCCATCATTCATTTACTTTCATTCACTGATTAGAAATTAAATTTTCAGCTACAAATTCAAAAGTGAACCCATAGCCAAGTTGCCACCAGTCATGGCAAACATATATATGAAATACTTCAAGGAAATGGTCATAGGAACAGCACAACTAAAGCTGTACAAATACTGCTGGATCATGTGAACTCAGTAATTAGCTAGTCTTCCTGGATGTACTAAAAACTATCACAGAAAATGGGTTCCAAACATCTGTATATCAAAAGCCAACCTTTACCGGACAATACTTCAACTTCAATTCCCACCATCCATACAGTGTGAAGAAAGGGATCATTCAGTGCTTACAAGACTGGACAAAATCATGTAGTGACCCAGACACATACCAACAAGTAATGATCAGCATCATGTGTACCCTTCAGAATAGCAACTACCCTGCAAATATAACAACAACATCTGCAGGTGGAAACAGAGAAGGACCAGAAAATTGCCACAGTCTGTCTGCCTTATGTCAAGGGCTTATCAGATAAGATTCAGAAGATCTGCAGTCCATACAATATCAGGACAATATTCAGAAGCAGTTTCATTCTACAGAGAAATCTCTGCCATGTAATGCAAAACATGACCAAGAATTTCAAGTACTCAATTCCTTGCAGTTCTGACAGAGAATATAAAGGTGATACAAGCTGCTCTCTAAAATTAAGACTTGAGGAACATCAAAAAGATGTAGTGAGAGGTGAGACAATGAAATTGGGCATGGCTGATCATGTATAGAGGGAAAGGTTTAGTCATCAGCCCCTGTGGAATGAAGTGAAAATACTAGAAAAGGAAGAACACTGGAAATTTATACTCTGAAAGAATCAGTGCATATGAGGAACGCCTTAGTAGACCTAGTACAGAAAGAAGCTGCTAATAAAGAAAGAAAGACAAATGACAGCAAATCAACAGCAGCAGAAGCAACAGCTGTAACAAAAGAATAAAGCTTCAGTAAGTGCAGTCAAGCATGACAAAGCAGCAGCAGCACAAATCAGCAGGCAGGTTATGCTTAAGTCTCCAAATTTACCACAGACAATTATTCTATAGGACAATAGGCTAGTGTATTGGTTCTTGAATTTGATGACACAGTAATTGTGAGTTCAATCCCCTTGGACTCAGTGGAAGCAGTACTAAAAATAATAACTAGATGAGATATATCTAAACATGGGTAGTGGAATGAGAACAATCTACCCCCTGTAGATTAAATAAAAGGTTCAGACTGGAATTACTTGTAGGTTATCCGGACCAATATACACCTAATGAGGCTGGGGGCACAATGGTCAAAACTTTGTGATAATGACAGCAAAGATGAGGAATCCGAATGTAAATAGTGTAAATAATGATAAGTCCTCATCTCAGAAATTCAGACCAAAATTAAAGAGATTAAATATGTTGATAGTATGAGAAAAGAATCAATTTAACTTTCATTAAAACTTAATATATACATTTTCTAACACAAGCAAGATTTTTAAGCAAGAGTATTACAAAAGATAAAATATTAAAAAAAAAATACAAAATAAATAATTAGCAAAATTACTTTTGCAGTAATATATAGATGATTTAAAATACAGATATTTGAACACATTCCCCTCAAAAAACAGAAAGATAAAATTTTAAAGTTTTAAAAATTCAGAAAATTAAAAAAAAATGTCTATATCAATGATGTAAGTGGTTGCAAACTTGATATTTGCAAATAACAAATAAGCCAATTCTGTAAAAAGTTAAGGACCAATTTTGCACTGTATTTATATTATGAACAGATAGCCTCTTACAAAATGATAAAAAAACTCTATTTTTTTGGTGTTGACAGAAGTCACAGCTTGAGAAAGTTCTATGGAATGCTAATGTACAAAAATTATTTCCAAAAAATTTTAATCTATTTTTATACAAGTTGATCTTTTTTATTCTAACAAGCGTTGCATCCTAAGAACAGTCTAAAGAATGCTAATGTAAAAAGTTTTTCCCTATTCTTTTATAACTGGACCTTTTTTAATCTGTTAAGTGTTGTAGCCTAAGAAAGGTCTAAAAGAATATATGATGTACAAAAATTATTTCCAAAAATATTTTTTTAACAAGAGGACCAATCTGCAATGAATATAATAAAAATTAAATCTTTCTATAAAATCTTACATAATCAATGAAATGAGGCTTTTGGGAGAGCATTTGAAAAATGACTTATCTCCTTGAACAAAATGAAAAGTGACATGGTTCAATTTGCTGCTTCAAAAATCTGATGTGTCAATGTAGAAAGCTATCACTTGGCATGACTTTTTTAATAGATAAATAAAGTGTTTTTTTTTATCATTTTGTATTCATTTTATTTTATGTACCATGTATCTTCAGAACATCGGTGATCATAGCTCTCCACAACTTCCTATCTTTTGTAGCTCTAAGTAATGCTTGTCTTTTTACTATCTCTTCCAGACCCTGTTCTGTCAGCCATTTACGCTAGATCGTTAGGTAGGTTATTTGCTATTTCTCTCTGACTCTTGCCTTAAATAAGACAGGGTAACAACAAAATGAGTATTATTATTTCTTATCTGGTTGTTATGTGGTGTTGGAGATACAAGAGACAGTAATACTGACTAAAATTGTGTGTTTGGGGTCAAATGAAGATCAAATATGGATAACAGAATGATAAGATAAAGAACAAATAAAGTGTATACAGTCTTTCTTGTATGTTTTTTTTATAGATGTGTATAATGAATGTCAGGAGGCACAGTGGAGTAATGGATAACGGCTCGGATTGAGGAATTGTAGTGCCGAGTTCGAATTCCAGTCGAATCCGTTACATTCACTTACGTGCTAACACCCTTGGGAAAGGTGTGAATCCTCTTCTTCTCCCTCCAACTATGGGTAAATAGCAGGACAGACTGGGTTCTATAGCCTTGGATGGCAACTGGTCTAGGAGAAGGACAACTCTGAATTCAAAACCTGCGGAGGGTCATTTGGGGACCTTGTGGCATTCGTTGCACCAGGTCCCTGTATTCGTCCCTCCAAAAAGTGTGGATGGTCCTGCACAAAGCCTTCACCACTATAAACAAATCCTGTGTGGACGTCGGGCTTTCAGTTTCTGGGAACTGATCTGTCTGGCCCTCATACGTCGAGTTCGACGGGAGAGTAAAAAATAATGAATGTCCAGATAATTTAGTTGAAAAAAATACAAGTGTCTGGGGTTTTCTTTTTCTTAAGTGCTAAGAGATAAATGTTAATATTATGGCCTGAAAAGGGAAAAGGAGCCAAAATGTTTGTTCACACGTGTTGCCGGCTTGTCCATGTTGATTGTCTATCCGATAGTGACAATGTCATGTGTTTGTGTGAGTAGAGAAGAAAAGTGGGGTCAGTACTCATTGGTTTAGAAAGAGTGAATTATAATTGTTATAATTATTTTATTATAATTATTTTTCACACTATAATTAATTTTTATTTATTTATTTTTTATGGACATGACACAGTGACAGTACTATAATTAATTTTTTCTTGATGTATTTCTTTATAGACACAACACCTATTTCTTAATACTTTGTTTATCTTTTGGAATGTCTCTTTCACTCTTCCAATGTGCCTTCGGATTTCTGTGTCACATTTTTTGTCATCTATTAAAACACTTCCCAGATATTTAAATTTCTGTACTTGCATGGTTTTGAAATCTCCAATTCATAGCTTATATCTTGGCCTGTCATTAGAAAACTTACATACAACTCTGTAAACTCTTTTCCAGAAAAAGTCACAATTTTGGCTAAGTCACAATTAGTTTATAGTAGCCGGTAATAAAGTCATCTGTTTCTGTTGGGTACTTCATAAATTTATGGGTTTGCTCTATTTGCAATAGAAATTCATAGTAAATCGATCCAATCTCTAAAACGTGTTTTCTAACAATGCTACGGTTACATATTCTATAAATTTCATCGTTAGGGAGGCCTAGTATCCCATAAGACTTGACTTTCTTTATGTAAAGAAAGCCTTAAGAAGGGTGTTTTTAAAGTTCATGCCAAAACATAACAAATCATGGAGATTGTATACAAAGATAGATTAAGCCATAATAAAAGTTTTCATACAATGCTACTGTCACATATTTGGTATATATCCTAGTTAGAGAGAACTGGTATCCCATAAGCCACGACTTATGTGAAGAAAAGAAAGTCTCAATTTGACATTAAAATTTGAATTAAAAGTTCCTTGAATTTTCAATTTATGAGACTGAGATTTTGTCCATTTTTGCGATAAGAGGTTGGGATTTTATCCAATGGATGCCAACCTTGTCTTGATTCTTTTTATCCTGTGACTTTTTTGCTTGGATTCATGGCAGATGTGCAGGTGAGCTCCATTCTTTAGTTCCACCAGTTCAGACTTTTACCACTAGAATGCACCATGATACTTCCACAGAGTTGAATCACCTTTATTTCCTACATGCTCTATCAAATGTAAGAAGAAAGTTTCATTCAGCTTTTCTTAAAAAGTGCCACTTAATGGAACAGACTCCCATATCAGTGCTTCCCTGAACATCGTGACCTCTTCAAGTCAAGGGTCAATTGTTCTCCTCCTTATCCTTGTAATCTTCGCTTCCTACCACCTCTCTTTCCATTCTGTCAAGCCTATGGGGCGCTAATGGTTGGTAAGAAATTATCAGAAGGTCTTTTGTTGAAGGTTGCGTTTTTATCATTAACACTCCACATTAAATTTGCAAAGAAAACACAGAAAAGAACAACAAGAGATGATTGAAAGATCAACAAGTAAAATGTATATTGAAACAAATGCATATACAATGACAATAAAGATTAAGTTGTAAAAAGTGATTTCCTTTGTACCGTGTGTGAAATACAAGTGTATGTTGTAAGGAGTTTCTTTGTTGATATTTGTTTAGTGTTTAAGAATGTTTGATGTTTGAATTTGAAAGTTCTTTGTTTGTGCAGAAGAATGTTAAAGTTCTGAATAGTTCGCTTGGCTTTGATAACAGACAGTTCACTGTGTGTGTGAATGTAGTTAATGTCTGTGTGTGTGTGAGTAGAAAATTGCGAGAATACACGTACAAGGTTTTGGTTGTCTAATTTAATATTCTACTGAAGTTTCTTCCTTAAACTTTTGCTTTTATACAGTAAAGTAGGATCCCAGAACGAGTGCGGGAAGAATATTGAAGAAAGTGTCGATTTCTATGATTGGCTTAAAATCGACCAATTGTTGATTTTTTTCTATAGCTAGTTTGGTTGAAACAAAACACGAGAAATTTATATGCGGCTCGTGCGATGCGTAAATTGTCTTTACGAATAGTACTGCTTATTTATTGTCCAATTGCTGTTGAGTAAATTGTGGACGTGGTGTGTGTAGGCGTCACTACAAGCCATGTATAAAAATAAACAGGCTTGAAATTTGACAGAAACTTGATTCAGCATTAGTTTTTTTTTTTTTTATCAATGTATGAATTTATGTGAAAGTTATTGGTTTCATAGTTAAAAAAATATTTATTAATTTATACAGATAAATGTAACATAATAACTGTGACTAAAAATACTGGTTATGACTCCATTATTAACGAAAGAAAACAAATATGATTCCCAAAGGGACGTGATTGGTAATGTTAGGAGTGAGGCTTGGGGAATTTTTACTCATACTAAAATTTACTAAAATACTAATCAAAGCCCTTGAAGATCAGATATAAACTCTAACATACGGAAATATGTATTTTGCATCAGGCCTGTTTTAAGATTAAGAACAATACGCATTTTTGTTAATAATAGCGAACACAAGCAGTGTCCTGCACCACATTTTTTGTTGTAATATGAACATTTTACCCAGCAGTTTTAAAACAATTCTTGACACACTCACAACACAGGATATTTACTTTAAATTTTATTTACATGTTTTATTTATTTATTTTTTTTTGTCATAGTGAAGCATTCATTTTAATCCCTTCAATTTTACTTTTTTGTTTATTTTTTATTTATTTATTTTAACATTTCTTTTTATGTGCCATGTCCTTTCAGGGCGTAGGCGATCATGGCTCTCCACTTCCCTCTATCCCTTTGCAGCTCTCAGCAAGCTCCTCCCCTCTGCTTCCTCCCTCATACCACGTTTTTTTATGACTGAAATCTTCATGAAAGAAAAATGAAGTTAGTTATAGCATCGGTTTGTGGGCAGGAAAAAAGTCCTTGAAAAAATAAGTAATAATAATGACGTAATTTAGAATAGGTAAAGAATAAGGTAATTCTTTTAATAATTTATTAAATATCTTAATGAAAAAAAAAAACTAAAAAAAAGTCTTAATGATTGCTTGGCTATGTGCATGAATGCGTGTCGGTGTTATAAACAAAACACATTTATGAACAAGAAAGAAGTACAAAAAGTTTTGTCAACTCACTATATTAGGGATTTTAATCAGGAATTAAAAAAACTAAGAGTTCAAAAGTTCAGGGTAAAGCATTTCTATAAGTAAGTGTTAAGAAGACACGGGTTGTATAGATGTTTATTAAAAAAGTGTTTTAAATGAAAATATTATTCTTTTTACAATAGACTTTTTTCCTATCAAGAAGCTGAAGTTGAATTTTTTAATGATTTTTGTAACATCCTTACAAGCAGAGCACCACAAAATAAAAAATGAGTCGGGTGGAGAACTAAATCAGACATAAAGTATGTGTGCGTGTGTATGAGGGGAAGGGTCGGTGGTTGTGTGAGGGACTAAAGAGTGTGCTTGTGTCTGTCAACTAAAAAAAAATGATAATTTTATTTTTATGAGGGGATCATAAAAATATAATCAAAGATCTTAAAAATTTAGTTTGTTTCATAGTCATACTAATTTTATTTAAAGATTCTATTTTACGAACATTTTTAGATCTATTTTTAATGTAAAACTAAAAGTGTTTAACTTAAAACTTTTAAGTTTTAAAACTAAAAGGAAACATTTTGATTTTATTTTAAAAATATACCCACAAGTTCGGAAGCCAGTCCCTTCACTGTTGAGGAGAGCAAGATCAAATTTCAAATCTAAAAATTGTGTCTTAAATGGACAAACACTTAATAGAAAAAATATTCCGTTTAAATACAAAATGTATAATAAAAATGGCTGAATTTCAATTCTTTTGGCTTACACTTTTCCGGTTGTTAGCTAGAAGTTAAATCTCGCGACACAAATGTCCATCTCCGTTTCATTCAAAATGTGCGTGTAGCTACGATGCGCCAACGTCTCAACAGAATGTGACACAAGGTCGTACGCAATGTGTGTGTGCGTGTGTGTGTGTGTGCGTGTGTGTGCAATGACAGAAATATTTATAGAAAATTGAAATTATAATTTTATTTTTAACCGAATAATTTCTTAAAATTTCAATACAAATTTACAGGGCTTTAAAAATTAACGAGGTTTTCGCTGAGAAATCTAGTCGTACCCCCACCCATTCCACTTGAGTCATTTTTAACCCAAATTCACTTTTTGTTTGTGGTCATTAATTTTTTTTTTTAAATTAACCATTTTTAATCTAAATTCACTTTCGTCACAAAGTAAAAAAAACTCAAAAAACTGGGTATTTACTTTTTGGCTTTTTTTTCTATTTTGTCAGATCTAAGCGCGAATAAATATGAATTTAAATTCAAATGATATTGATGACAGATTAAGTGACAGATATGATGAAATCATGATTATGATGAGATTGAAATAGAGACGAGATGAGCAGACAGAGAGACACGAACAGACTGATCATTAGAAGCTTGGACAGGCTGATCAGTAGAATGAACAGACTGCTTAATAGAGGTATATAGACAGACTGATATCGATATAGGCAGGGACAGACTGATATCGCCAGAGGCAGAACAGACTGATACCACTGTTAGATGTATGAACAGATTGATATCACGAGAGACATGAACAGACTGATATCACTATGTACGGACTGACATCACTAGAGGTATGGGCAGACTGATATCAAGAGGCAGGACAGACTGATATCACAAGAAGAGGCATGGACAAGGAGAAGCTTATATGAATAGAGAGGCATGGACAGACTGATATCAATTGATAGGAATAATATAATAGTGAAATAATTATACGAGATAAGATTCTGTTGAGTCTTGACTCAATGTTGAATCTCGCCTATTGCATGGAATAATAATGCAACACAAAATGTACTTAGAACAAGAATGTATTATAACAAGAAAGTGTACACAATAAGTACATATAGTATTTCTGTATATTTCTGGGAGAACGTTCCTGGAGAATGTGTTGACTAGTCGCAGTCGATCAGAGTCTCTAGTTGGATCTCGTGATTCCTCTTCCTCGTCTTCCGGTACCAACCATTATTTATATAGTTGGTAGTCACCTATGCAGATTAGGTGGATCCCACCACAACAACTTTGAAAGCTCTTTCGCTGTAGAGAAAGAAAAGTTGATTTTTTATTTCACAGCCATAAAGTAAATAGTGCTTGACGAGCTGTTAAGTTTTTTCTTTTTGTTTTCTTTCTTCTCTCCAACTTTATGTAGCATTTCAATGTCTTATTTCAAAATGTCAAATTGTGTGTGTGTGTGTGTGTGTGTGTGTGTGTGTGTGTGTGTGTGTGTGTGTGTTAAATAGCACAAGTAAGTCATACACGCACGAGTGTGTTGTGTGGTTGTTTAGATTTTAAATTTTATGTGGGGTCTGAAACTATATTTGTTCTCACTCTTGGGCTCTGATGTTGCGGTTCGAGTTCTTTGTTTAAAGAGTAAACAAACAACTCGAACCGCAACATAAAACAAAAATCATTGATTTATTAAAAAAAAATGAGAATGAGAAAAGAAGATGTTTAAGAAGAATAAGATTAAGCTTTGGTTTTCAGTAGCAAAAAATGATTGATTTGCCCTTCTTAATGGTTTAGGTTTATCAACCCTTTGGAGATTAAAGTAAAGATGAAACCTATTTCGGATTGTAGGAGGTCGCTTACAATAACCGGTGTTTGCAAGCGGTACCCCATTTTTAAGTACTGACTGGCCAAGCTCAGTATTGCTGAACTTCGGTGATCGAATGAAAACCGGTGTTTTCAGCGCACTTTGACTGTACAGGAGGTAAGGGATTACTAAGTGGGGGGTTTAAGTAACTAGATTTCACCCACAAGACTACGTTATTAAATATCATTGTTATGTTTAGCATATTCCTCTGCGTTAGTAGTAGTCGTAGTACAGTTCTCCGTGTCCTGAATAGCAACCAGATTTGCTAGGCATCCGCATAGCCATCCTATGTTCGCCAGTTGTTGTCTATTTATACTTGTCTATCTAATTTGCATACGATACTACACCTCCCTGAATCGGAGAGGTCGTATACCCTTGTTTTTTTCTTTTATTCCTGATTATTTTCGTATTGTGCTGTCCTTCCTCTTGTCTTTCTTGTTTTCTCTTTAATGTTGATCTTGATCTCTTCATTTTCTTTTTCATGCTCGTCTGTCTTTTAATTCTCACTTTCTTCAATTTCCTGCTCTGTTCCACTTTTGTAACTTTCTGTTTCTTCTCGTTCTTGATCTTCCATTTCTACGTCATTCAATTCGTTTCTGCTTCTGAACTGATCTGCATGTGCCAGTATATGTTGTCCCATTTTCTCAAGTATAGCCGTGTTGTGTCCTTTTTGTATCAAGAAATTTCCTTCTTCTGGATTAGCCACTTTATTCTTTCTATACCAAACCTTTTCTTTCGTTGCAAAGGACATAGTTATGGGGGCTCTGATTTGTCTTCCCATTAATTCCGAAGGTTTCACTTTTCTTCCCGCATGTGGAATGGATCTGTAACTGAGGAGCATTTTGGTAGATACGTTTTTATGCTTTCATTAATTAGTGAGAATGCTTTTAATCCCATTTTTACCGTTTGTACTATTCTTTCCGCAATGCCATTAGATTTTGGAGGATATGGTGGTGTCTTGTATGGGATGAATCCAATCTGTTTTAACCACGCACAATAAGTTCACATCGCAAAATTCGGGTGCATTGTCGGTGACTATTGTCTAGGGTTCTCCATGCCTTGAGAATATAGTTCTTAGTACTTACTTTATTGTGGTGGCTTTTCTGTATTTTACTCTTACAACCTCTGGCCATCCTGAATATGAGTCCACTAATACTAAGAAGAATCACCTATCTTTGATATGTGCGTGATCCATGTGGACCCCAACCCATGGCTCTGCTTCCTTGGGCCATGAGTGAATTTTTGCTTGCTTGAAGTTTTTTCATTTTTTTTTTATTTCCGCACATTTTGAGCATCTCTTAAAATATTCCTCTACATCATTTGAATATCCTGGCCACCAGATTTGTAACTTTAGTCTTCTTTGTGTTGCTGTTATACCACAATGCACGTCATCATGTACTCCTTTTAATGTTTCTTCTCAGTATTTGTGACGCTACTATTATATCCCCATTGCATATTATGCCATTTTCTATGGTTAGTTTGTGCTTCGTTTCTTTAAAGAGTTGCTCTGCCATCGAAATATTGCTCCATATATTTTTTTATTCTCTCTACTATTCTGCTTAATATTAGGTCTTGCTTTTTTAATTTTGAGTCTATTTAGAGGAAGAACGTCTGTTTCTATTCAGTGTATTATTTCATCTTCAGTATTTTCCTGTTTTTCTTCTATTTCATTCTTGAACTGTAATCTTGATAAAGCGTCTGCATGAGCGATAGTGTTCCCTTTTACATATACTATGTCAAAATCGAATGCCATGATTTTTATAGCCCATCTTAAAATTCTTGACGATGTGACGTTTGGCAATTCTTTTCTTGGATTAAATATGGATTCTAATGGTTTGTGGTCTGATTTTAATAAGAATTTTTCCTATCAAAACGTTTTGTGCCCTTTCCATGCTCCATACAATCGCTAGTGCTTCTTTTTCAATATTCGAGTAGTTAACTTCTGCTGACGTTAACTTTCTTAATACATACATGATTGGGTGTTATATTGTGATAGAATAGCAGCAATCGCCTTTTCACTCACATCTGTGGTTAACGTTACTTTTTGTCTATCAAAAACTTTTATTATTGGTTTATTCCTCAGTATTTTCTTTAGTCTTTCAAAAGCGATAGTTTGCTTTTGTGTTCAGTTAAATTCATTGTTTGTTTTTGCGTAGTTTTGCAAATGGCTCTATTATGTCGCTGTATCTTGGTATGTATGTGTTATAAAAAATTATTAGCCCCAAAAAGGATTCTAATTCCTTTTTATTTGTTGGGGCAGCTATTTCTGTTATTTTCTTTGTTAGTCTATCGGCGAGTGATATGCCTTCTTTTGATATTTGATATCATAAATATGATGTCTCCTTACAGTCAAAATTACACTTGTCTTTGTTTGCAGTCATGCCTGCCTTTTTTAATCTCACTAAAATTTGCTCTGTTTTATATTTTAATTCTTCTTTAGTTCTTGCCCCTACATATACATCGTCTTGGTATATTATTATATTTTTTTATTTTTCCTAATAAGACTCTCTCAGTTACTTTTTGAAAAATATGACTCGAAGTCTTTACCCAAAATGGTAGACGATTCCATCTTGTAAGCCTATAGGAGTGTTTATCGTGGTGATTTCCTTGAACTTCTCGTAAATTTCTATTTGGTTGTATGCTTCCTTGAGCTCATTTTTTGGAAAGTGTTCCATTTTTGCTAACTTCTGGCTCGCAGTTTCAATATTTAGCAAAGGAAAAGAGTTTGAACATATCTGGTGATTTACACCTATCTTGTAATCACCACATATCCTTAAATCTCCGTCAGGTTTCTTTATCGATAATATCGGTGACTCCCAATTGCTACCACCTTGAGTTACTCTTTCTAGTATGCTTTGTTGTATCATTTTATTTAATTTGACTACTACGAAAGATAAGATATGAATTGGAACTTTTCTTGAATCTATATATTTTGGATGATAATTTTCTTTTAGTCGAATGCTTGCTTTATAGCCTTTCATTAGTTCTATTTCATTTTCTTCTGCTTCCATGGAATTGACTAGTCTCGCTGTATCTACTTTTAAAACATCAATTCCTAGTAATCCGTGATCTTTTTCGCATTCTAGAACTGTAAAGGGAATTATTTAAAAAATCTTGTCGGTTTCAAAATTGCCTTGAAATGTACCCATTAATTTTATAGTCGTTCCATGAAATTGCCTTAATTGGATGCTGCTTTTTTAAAATTTAAGTCGTCCTAATTTTATCCAGAAATGTTTTTGTATCAACGTGACTTCACTGCCTGTATGAACTTGTATGTTAAATATTTGGCCATTTATCCTTATTTTTTCCCTATTCTTTTTTGTGTATTCATTGTAAATATTTCAGCTTCTTCGGGGGGGGGGGGGTTGTACTCCTATTTTCTTTTCGTATTTGCATACGTTCTGAAAATTATCTTTTTTTAGCAATTTGAGCATATTTTTCCTAGGAATGGATATTTATACTTGTCTCTCTCGTGATTTTTTCCACAATATCTACATTTAATTATGGATTTGGTCATGCTCGTCATGTATGTCTCGAATTATCTTTTGGTTGATTAAATTCTCCAATCAACTCTGATTGTTGTAAAAACTCGACGCTAGTTTCCAAACTCATGCTACTACTCCGTAGACATTCTAATATTTTTCTTTTATGGTTTTGGTCTTGCAAGCTTTCAATTATTCTGAGAAGGATTAATTCATCTTCTATAGTAATTTCCCGTGCTCCCAGTTTTTCAAATTCACAATACTTGGCTCGTTCTTTCAATCTATGTAAGTATTGTATAATGGATTTATTGGGTGCTTGTCTTGTTTCTAAAAACTTGGTTCTTTCGGCGATGACCAATCTTTTCTTTGGTCTTATGTTCTTTTTTATTATAATTTTAATAATTTATTCAAATGTCATTTCTTCTAATTCGATCAGGTAACACATTGTCGAAATTTTCCTCACAGCTTCGAACTCAGCGGTAGCAAGAAATAAATCTGTTATCTCGTTCTCTCCTCCGTCGGTCTTTGTATCTGTTAATTTTTTCATTCTTGCAAAATGCAGCAAAATCTTTTTATCCATGTTTCTATGTGTTCCGGGTCGTCCAACGAATTTAATTATCCTATCGGCGACACCATTATGTTTTGCATATCTCTCTGCGTAGTAGTAGTAGTACAGTTCTTCGTGTCTTGAATAGCAACCGGGTTTACTAGGCATAGCCACCCTATGTTTGCCAGGTGTTCTCTATTTATACTTGTCTGTCTAATTTGCATACGATACTACAGTTGTGTCTAGTACTATGAGACATACAATCAAAATCTTGTTTTTAAAGTTTCAGTACATAGGTTTTTAAGGTAATCTTTTTGTTAATTACTTGTGAACAGTGACCTGTCTCAGTTGGTTGACTCAACCGAATGTTAATAAGTTGATCTTGGTGATTTTATTCATCCAACTTAAACGGACCTCTTTACTGTTGAAGAGGCGTTTCAATCTAAAGAACAGTGTAAGTAAGTGGCTCAACCCAGGCGATGACAAAAGCACTCAGTGTGACGTCAGGTAATTCAGTTACTTCCACAGGTTGTCTTCTTAGCAGAATGTGCTGATCCGTCACCTCACGGAAAAACAGTGGAGTAGACGATCCCGAAGTGGGCACGTAATCGACCCAGTTACGCCTGAGATTTGCATGCATGGGAAAGAACTGCATAAGAGATAACTATATAAGCACCCACCACAGAGAGAACAGTCTATTAGATCCACATAAAAATGTAGGGTCTACGTTTGGAGAAGGCTCCAAAGCCATACACCCACTTGCTGATGGCGATTGACGAAGTCATGAGGAAAACAAACAGTAATGTTACGTGTGAGATTGTAGAGGATGTATCGTCGGTGTCATCATTATTGTTGGGGACGTGCAGGATTATTATGTGAAGGTTGGGTAGTATGTGTTATGTTATATCAGAAGGTTTAGGTTGTTAGATCGATGTGTTCTTTACATTCATCCTCAACAATATTAAAGTTAAAAAATATGGAACAAACAAAGCAAGAATAAATTGAAATAATACAAACATTTATATACAACTAAAAGGTATTTACAATAGTGTTTTCATATGTTGCCGGATGTTCAATGTTAGAAGTAGTGTTGTATTGGTTTAAGTCAAGAAAAGTTGCGTACCCTTAACTTGGTATATTTGTATCTAAGCTCATATTAGAAGTAGATTGTAGATTGTACTTGCGTAAGTGTCATAAAGTTCTTTTCTTATTGAGTAGTGAATGTTCTGTTCACTTTGGGTAAGCAAAGTTGTTTTATGTTCGAAAGTTCTTTAACGTCTGACTGCGTTAGTCAAAGACGGGAGTTCCTTGAAGGTTACATTTTGGTAATTGTGTTGAGCGGTCGAAATTGGTTGTCGGTGTGGTTTGCTCGGGTCTGCTCTGCTCGAATCTGGATTGCTCGGCTCTGCTCTCTTTGGAATCTCTCTTTGGGATCTCTAGGTGACACGTGTTACTACGGTTTATATACAGTCAAAGAGGCTCCAGGAAGAATGGCGCGAAGAATAATCGTGCGCGTGGGAGCGATCTGATTGGTCGAAACTGACCAATCAGCAAGCCGGATTTACGGTGATCGATCAATGGATGCAAGAAGAGTGCATTTCCAGCGGAGGGTAGACTGGCTGTCGTGGAAGATTCCACAAGATATTCATTCCGGTCTTTTTTTAATCACTTCATCCCAATCAAGCCGATAAAGCCACTAAGATGCAAGGAGTTACTGACTATGAAAGAATAAGAAAAAAGAGAACATTATTAAGCAACGAGAACAATAAAAGAGTAATCAAGAAGACAGCAGATAACAATTGATATTGCATTTAAATTTTTGAAGATCAAAGTTGGCTGGAAAGCATGGAGTCGGAAGAGAGTTCCACAAGCAAGAAGTGTGAGAGAATAAACTGTTAGAATAGAGCTTACGGTTGCATCTCGTCAATTCAACTGTAAATTAACAAGACCTTGTTGCCAATCTAGTACTGCGCTTAAATACATAAAATCTAGGTACCATAGTGGAAAGTTCATCCGAACAATTACCATGCACAAATATATTTATAAGGCACAGGGGAGTTACATTACAGCGGAGGGAAAGTGACTGAAGCCGAGATGCCAGATCAGGACGAATAATATTGGGGATTCTTCTTTGGATTTTATCAAGAATCTCTAAATATATAGCAAGAGCGCCAGACCATATGTGACAGCAATATTTAAAAAATAGGTGAATGACAGGCAGCGCGGTAATCCATTATCTAATCAATCAATCATTTTGTTATGTTATTGATAGTTTTTTAACATAATTCCCAAGTCTCAAACCGGGACAATTTTTATTATTATAATTACTACTACTACTACTACTACTACTACTAATAATAATAATAATAGTATTATTAAATCTTTTCATGCCCCAACGACCTTTAAGCTTCAGGACTAAAACAGAAATAAAAAGGATATTTTTATCACCAGAATAGACATCACTGTGATTGATTAAACCACCATTAACGTGAGTCGAACGTCTGTTTAACCTTTATGCTACTTCTTGCTTGAGCCGAGGTTGAGATGTTTGAGCATGTTTACAAATTGAGCGCCGAAATCTGGTTCAATATTTTTTTTTTTTTTCACTGTGTTAAGTTTAAAATGCTCATGAACATAGCAACATTTACAACTGATTAAAAAAAATCTAAAACTTTCATCACATTGATTAAACGGAATTAATTTTTTTTCGAATTTCAATAAATTCTCAAGAACACTCCGGATTTCATTGAGATTGGGGACATGTTAATAATTGCACCGGTTCGTCTGCCTGCGTTTGAGCTTGTCTGACCTTGCTCAATTTTGACACGGGGATTGCGAGGTTGGAAAACTACAACTTGGAAAGGAAGGGGTAAATAAAATAATTATTTCAAAAAGAAAGAAAGAAAAAGTAATCTAATCATGATAGACTAGAAACCGTAGACAAGCCTGTTGGATTTGGGCATCAACTTTTTGTCATTTTTTTTTTAATCAGGTGAAAGCGAAGAAGAAGAAAAGAAAGAATCATGGACTTATCATCATTATCTCTTCAGTCCCAAGAAGATGTTGCTATCATCATGGGTTCTAGGAGCCCCGAGACGATGATGACTCCTCAAAATGATAAGAATGTACAGGTCAGGCAACCACAACAACAGACTCGCTGCAGTTTATCGCCAAAGTTGGCTCAGGCTGTAAGTTGATCCTATAATTTTTTAAAGTAATTTTTTGTGTTTTGACTCTTCTTTTTTTTTTTTTTTTACCCGGTCTCTTATTATAAAAATAAGACTCTGGAAACATTGCGAAACTGGTTTCATTTTTTAAGGCATTAAAAATATTTAACCCGTCATTAAAAATAAAAAAAAAACATAAAAGATATCGATGTACCGCGATTTTAAAATCTAAATTAGGCTCATGGGAATAGAAGTGTGTTTGGTCACATGACCTCTGGATTGTAAATAAATATATACATGAACTGAAAGTACAGTTCATTTTTGTGCGCGATTTTTTAATCATATGTTATATTTGCTTTCTCCTTTTTGACCCCGAAAAAAGTGGGAAAGAACTTGGAGGCTGCCCAGAATTTTAAATTAGGCGTATCATTTACAATACAATGTGAGGCATGGTAAAAAAAAGGAGAAATAATAATAAAAATTCATCGCTTTTTTTTGTTTATCATTTCACTTTCCAGCAGTCATCCAACAACGGCTTTCCTTTCTTTATTATTTATCTATCTTTTGCTTGCTTCGTTCATTAACCTGACCACGAACTAATTTTTATGACCACGTTTTAAAACACCCGTAATAATGAGGAGAGTGCGTGGTAAGTTAACTCGGCTTATGTATATTTTATTTTATTTTTATTAATAAAAAAAAAAATGAAACGAGGTCCATTAAGTTACACAGTTACTGAGTTAAACTACTAGTCATTTCATCGGAAACAAATTTGAAATAAATTTGCTTGATTAATCCAAATCAGTCAGTGATTTTAAAATTCAAATGTTTTCCGTGATAAATTTTTAATACTTTTTTGTTTTGCTCTGACTAAATTCAAGCATTATGCCTCTCACAATAAACAAAAAAAAACAATATTTGTTTGCAAACGCAACGATAAAAAAGTAACAAAAATATTTATGCAGTGTTTGAAAAATCGAAATTAAGAATTGATTTTTTAAATTTATAATTGAAACCTTACTTTTAAGATGTGAATGCCACCTTCGCTGCTCAAATGATGCCCTTTTCATAGAAAATAAGACTTCACTTTAAAATGCAAAGCGTCGTAGTCGTAAGTAAATTTCATTTACTTCCTGCTGGAAACACCTTTTTCAAAATGTAAATAAATGAATTGCTACATTCTTGAAACTGAAAAATAAATGCAGTTTTCTTCCTTAATTTCAAAAGAAAAGATGTTTACTTTTTAATCTTAAAATGAAAAAAAGCATTTTTCATTTACTTTTCTTCACTGATGATAGTGTTTTAATTTTATTTTATTATTACTTTTTTAGTTTTATAATTTTCCACAAAGTTATTCCACGTTATTTTTTACTTTCACTTTTACCTTCCTAATCACAATTTAAAGTACACAGACTAGATAAGAGGTAGTCTTCTTTTATTTTTTTTGTTAGTTTTTTTTTTTTTAAATTATTTCATGTATATAGAAATCGGAAAATAAACTTTTTAGCGCTGTTTACAAACACTCAAGTTGAAGGCAGGTCGGAGGGTACATGACCAAAACAATGAAAAAAAATGACTATGAAATTTGAAATTAGTCTAAAGAAAAACATACAATAAAAGAAATTGCTTAAAGAAAGACAAAGAGTGACTTACTGACTTCTTCCTTTTTTGTTTTTTAAAAATCAAATTGCATTTTTACTCTGCGTGAAAAAATACGTATCTTTTGTCTTAAAATTAGCTTAATTTTATTTTTATTTTTCGTTGCTTTTTAATTCACTGATTTCAAGAAATGAGAAACAAATTACTAAAAAATTGTTACATTTTTAATTTTTCTTCGATTCCCATTTTTTAAAAAAATCCTTCATTCATTATGTTACAATTATTAAATATTGTTTCTTCAAAAACACATTGTAAATTAAAATTACATTATTAATGTATAAAAAATAAAACAAGAAAAATTCGTTGATAGAATTTCTCTAAAAAATGTTTAAAATAAAAATAAAAAAGTTACTTTCGAACAGATTGAAAATGCCGATCGCGTTTTACTTTATTAACTAATATTAAAAAGGGCCTTGCGTTAGTAACTCATTTTCAAATTATAAACAATATTAACAAGGTTTTTTAATTTTATCATTACATCTGTTCTATTGTAAAAAACAGAAACTAAAAAATTATTTTTCTTAGCTAAAAACTCATCGATCTGTACATTTTCTTTTTTTAATAATTCAAGTGCTATTTTATATTTTTTCAAACGAGGGAAGCATTTTTCTTATGTTAACGGAGATAGTTCTTTATTTTTCTTATTTTTTTTCACGCAATTGTAAGAAAATAAACAAATTCATAAAAATTACCAAGCGAAGTCTCAGAATTCCTTGCATGAAGAACAACAAAAAAACATGTAAAACAAAAAAAACAACCCAAAAATAGATAATTTATAAAAACTAAAACATCAGAAAAGAAAGATTGATTAATCCTTCTTTAATAATCCATATAGACAAAAAAAGCACTGCTAGATGTAACAATATTATTTTATTGCCGTGCTAACCATCCGTAAAAACTAAAATACACATGCTTACGTACACACGCACTTTGACATTGACTGCTGATCATTGTTCATTTTTCGATATACAGTCTACTTTAAATAGTTAAGGAATTTAGAAGTGTCATTGAACGTTTTTTATTACTTTTCTGAATAAGCGCAGAACAATTAAAAATAAATTTTACCATTTTGTTTTGCATGAATGTGATTGGTTACAAATCGAATGATAATGATCTCTTTAGTAATCGATTAATGATAATCGATGAATAATATTCCTACACTAGTAATGAAATTGTGAGTGATTTAAAAAGGCACTGACTGTATCACAAAATGGGAATTTATATCTTTAAGTAAGTTATTATACACTGAACACCCATTTTGTGCCCCCCCCCTAACCATTTTGTCTTTAAATTACAGTGTATACATGAATTGTACTGTGTAATTATTACACAGTACAATTCATTTTAAATTTATGTTTGCTGTAAAATTATTTTAGGCATTATCATGATAATTTGCAATAATAAAGGAAATTGATAATTCAATCGTTTTTATGAAGGTTGAGTTGCTGAAACTTGCTAAGAGAATGTTATTTTTTAAGTTTCTTTTTAATTTTAATTCATTTTTTTTTTAATTTGATTTTCTTTTTCTGTTGATACTTTTTTGTGAAGTTACAGACAACAACAGCTATACATTGTATATTGGTACCAATACCAGCAGTTCTGTTCATAGAGAAAGAAAGGTTACTTTTTCTTTTTTTTACTGGTTAATTTTTTTATATCCAAGTACCCACTTGATCAACAAAACTTATGTAGTATGATTATGCCAGTTAAATGAAATGTATATGCTGGCATCTAAATGATATTAGTTTTTAACTAATCACAAGTATTTAGTATATCTGTATATTTTTTCTGCATATTTTATGAATATTGAAAGTACTTAGAATTTTTGTCTGAATATCAGAGATGAAAAATTATCATTATTTACTGATTTATTTTGATTATTAGTCACAATACTTCAACTTATACAATTATCATTATTATAGTCTGATTAATATACCACTACTGTACTACTACTACTAATTACTATTATTTTATTTTTTGGAAGGAATTTACTTGTTTGTTTTATGAGCTGCCTCCAGGTTTTAACCAGAAATATCAAGAGACTGCAAGTCGACAGATTTGCTAGTACAGTCGGTCAGATAGGTAGCTGGCATTCCCAGCATCATTTTTCTTAATTATATGATGTCATATGGCTGTTTAGTGTTTATATTAGTTTAAACTTTCATTAAAATGTGTATTTGTGTGAACAGATGACACTTATTAGATGTGGCACAAGGCTGAAAGTGTGGTTCACACAATTTAGTAGCAACTGATTTGGTGAGACAAGCTTGCTAACCATCACACCATGTCAAAGTGCCCCAGATAACATTTATGTACATTTAAAATGTATAAGCAGTAAAAATGTATAAATAGTAAAAATGGAGAGTATGAAAATCTGGAAATTATGTCATAGGTGGGAAATTCAGTAAACTCTCAGAATAACCTCTAAAATATGAAGAAGAATTCATTGTAAAAATGTGTAGGGCTCTGTCAGTATATGAGAATGTGCCTGCAAATTCTGTTATAGGTCCATATCCTGTAATATTGATAAGTTTCCTGAGGATGTGGGAAGTAACCATGCGTTTCAGCCAAACTTGGTTCACCAGCAAAAGTCGAGAAACATAATTTTTTCTATATTTTGACATAGTTCTTAGTGCACCAATAACAATTCTTTTTCTTCCTTTCTTATTATTATGATAATTATGGGTTATATTATGGGTTATATTATGGGTTATGATAGCCACAATGAGGGGCAAGGGATAGTGGCTCAGAATGAAAAATCAGAGAGATAAGTTTGAATTCCAGTTGAGTTTGTTACATTCACTTTCACACAAAATACCTTTGGGAAAAGCATGAGCCATCTCTTCTCCCCCAGCTATGGGTTAAAGAGCAGGGCAGACTGGACTCCCTCGGCATGGTTGGCAATCAGTGCAAGAGAAAGACAATTCTGAATCCAAAACCATATGTGGCTCTGAGGCAGCGATAGGGATACTTTAAGTAAGATCTCTATTATGTTTTGACCAAATTGTTTTATCAAAAAACAGCCCATTGAACAAGAGTTGTGCAAGGGTCAGTGTAATGGATTATGCAAATATTGCATTCCAGTCACAATACTTCAACTTCTTATACAACATTTCAGACATTGAAATTTCTTATACAACATTTCAACCATTGTATTCCAAGTCTTCTTCAGTCGCACTACTTCAATGAAGAATTATCATTATTTTATTCTGATTCATTTCAACTGCTATACTCATTTTGCTTTCAATAGTCACCACATTTCAGACATTGTACTCCCAGTCTTCTTCATTCATATGTTGTATACAGTAATATTATTTAATCCAAAAGCAACATCACAAGGACAAATAAATGGTTCTAGGAACATTTGCCATAAACAATTTTGCCATAGAAAAAACTCACCTCAGGAATTTTCACCGTAGAAAACTTTGCCATATAGGATTTTTGCTGTAAGACAATTTTGCTGTATTTTTAAAAAATATGCGACGTACTTTGTTATCAAGTATATCTGGCTCACACTATTGTTACTTCAATTTAAACATTTTAATAAGTGAAGTTATACTAACATGCACCCAAATTTGTGGGAACTAATTGCGTATTTGAAAAAGGAAGAGAAATTAGCAAAAAAGAAAAAGTGTGATTTAGATCGAGGAGATGCAGTACAAATTAAGAAAATATATATTGATATAAATCAAGACTTCAGCAGAAAATACTTCATTACACTCCAACGCAAAAAAAAACACATTACTTACAAAGCATTGCTTGGAATTTGTGCACATTTTAAATTATTTCTTTGTTAATTTGCTATATTTTTAGTCTTATTTCTTAAATAAATGTTTACTTTTTAATTTCTTTTTTTATGTTTGACCCTATAAAAAAGACATTCATATAGACTTGATAACAAGGTACTTTGCATATTAAATTGAACATTACTCCAAAAGGAACATTCAAGATAAGGGTATCAGAAAAAAAAAATGCAGCAAAATTGTCTTAGGCAAAAATCCTATACAGTGAAGTTTCTTACAGTGAAAATTCCTGAGGTGAGTTTTCCTATGGCAAATGTTCCAGATATGCAAATGAACGAAGAACAATTAACTAATATAAGATGATCTTTTAGCACGGACAGTGGAATGAGAACAGTTTACCCCAGTGTATTAAGTGAAAGGTTTGGTTCAAAATTAGGAAATGATCCAAAAAATGATGGACAATTGAACAAAGCCAGAGGATACACTGGTCAAAATATTGTGACTACAACAATTAAGATGAGGAAACCAGTTTGAATAAATCATTGGATAATAATGATAATTCTTCATCTTAGAAAAAGGCGAAACATTGTGAGTATAAAAACAATGCTATGGGCATCAGTTTGAATAAATCTGTTTATAACAATAGTAATTATCCCTTTTAGAAATAGACAAACCTTGTGACTATAACAACCAAGATGAGGATACTAGTCTGATAAATCAACGTATAATAATGAAAATAGTTATGTCTGTTCAGCATTGTACAAGAATTGTTGTATTTTTCCTGTTTTAAAAATTTTTTCACCTCTGATAGAATAAGAAATTTAACATCACAATTCTTTGAAAATTTCAACAAAATATATCAATTATTATAAATTTTTCACTTCTTATTTATTTGAAATACTTAATTTTTTAAATATTTTAATAAAAAGAAAAAACTGAAAATATAAAAATATTATAGTCTGCATACCATAGTATCACAGACACTGAATTTTGTCAGTAATATTTTAAAATTATTTTATTTGAGCTAATTATGGCACAAGATAATGTGTAGAGCATCTAAACACAAAATAAAGTGAATACTAGCCTCTGTTATAACTGACATTTTTAAATTCTGTTGTTTTTTTTTAAATTTTGTATGTTCTCTGATTGTAAACAAATATGTTGGTGTTTATTCACACTGAAAATAGTTTTCACTTTTACTATGGGAATGGTGTCTCAAACTTGACTTTTTCAATGAAAGATGTTTTTACGGTATCAGCAAACAACCTTTCTTGCTGACATATAATTGATGTCTATATGCACATAGATAACCCAACCATCTTTTCATGTTGAATATTCTCATTAAAGAAAGTGAAATAAAAAAAATATTGTGTAGAAAATGTATGGGTGAAGAACAGTTTTTTTTTTATATAGCAGATTTGTTCAAAATTTAGGTTTAACCACTTGTATTCCTTTTTTTGTGCAGGCCTGTTTTCATTTTTCATGATTGTGACTTGGTCTAAAATATTTGAGTTTAGAACATTTTATTTCCACTTATTTCTACTTCTAGTTTTAAGATTTATGACATGAAACATGCAAGACAAATAAATTCTGAAGGTTAGTATGAAAAAGCTTCTGCGTATCAGGATGGAAAAGTTTTTTTCTCGAGTTGGATTTTAGTTCTTTAGTCTCAATTTGTTGTATAAGAGTGAGTAACACATGCATACATCAAGCTGGGAAAAGAGATAATAATTTGTCAATATTGATCAGCTATCTGCTCATTCCTATGTTAATTCTGTATTGAAAGCTAATTGATACAGTGTAATATTCTTTTTAACATGATTGATATATCTTGATGAAAATAGCATAGGTATGTTATAACCATATATAAATCTATCGATAACTCTCTTGTGTGCATGTATTTTTATTGATTGATTGAATTATTTTTATGGTTTATCAACCCTTTACAGGTTATTTAAAGCCAGAAAATATTTTAGATTGTAAGAGTTTTTGGGAGAGAATGTTTTACTGATACAAGTCATACTAATTAACCCATACCTGGGCGAGATGAAGTAGATTCATACCTTTCTCAAGACTTTTTTGTGCATAAGTGAATATAATGAACCCAACTGGAATTGGAACTTGCCAATTTCCAATTCTAAGCCATTGTCCATTACACCACCTGTCCATCTAATCTTGCAGCACCTGATATTTGTAAGCAGTCACCAATTTAGGTACTGACCAGGCTTGATGTTCAACTTCGGTGATTGTACAAGAACTGGTGTCACAGTGTGATATGGCCATAAGCCATGTGTGTGTTTGTGCATATATATATATGTGTGTGTGTGTGTGTGCGCAAATTCCTGATGTTTAGTCAGATTTTATGACGTGCATTCAGGTTGTTGTTTGGCCTACATTCATGCTATTCATATTATAAATGATTAATTTCATTTATATTTATTTTCTTAACATTTTACACTTCATTTGATCTAAAAAGGATCTGTGCTTTATTCTGCCTTTTGTCAGTTGCTTTTGTCACCTGTCTATACAAAACTAAAAATGCATGAAATATACCATTTTAGGTTTATTTCTAACATTTTAACTCCTTAATTTCATGCAACCAGCAGAAACAAAACAAATGTAGAATTTAATAATTGAAATGCATATGACACAACAATAAATACGTGGCTTCTACTTTCTTTGTCAATTTCTCAGTTTCTGTCCTGAAATTGAAGAGAAAAATAATTTCATAAATATTGCTAAGATTAGTATCTTTCCTTGAACATTTAAAAAAAAATCAATCAAAACAAATACAATATAGAATTTAAAAAGTAAAATATAATTCTAAACCATCACACTCCTAAATTTCAGGAGCTAAATAAATAGCAAAATCTGTCAAATTTATAAAGGTTTTCCTACTTGTTCTTTATTCAATCATTCTGTCAGATTTAATCCATATTTTCAATGCACCTCATTACTATTATGGGAATTAGGAAGTTATGGATGAGTTGTTTATCTTATGGAAACATCTGTTCCCACCATATATCAGTATATTTGATTTGGGTTTATATTGGCCTTGTGTAATGATTTAAAAGGAAATGCAAAGAGTGTTGAAAAATACAAAATAAATTTTTATACACACAATAATACAGAAGGGTAAGGAGAAAGTTGAGTTTCAAGAATTTAAGTGTAAATGTCCTAGCACATATGAGAGATAGAGAAAGATTCTGGGAATAAGTATATATATATATATATATATATATATATATATATAAGTGAACATAGAAGTCAACACTTAGAGGCTAGACGATTGCACTAGCATGAAACAGACTGTCGCCTCTAAGTGTTGACTTCTATGTTCACTTTTATATTTACACACGCTCTATCTCTGATATTGAGCACTTTATCACATAAATATAGCACACTTTAAGACAATATTTCTTCATATATATATATGAGTTGGGATCAAATATGGATTGGAAACTGACAGAATGATAAGATAAAAGAACAAATAGGAAACATTTATCAACCTACATGTTTCACTTTTATTAAAGCTCCATCAGAGAATGAGATATTGAGAAAAAGAAGAAAAATATCCTGGCATTTTTACTTTTGTGTTGTTTGTTTATCATTGGTTAATCATGTTCCACATGCATTTGACTTGTTAGTATAATTTCTGGCATTCTGGATTCAATTTGAAGAACACAAAAATAAAAATACCAGAAGTTCTTTCTTCTTTTTCTTCATATCTCATTCATTGATGAAGCTTTAATAAAAGTGAAACATGTTGATTGATAAATGTTTCCTATTTGTTCTTTATTGTATCATGTATACGTATGTATCCAAATGTAGTAGTTGCCACTTGACCTCAAGGTGAAAGAAGGCATGTTTGTTTTCAATGTAGCAATGACGGGTTAGCTGTCTAAGATCACCAGCTAGTTGTGCAAATGTTGTATTCTGGCTCTGGGTAAGTTGCAATGACTGTAGCATCAGAGAATGGACAAAATTAAATTATTGACTCTGGTTTTGGTTGATTTTCCATCTGTTTACATACACATCTATAGATCTGCCTTGAAAAGGCTGCTTGCTTCTCATTGGCTTATGACCTTATATCTTGGTTGTGAAATCTTTCTGATTGGTTGGTTGAACAATGGCTTTATTTGCGTGGCGATTTTTATTATCCATCTATTTTTAGAGATGGTGAAATTTTGGTCTTATTATTATTTATTTATTTTTGTTTATTTCTCTATCACCACATTATACAAAGTCCAGACTTACTAAAGCAACAATTTCTTTGTCAATTTCTCAGTTTCTGTCGTGAAATTGAAGAGAAAAATAATTTCATAAATATTGCTAAGATTAGTATCTTTCCTTGAACATTTAAAATTTTTTTTTAATTACATCATAGCCACAAATCTAATAAAAAGGACAAAAATTTGCAAACTTGGAAATTTGTTACAATTTATATATAAACCCTAGTGAGTGGACTACCATGGCCACATCTTTCTTTTGTTTCCACATGTTTTATAAAGTTTAATTATATTGGTTTCCATCCATGATTTGTTGATTATGCACTTGTATAGATTATACAGAATTATGGGATTGCAACAAATCTTTGATGACAAAAACTTGATATTATTTTTTTCTCTAATGTATTCATTGATTTTTTTCTCACACTTTATTACTAATGTGTTTTGTCCAGTGAAGATTATTTTCTCTTTCTGTCTTCACTTAAAAAAGTGTGTTTTTTTTTCATTAACATAATCAATGTACACAATTTACAAAAACATTCTCTTCTGTAATTTGGACACATTATTTACCTCCCTCACCTGCATTACTGTGAAAATAAGTTCAATTCCTATATACATACTGAACTCTCCCATTGTTTTCAACATATGAGGGTACAGCAACTTTTAGAGATGGTGAAATTTTGGTCTTATGAGGGTACAGCAACTCAGTTCTTAGAGCTGAACAGCCACTCTGTTCTCACATATGATTTGATGAAGACTTGTGCAGAACCAACCACACTTTTTTGGGAGAGCCGAATACAGAGAACTGATGCACATTTTTAATGTTAATCATGGTCTATTTTTAATATATTACTATTAAATATATATTCATGCTTTAATAAGAACAAGTAATCTCCCTTTAATTATATAATTTTAAAAATTTAAAATATGAATATTCCCCACTCAAATATATAATTTTTAATTTACATTAATTTACATACATATATAAATCCCACTTATTTTAATTGCCAAATATAATTTTCAAATTAAAAAAAAACTGTAATCCCAGTAAGAACCAGATATATTATAATTCAAAATTGTGTAATGGTCAGTTCATACTCAGCACTTGAAGATTGCGTCATGTATAAAATGTTGTGCTAGCAGTGAGGGATAATATGTATATTTATTAATATATACTTAATAGCTCTGTTATATTACATTGAGCACTGTTTTATTAACACCAGCACTATATGTGTAATATAAAAGTGGACATTGAAGTCAACACCCAGAGGTGACAGTCTGTTTCATGCTAAACACAATTGTCAGGCTATGTACATTGTGTTTTTGCTCAACTATTTATGTATACTGATCAGTGATATATAAAGTGTGAGTAGTCAATTGTATTATTCTAACAGTTATTTTGTTGGTCATTAATGGTTGTGTTTCAGATTATTTTGGGGCTATTGACTGGGAATAATTGTGGATCTGAATACATTTTTTTCTATTTATAGTCTTGTTAGTAAATTTTTATTTATTTATTATTGATTATTTTATTGTTGGTTGTTATTACTACATTTTCTTGTATCTATATGTGCATACATGGTTTGTTAATGTGTTTATTATTTACTTAGTTTATTTATTTATTTGTTTGGATTAATTTATTTTACTTGTTTTTGTTTATTTTATTTATTTATTTTCATTTATTCTTGTTCATTTTCAGTTTTTGATTTTTACATAATGTAGTAAAAATTTGTTTTTGTGTCTGCATTTTGAGATGAGTTCTGATCATTTATTTAGTAGTTTATTTTGGTCTGGGAAGGTAATTATAACTATTTTTTCCTACAGGCAGTTTACAGTTTGGGGATTGCTTATTGTAGGCTGATGTTGTTTTCCTTATTTTCCATGATATTTTTGTTGTGATTTGGTTTTTGTTTTTAATCTCACAGATATGTTTAGGAAACATTTTGCTATTCGCATATTTACTATTTGTAAAGATGTTTTGTGTACATAGTTTCTTTGTTTTCAGGGTTCTTCAATGAAAAATTTTCTCTTTATCTGCTGATTTTACAGTGGCTTGGTATATTACATTGTTCTGCAAGCAATTGCCATTTAAGGGACACTTGTTCTTTGTTCTGCAGTTATTTGTGGGTTTAATTCGTTCAGGTGGTTTGTTGGTTGTTTTCCTGTTATGCTTTTTATTATTTGTATCATATTTTTGGTGCAACTGTAGCTGATTTTTACTGTATTTTTGTTGAATATTATATGGGGAAGTTTTTGTGTATGAGTTTAATGAATATTTTTTCTACATTTGTTTTTACGTTTTTGTTGTATGGTGGGTTGAACCATATCATGCCTTCTGTTCCAAAGACAGGAAATTCACCAAAATTGAGTAAAAAAAAAAGAAAAAAGAAAAAATGAAGGATATACACAAATCTGACATGTTTTCATAACATTAATGTTACAATCAAGCACCTTTCCCTGAAAATTCAAAAATAAGTTTTGAACTGGAAATTAGAAGAATCAAGCAATGGCTAAATATTCAGTTCATTTCTATCCTTTAATATCCTGAAATACATGTACAACATTAAGATTTTAATGGATAATATGGTGCAACTTTATAAAAAAATTAAATAGGGATGCCTGTACTATAGGTTTGTATTATACTCAAGGATGTAATTTATTCCTGGTTTTTAGCTTCAAAAACATCGGGTCATATTAGAAAATATAGTAACTTGTATAATCAAAGATAGTCATCTGCCTGTAAAAACAGCTAATTAGTGAATAACTTATCATTTTAAAGAATTGTCTTAGGCTGGTTTTCTTGTACATTTCAACAACATAGGTTACCATTTTTGTTCTTTGAATGGAATTTACAAAAGAAAGAAAAAGATGGCCCATTTGTTAAGAAAGAACTGATTTTAGTTCATATTTCTGAGACTTGAAAAGACAATTTAGTTTCAAATTTTTTATGAAAAACTCCTAAAGCTTTGTCTAGGCATGTAGATGAAACCTGCTATGACAAGAACTGGATTTAGACTTTAATAGAATTTGGGGGGCCCCTTCATTACATGCCTATAAAAATTTATATTTTTAGATGATACTTTTTTGGTATAAAACATGAAACACATCAACAAAATTATGCAAAATTTAAAAAAAACTACATCAAAATCCTATATGTATATAAAAAAGATACATCAAAATCTAAATGGGGACCTTCAAGACCCACTCCAACTAGGGAGGCACAAATAATCTAAATTTCAAATGAGTTCAAAGGAACCCCATTAGATCTGAAAATAAACAAATTTCCTCTTTTCTTGTATCTTTATATTTTTTTATCAGTAATAATCAGTAATTAGTCATATCAGCATTTACCAATTAGAAAGGTGTCAACAGTTTTTTACCAATTAATCATTTTTTTATTCTTTTATCCATGTTTATCATATCACAAATTTCATCCCTGGCTTAAGAATTATCAGTTATCAGAATGAATTTAAATATTATTCTGGGAATTTTTCATTAATGCTTTTTGCTAATCTTTATAGAATGCAATTAAATTACAAGTTATCAACCTGTTACTTGGTAACATAGTGGAGTAATCAATAGCAACTCAGACTGAGGAGTTGGAGAGCCAAGTTCAAATTCCAGTCGAGTTTGTTACATTTACTTATGTGCAAATATCCTTGGAAGTTATGAATCCATCTTTTCTCCCCCCCCCCAGCTATGATTAAATAGCGGAGCAGACTGGGTCTTATCACCTTGGGTTGCAATTGTTCTAGAAGGACAATTCTGCATTCAAAACTTCCAACTATGGGTTAAATAGCCTCACCAACCTGCAATTGTTCAAGTGTGGTGAGTATGGCTACACCCATGAACACATGGTCAATCATAGAGGAGTTCAGCCAAGGAGTGAGAAGGCCCTGAATCTAGATCTGTCCTAATGAGCTTTCATCCCTGGTACCTTCTACTTGGTACAATCTTAATGTATACATTATTTATTATTAAATTTTTTAATGTTAAGAATCATATCTTCCCTCATAAAAAAAGTAAAAAAGAGGCATTATGAAACAAAAGTATCGTTTGAACTAACAATTGTCAGCTTATCTTATTTCTTTTGCATGAAAAATATACTATGTACCAATATTAAAAGGTTCATTGCAAGATATCAGTATTTATAAAACCAATGTCCATTGATTTGTAACACGCAAAACATGTCATACTGTGTTTTTGTTCATATCTAAGGGTGCAGACCAGATACACCATTCATATTTTGCACATGTAACCCCAAAATATTTTCAAATAAAATGATATAATTTATATATTGCTCATTTCAGCTAGATAGATCCCAAAAACATGTCAAATTGTAATAGTGATCACAGGTTTTTACTAAAAAATTTAATACATATTGCAATAATTTAAATATTTACTTTGATACATTAATTTTAGTTTTAATTGCACGAAAATAGCATAAAAATTACTTTTGTATACTTAAAGCTGATTTTAATGTAAATTTTTGTCATCTGAAATTACCTTCAATTATGCCATCACTTATGTCTGCAAACAGAAAAATTTAAACACCATAATTAAAAATCTTCCAAAAATAAAATAGAAATAAAATTAGTCAGTCTAATGATTACTTAACAATTTCAAAAAATATTTAAATTTTTACTTCAAGTATTATAAAAAATACATTTGTTTAGGGTAGGTGCCTGTTACATGTCAACATATTTTATAGGTGAAATGAGGGTTCAGTTAGCTTCCATTACCATTGTGATAAAAGCCTGCCTTAAATTTATAATCCTCTCATGGAACAATTGAAGTATGGATAATCAAAATTGACAATACCAAAATATTATTCACAATGGCAAAAGTATATTTCCAAAATTAAAACACTATCATATGATGGACAACACTCTAGTTTCATATGATTGAAAAATGTTAACTTGACAAATATTATACTATCTAATTCCATATGTAACAAAGTTTGTTCATGATACACATCTTTATTTGGCAGAACAGATCTAATATATTGCTATCATTAACTCGATTGATTATTTATGCATGAGGTGGACAGATCTATTATATTGCTGTTATTGACTTGATTGATTATTCATTCATGAGGCAAGATAGATCTCTTATATTGCTATCATAAACTTGATTTATTGTGATTTTTTCTTTAGTAGTTGATTGAATTTTGATACCGTAGTGAGTGCTGGACAATCTTGTCACAGATGAAAAAAAGACTTGCAGCAGGAGAAATGTGGTTCTACAGAAGGATACTGAGAATACCATAGACTGAACATGTGAACAATGACAAAGTTTTAGGGAAAATGGAAACAAAAAGGACACTTATACTTAGCATCAGAAAGTGTTGAAATTTCTAAGGCACAAAATGAGGAAGGAAAGCTTAAATTTTTTTAAACTGACAGGTGGTATTAAAGGCAAGCAGGACAGAGGGAAGCAGCTCATGAGCTCCCTAACAAGCTTGTGTAAATGGTTGGCAGAACAGGGATTAAGAGACAGAGAGCAAAAAGATAAATTTTACTTAGAGTTCCAAGGGACAGAAAATTGTGGAAAGCCATGATTGCCCACATCATGAATGAACATGATACAAGAAGAAGAAGAAGTTGATTAAGTATGGACTTATAAATGCCTAAGAAGCTTTGCAGGTCATTCTTGACTCTGATGATGTGTATGAAGCAAAGGGAATAGATAAATTTAGTTCAGTAGATAACTTAGACTTTGACATCAGTGTTAATAGTCCATATACTATTTATGGCAATATTATATACTATTATATTTACCAGAAGATATTTTTCATTTTTCGGCAATTTTATTGTGTTCATTTTCCATGCAAATAACCAAAACCAGTTATATATGAATAAGAATGCCTGATCATAATCTTAAGGAGTATATATAGTGTTAATATTTCACAAAGTGAATTTAAATTTGAGTTGTTTTAAAAGTGGTAAAATTTAAAATAAATCCTATTTGAAAAGGGTTAATCAATAACTCTGGATATGATCTATTGAACAGTTTTTAATGATTAAAACTTCTTTTTCTTAAGGCTTTTCTGAACATTTTCTTAAATTAACTTTTTTCTACTATACATCTCTGCATAATCTATATAATAAATACAAATGTCAGTGTGTCACTCTGTCACACTTTTTCAACTTTACTCCTAGATGATGTAGCCCAACATATCATACCATTTTAGAATCAGGCCAACTCCATGTGCAAATTAAAAACATTCTGAGCCGGATGCGGACCCATAATTCTGAAATTTTGGATTCTCAAGTTTTCATTACTGCTATTGTTTTTGGCAATAATTTTTTTTTTTTTTTACTTAATTTTTTGCAATAAATTTTTTGCACGGTAAAAATTTTTATAACTTGGAAATAAATTTGGGAATAATCAAAATTAATTGTGAAATCCAATGAAAATCACCCATGAAATAAAAATGATTGTTTGTACAAAAAGTAATGACCTACATACATCAAATTGTCTTTAAGTGGCAGCAGAAAAATTATCATTGAACTTTTAAAAAGTAAGCTTGAATATTAATGCAATTTTTAAATGAAGCGATCAATTTTGAGTTCTTCTGTAGTTTATTGTGCCATATCGCATCTACTCCTCCCTACCTATTTTGATGAAGGCTCAATCAAAAGACCTCTGCAGGAGCTAGCTTAAATGCTGTCTAATTGGGCAACTTTTAAGCTAGTAATTAGACACGGTTAAACCAATCTTTCATCATCGGATTATTATTATTATCATTATTATTATCATTATTTTACCATGTTACACGAATAATGGCTTGTTGTCACCTGTATGTCACACTATCACTCAGCTTGTTTAGAGGAGGAATTATGCATGTTTATTCCATTTTGTTAATAACTCTTGGATGCTGGAATGCATTCTGTTGCCAATTTTGAAGAGTGGGCTCTATGCAGTAAGCTGATGAGGGCAGTGGACAAATATCCATTTATAGAGAAAGAAAAACATTTTTGTATAATTAGCAAATAGAGACTTTGTTTCTGTTCACTTATCTGATGTGGATAATGGACCATGTAAACAACTTCATGACTAATAGTATCTCTTTCAGTAGAAATTGTACTGAGTCTTCAGTTTGTTTGTAACTTTAGATCCAGTTCCATTAGCAACTAATTGTTTTGTGCATAAATTTAGCTATTGAGCTCTATCTGGTTAGTAAAACTAATGATGAATTAGATTTGATTACAAAATGGGTAAGCATTGTTTAATTAAGAACTGTTCAGGGTGAATAAAACTTCAAAGACAGTTTTGGAAACAATAAAGCTACAATCATATTTGAAGGATTTTTATTGAGCAAAAGTTCAATCTGACACTTTAAAAATTAGTATATATTGTTCTAAATAGAAAAGAGCTCAAAGCATCAAAATAAGAAAATACAGTAAATAAAAAAGGTTTACTGTTTTATTTAGTTTGGTTCAAAACCTACAAAATCCACATTGCTTTCACTATTGCTTGGAAAAGACTCAGAATTTTCTGTTGGAATTTTTGGGATGAGAAGTTATCATTATTGACACTATTTACATGAAAACTATTGTCCTTATCTTTGTTGTTGTTATCAGAACATTTTGGCTATTGTACACTGCAACCTTCATCAGGTGTAAATAAGAAATTGAATATTACATCACTGGATTTGTTTTTTCCTTATATTTACACATAGCTTGTGTATATCACCTGCGCATATATATATATATATATATATATATATATATATATATATAATTATATGAATGAATACTGGATATTATAGTAAATGGATGTTTTTTCATTGCTCAAAAAAGCAATGTCATATTTTTATAAGGGAAGTGATCATTATTTTAATCATCATTTTATTCATATTTTCTTTATTCATTGTTATTATTTAATTATCAAAATACAGATTTGTTTATTTCTTACCTGGGCATCCAAAACTGCACCAGGACATATAAAGAAGTCAAACATTAAAGATCTTTTCATTGTGTCTTAGAATGTGAGAAATTTCCAGGATAGTAAGAAAAACCTTGAACATAGGACTGCTTTGATTGTTTGTATCCTAAAAAAGAAAAACGTTGGCATAGCTGTGCTCTCAGAAACTAGACTAGCTAATTTTGGTCAGCTATAGGAGGTTGATTAGGGATACACTTTTTTCTGGATTGGTAGGCCTGAGACAGCTAAGAGAGAAGCAAGAGTCATGTTTGCTAGTTGGAACGACCTGAAATCTCTACCTGTTGGCATCAATGAAAGACTTATGTCTTTATGTATTTGCATTGGCAGAAATAAGTATGCAATCATCTTTAGTTTCTATGCTCCAAGCATAAAGTCTAGTGATGAAGTTAAGAATTTTTATTCTGAATTCTGCAGCCAGTTGAGAAGTACTTCCATCCATGACACACATCTTCTCTTGGGTGATTTCAATGCATGTGTATGTTGCTATACATCAGTATGGAGTAGTGTAGTTGGTAAGCATTGTATTGGCAAAGCCAACTCAAATGGTAATCTACTGCTATCCCTTTTTAGTGAGTATGGACTCTTGATTATCAACACCATCTTCCAGTTTCCTAACCACTGTAAAACCACTATCATCCAACCACTATCATCACATTGACTATGTGATTGTGAGGTCTTCCTCCAGGAAGGATATAAAAATTTTATTCTGTCTCCATTGGTGAGCATTGATCTGACCATAGGTAAATATGATCCAGGATTAGCTTCTATTTGCATTCCAGTTTGTAACAATTGCACTCCACCAATTCAAAGAGTAGATGTCAAAGCTCTGCAAGACTGACAACTTAAGACTTTTTCAGACCCTTTGTGACAGCAAGCTTGCAGATACCCTGGACAGTGCAGATATTGAATCAACATGGTCCATTTTCAAAAGTGCTGTATATGAGTCATTCCCAGAAACACTTGGATATTTCAAGAGGAAACATCAAGACTGGTTTGACTCAAATGATCCATGTATTCTTCCTCTCTTGAATAATATATACAAGCGCCATCATCAATGGACATCGGACAAGAACAAAGTTATAAAGTGCAATGAATTCAATAATGCCAGAAATCTATGCCAGCATGATGGTGAGTGAAGGCACAGGAATTGCAGGATGCTACTGATAGATGCAACTTTAAATCATTCTATCAGAATCTAAGGGGAGGGCGGGGGTCTTTTGGAACCTGTGTAAAATGGCTCAACTCCCATCTTTTCTTTTGATGGCCACTTTCTAATGAACAAAAAAGAGATCAGTAAACGCTGGGCAGAACATTTCTTAAATGTTCTAAACATCAATGGTGACAAGAATCTTATCAACAACTTACCACAGAGACCCATTTTTGAAAGGCTATCAACTATTCCATATATTGTGGAGGTAAAAAGGGCTATAAAACAACTGAAAAATTCTTGGCAGTATCATTTTGATTTTATTATAATCTCTTATATATAAATATATATATATATATATATTTGTGTATTTAGGCAGCAATCCTTCTTTCATGCACATTTCATTGAATATGACAGACAAGGTACTTTTATTTAGTTTTTTATACAATTTCTCATGCGATATAATAATTTTTTTCTTTTCAGATGATAAGTTATATAAAAACTGTCCAAATGTTCTTTTTATCTGAGCGCTTTTGGCTATACATTTAGCCATTTTCAAGGATTAAATATTTTAATTGTTAAATAAGAAATAGTTTGTTGCATGTATGTTTTATAAAATGTTTTCATTTTTCAAAACATTGTCAAGATATTGTGTCCATGTTCATAGTTGATATTATTAAGTGTTGTTTTTTTTTTGTTTTTATTAATAAGGCTTCCATTATTTTTTTGCATGTAGATGTTGCTATTATATTTGTGTTGTCAACAAGTATGTTATGAATAGTGTCCGGTAGGTCTCCATGAATATTTAAATGAGATCTAATTGAGCTATGGTCAGAAAGGTGTAGAGTGAGTCTGCGTGTCAAACATGTTGTAGTGTGGCCTATATAATTATTTACGAATTTTGATTAATCAGGAATACAATTCCTTAATGGGCATTTAAATTTGTAAATAATATTTACCCTATTTAATTTTGTTCTAAGAGGTGAATTATTATTTTTAACTATAAGGTTAGAGGTTTTAAATTTTTTGTAATAAATAATTAATCTAATTTTTTTTGCTATTGTCAACTGGTGTTATGCATTTTTTTATAATGTTCTTAATTCTATTTTTGTCTTGTCTATAATTTTTGTTCATTTGATTTTTATAAAAAATATTAATGTTATTGTTTATGTTTCTATTCTCGTCATTGCTATTAGCTACCTTAGAGAGACAAATGCCTAATATGGAAATCCAACATTTATATATATAAATGAATTTTTTAATCTGATATCTTTTCTTATTACTATAAACATTATTTTTATTGGGTATACGTGTTTGAGTTGCTATCCCTGTGTTTTTATTTTCTTAAACAGTGAAATTAATACCAACTGGCTTAGATTGAGACGTCCTACTAAAGAAACATTTTGCCTCTCTACATGTTGCTACAGTGTCTACCTACTCAGACAAGTACAATATTATAGGCAGTAAGCATGTGTTTAATTCTTATTAGGTTTTATTCTTAACCTTTCTATTGAGAATTGTGCCACAAAGGTTTCTTCTTGAGTTTGAGCTGGCATTGATGCTTTTGTATATTCTTGGAAATTCCAAGTGAAACCACCATCTTCTTATTTCTCACTTGCCTGTTCAGCCGCTATAGCACACAGAAATCACTTTTTCTGGCTGTACCAGCATGATAGTTCTGTTCACAACAGATATCTCTTTGTGTCTGCTTGTAATAATTGTAAATGTTTTCTCAAAGTGGCTAAGTTTTTGTTTGCTGACAGAATGAATTTTGTTCTTGTGACTACTGGCAGTTCTGTAATAGTGTGTTGAATAAGAGTAAGTCTTCTATTCCTCCTCTCTTCACTCAATTTGAGGTACTAACATCTGCTGATAAAGCAGAATATTTTGCTCCTAAATTCTCTTCAAATTATACTATTGATTCATCTGGAGTATCTTTGCCAGACTTTCCAATTAGAACTGAATCTCTATTGACTAGTATGCATATAACTCCATCCAAGGTTTCTGCTATCATCTCTAAACTGGATCCTCACAAAGCATGTCATATCCTTGCAATAGTCCTTAAGAAATGTGCTTCTGTTCTCTCTAAACGCTACATTAAATACCTTGCTACTTTTTGCTTTCCTATTTATTGGAAATCCTCTTCCGTAGTTCCAATCTTTAAGAACTTTGACAAATTGTCTGATCCTTGTAATATAAGCTTATTAGCCTTCTACCACTTTTTAGCAAAGTAATAGAAACTCTAATCAACTCTGTATTGGTTAAGTAACTAACCTCACAGGGTCTTTTTTCAGATAAGCAATGTTTTTTTTAATAAACCTATAATGTCAAATTTTTTTATAAACCTATAATTAATACCAAATTTTTATGATGAATACCTGAATATACAATGAACATTAATTGGTTAATATATACCCTATTTCTGTTCCTATGTTCAATATACTATGGACATTTTTTTGATTTTCTATATAGGCTTTTAATATTTATTTATGCCACTATATATTTAATCATTAAAGTGCATGAAAGTTTTGAATACCAATGATTTCATGAGTTTGATAAAAAAAAATCAAATTAAGCATAAAAAGTAAATTTTAAAAAAATTTACATTTTTTTTCTTTGCAGAATTTGTTTGGCATAGGTAGATTTATTTTCATGACGTTTTTGTTTTACTGAAAAATTGCATTAACAGATCTGCTTTATACCGGGGCTTATTTGAAATTTTCCATTTTTCCTTATCTTCATTTGTCCAGCATCTGCTTACTTTTTTCAGCAACTGGATTACACTTCCCTTCCAACTTCAGTTTAGACAACGATCTGCTGCTTGTTGCCTAGACATTTGAAGTATCCTCTTCTCCACATCGTTGTATTTCTACCACTTTATACCACCTATGAAAACGTGTTTGTTATAAAAGTACAGGCTACCAGAGCTATTTAGTACTCAGAATGAAATAGGCAATTACCAACGGATTTTACACTGTCAGATTTTATTATGAACATTAATGTTTTCATAATAAAATTAGTATCAATCTACCAAAGTTGGCAAAATTTTCAGAATAAATTTGTATTTATATGATAAATACACCAGATGAATTTCAGCTTATATCTGTTTTATTAGAAATATTTACAATAATTTATTTAGTATTTCTGAAATTTTAATATGCAACTTGAGGGTTGTTCATGTTATAAATAAACATATATAATAATATAGTTCTTGATATTTGCTTTTTTAAAATTTAGATAAATTTACATTGCCATGGGTTGTAAAAAAGATTTAACTGCAAAAGAGAAACGAGATATAAGGTTATTGAGTTATAAGAATACAATATTAGAAATTGCAAAACATTGAAACATTGTTAAGATAAGAATAAGAAAAAAAACTAGCATTAGGCATGTCACATAGATCAAATAAAAGAATAATAAACATGAAAAGTGGAGTAACCAGAAAAGGTAACATTTGAAGAAGCTGGAATCTATCTTACATATTTATAAGTTCAACATTTAGCCATGTGTTGAATATTGAGCAACATCTGGTCTGGTATTTAGAGATTCTTGATGAAATCTGAAAAAGAATCTGTAATGTTATCAGTCCTGACCTGGCATCTTGACTTCAGTCACTTTCCCACAACTGTAATGTTAGTATCTCTGTCCCTTTTCTATAAATATTTCCATGGTAATTGTTCTGATGAACTTTTCCTTTTTGGTACCTAAACTTTATGAATTCAATACTAGACTGGCAGCAAGGTTTCATTATTTTACAGTTGAAATGGCTAGATGTAACTGTGAATTCTATGTTAACAGTTTCTTCTCTTGCACTTCTCACTTGTGGAGTTCTCTTCCAGCCTCTTTCCAATCAACTTTGATCTTCAAAAATTTAAATGCAATGTTGTAATCTTTTGTCTTATTAATTCCTGTTCTTTTGTAGTTCTATATCTTTAATAATGTTTTTCTTTTTCTCATATTCTTTTATACTCGGTAACCCCTTGTGTCTTAGTGACTCTACTGCCTTGCTTGGAGTGAAATGATTAAAAAAAAAGCATCACAAGAAGAAATTATAAGTTTGGCAAAGAAATACATGAAAACTGATTTCTCAGGATCAATTTGTAGTGATGAATGTAGAGCTAAATTGGAAGAACCTGATGGTTAGACTAGAGATTGAGTCCTTCATGGAAATCAGTTACCAACATGACTTAGAAGACAACAGTTGGGAGGTGGAGTTATGTTTGGGGCTTGTATTATAGGTGTCAAAATTATGGCTATTTTAAAGATGGTGATACCATCAAGATAAATACAGATAATTACTGTAAGTTCTTTGACAAAAATGTTTTTGTGTAATAAAAGTCACAACTTAGAAAATTTAAACCAGAGTATATTCAGACAAGATAATTCTCTTTCACATTCTGAAAAGCTATAACCGACCTTGCCATAAAAGATTTCAAGGACACAAAATTAATGGCACTTAACCATAACAGAGTGTGTGGGGGGGGGTGAAATAGAAAACTTGAGGCCTCTCCTTAAAAGAGATGATGATGTGATGGAAAGCAGTATTCAAACAAAGATAATAAAATACAAAGTTATTTTAAAATACAATAAAATACTAAATACTTAAAATTGAAAGAGTAGAAAAGTTATGATGAGGTTATAGAATATCAAAGAGCACAAGTTAAGTATAATATATATATATATGTATGTATGTAAAATAAATTTATTTAGGTGTGTGGGATACTGTTTTAATCAAATGTTTTTATGTTCTCTATCTTTGGATTTATTTATAAAAAAAAAATTGTTGCTATTATAAGCTGAAACTAATATGGCATCCTAAAGCTTTAACAACTTTACTTAGTTAATACTAATTTTATTGTGAAAATGTTGACTACTCATAATAAAATCTGAAGTAGTGTATATTTTTCTAACCTCACCTAGGAATTAATTATCTCAATTTACGCTAAAGTTTTGTTTAATGTAAAATTTTAGCTGACAGTGGGTTAATCTCGAAGCTTACAAATGTTCAAACCAAATTCTTTTTTAAGCCCAATGCACCCACAATTCTGACAACCCAGGTGTGGTGTGTATTGTGCATATATGAGTATTGTAGCATTACTTTTCTATAAATAGTGGTACTTTCTTACAACTTCTGACAGAGCTGTTACATGGAATGGTTTTGGCAAAGAGCTCAATTATTTTCACTCAGCACAAAGATAAACAGAGCCTAATTTTAGAATGATCTGAAATGGGAAGGTCATTGTAGTAGCCATTAAAGCTAGAAGGGCACCCACCCAAGCACTATTCATGGATGGACATTGTTTTTCTTTCAGGTTGGTGTTTGGAAAATAATTTTTCATTTTTTTCTGCTTATCAACAATATAGCTATTAATATGCTTGAAGTATTTATTATGTACTTACCAATATACTAGATATGACTGTTAGATGAATTTTACAAGCATGCAAATGTTCTGGATGAAGTTTGACAAAAATTATGATTAAGTTCACAACAGATTATTTATATCTTTATCTTTTAGGTTTTGTTTTGGATTTTACAAGCAAACAATTTATAAATGTTGCGAACATCTCACTACTCTATTGCTATTTTCATGGCATGTGTTCTGACACGCTACATTTCTTGGTCCCACCAACCCTCACCATTGCAAAAGGGACCCAACATGCCACATACACAAGAATGAATCATTCCTCTTCCCTTAATATTTCATCAGTAAATAGTAAGTTTCACTCAGCTTCTTACTAAAAACTGCTGCTTCTGGTAAGATGTTTTCCCACTTGTTACAATCTTTAATTCTAGGGTTGACGGTTATCTGTCCTGAGTTGGGATGACAGCCAGGACAGATGATCCCATCAAAAATTCTTGTTCCACTAGAATTATGGCAAGGTCATCAACAGATCCTGTTTCTGGAGTGAGAACTGCCATGCGTGCAACTAGCTACTTAGCTGGAAGGTGAGCCCAGTGATGTGGACGATGCTCCCGCACCTGCACAATAAACAAGAACAACTGATGAAAAAGACGAGAAGCATGAAACAGACTGTCACCTCTGGGTGTTGACTTCAATGTCCATTTTTATATTTACATACTCTGATATTGAGCACTTTCACCCTTAAATATAGCATGCCTTAAAACTAGATTTTATCATTATATGTGTGTTTAATCATATATATATATATATATATTTATATATAATGTATGTATGTATGTGTGTGTATATGTATGTGTGTGTATATGTATATGTGTATATGTATATGTGTATATGTATGTGTGTGTATATGTATGTGTGTGTATATGTATATGTGTATATATATGTATGTATGTGTATATGTGTATGTATATAAGTATGTATATAAGTATGTATATATGTATGTATATATGTATATGTATATATGTATATGTGTATATGTATGTATATATGTATATGTATGTGTATATGTATGTGTATATATATGTATGTGTATATATATGTATGTATATATGTATGTATATATATATGTATGTATGTATATATATATGTATGTATATATATATATATGTATGTGTATATATATGTATGTGTATATATATGTATGTGTATATATATGTATGTGTATATATATGTATGTATGTGTATATATATGTATGTGTATATATATGTATGTATGTGTATATATATGTATGTATATATATGTATGTATATATATGTATGTATATATATATGGATATATATATATATATGTATGTATATATATATATGGATATATATATATATATGTATGTATGTATGTGTATATATATGTATATATGTATATATGTATGTATGTATGTGTATATATATGTATATATATATGTATGTATGTGTATATATATGTATATATATATGTATGTATGTGTATATATATGTATATATATATGTATGTATGTATATATATATATATATATGTATGTATGTATATATATATATATATATGTATGTATATATATATATATATATGTATGTATGTATGTATGTATATATATATATATATATATGTATGTATGTATGTATGTATATATATATATATATATATGTATGTATGTATATGTATATATATATATATATGTATGTATATGTATGTATATATATATATGTATGTATATGTATGTATATATAT
>OZ038489.1:24827221-24937789 GCA_964036315.1 Acanthosepion esculentum
AAATATATATATATATATATATATAAATATATATATATATATATATATATATATATATATATATATATATATATAATATATATATATATATATATATATAAATATATATATATATATATATATATAAATATATATATATATATATATATATAAATATATATATATATATATATATAAATATATACATATATATATATATAAATATATATATATATATATATATATAAATATATACATATATATATATATAAATATATATATATAAATATATATATATATATATATATATATATATAAATATATACATATATATATATATATATATATATAAATATATACATATATATATATATATATATACATATATATATATATATACACACACATACACATATATATACATATATACATTTTTGAAAACATATAGTTTTCGACACATTTACAGACAAAAGTAAATAACCACCTCCACATATAATTGAACACTCGCACATCCGCATATAAATTAATACATGCACCCGCATAGACACATATAAGGATAATAGGTATGCATATACAGACCTACGTACATAAACATACACATAGATAAGCATATATAAATATATTGACCCATACGTCGACGCAGAAAAGTAAATAAGGCAAGTGAAGAAATACATATAAAGATGCAACTATATACAAGCACACACATACATACATACACATCTAGATGTACATACATAAGCACGCATGCATATATGCATATAAACTAAATATATATATAGACACTTACAAATACAAGTGTATACATGAAAAATTAAACAAACGTAAATTAAAACGACATGAGTATAAAAATGCATATACACATCCGCTAGTACATATATATACACACATACATACGCAACTCCATATAGATATATACACATATATATCTACAGACATACATATACATACATACATACACACATACAAAAATACGTATTCACAAATATATATACGCATATATACATATACATATATATATATATATATATCTATATATATATATATATACATATATAAACACATATACACACATACATACACACACATACACATATATGCACACACACATACATATACAAACACATATACATATATACATAAACATATAGACACATGCATAAAAAAGGAAAAAGAAATAAGCATATATAGACCAACTTATATTCTAATAATATTCCAACAACATTATGATAAAATATATTAAAAGTTAATCATAATTTAAGAAAAGAACAACGGTCTGTAAGCAATTAAAGGTACTTTATCAACAAAAGTAGATTTTAGTTTGTATCTATGATACACTCCAAGACACTAAAGCCTACATACAAATACACATACAATGACACACCAACATATATTTATAAATATCTAATCATATATAAATACCCATATCGACACATCCAGATAAACAATACACAAACAGTCGAGGGCAACCATATAAACACCCACACATACATATAAATATACACCTATATACATACACATATACATAAACATATACATATTTAAACATACATACATATACACATATATGCATATATAAACCTATACATACACATAGAAACATACATACTACATATACATATATATATGCACACTCACACATACATATACATACATATGCAATATGCATACACATATCTACACTCACACAAGTACACACAAATATCCCCATATACCCATACACATACTCACACATTTAGTGGTAGACACTTACCAGAATTTACTCCCTTACTCATACACATAAACAGGTTAACCTATGATAGAAGCCAATATACACAACCATATACCTTCATAAAAAAAAAAAAAAAAAAATACATATATATACCCCTATATACACATATACATATCCTACAGTAGAAATAACTCTACATAACATACAAATATATACATCTAAATACAGACACGTATGATACTTTGTAAGTACGCAGTACACATTCATATCGATAAGGTGACTATCATGCTAAAAAGGTAATAGTCTATTAAGTTTAATTTATCATTATCATAGAAAGTATATGATTTCTATACTAAGTTAAATTTAAGACGATGCTTACAGTTAACTGTTAGTTCATATCTTTGATTTAAAAGATCAGTCTTATTTTTAAATCTAATTATTTCAAGTTTCTCGTTAAGGCATAAGTAACACGGGGCATATAGTGAGTTACATGTCCGGGCCTTTCTAATTAATTTCCATTTAACCTTAGGTGTTTTATTTTTCTCTTTTAGACTCCAAAAGTATTTGGATAATGAAGTCATATATTTATAGTTACTATTATTAAAAGATTGCAGATGACCCCGCCAGCGTTCCTTGAATGGTCTCATGGTGCAACCTATGTAGAATTTCTTTATATTTGGATTTTCTAGTGTTGATATAGTACTGAGATAAACTACAGAGCTAGTTAAACAGTTATTATTTAGTGGACAATTATTGGGATTCCTGCAGTTACATGATTTATTATTTGTGTCATTTTGCTTAATGTTGCTTTGTGCAACCTTGTGGGTTGTCAGGCTCTCCGAATTTATATACTTGCTGAATATACTATTGTTATGTTTTTTAATTATTTTTTCTAGGTTATCAGCACAACTATAGCTTAACTTAAGAGTATTAGAGTTAAATATTTTACTGAGTGAGTTGGTTCCAGATTTGGGGAAATGTTTTTTAATGAGGTTTAGAAACAGGTGCCCCAATTTAGTTTTAACCATAATGTTAAAAGGGGGAGTATACCATATGATTTTTCTAGATCTCTTTCTACCATTATTGTTGCTATTTATAGGGCTTTTATATTGAATATTAATATTTTTATATCCACTATTTTTAAGTGCGAAATTGTAAAGGTCTCTATGCTTATTAAAAATATCACTGTTTGAAGAGTTGTTACTGATCCTACATTCAATAGAATAGGGTATGTGTTTGATGATTGCAGGGGGGTGGTTAGAATTTGGATGAACGTATATTTGATTGGAATTAACTTTTACATATGGTTGGTATGTGTTGCTAGTGAGGTCTAGGGTGACGTCTAGGAAGTCTACTTGTTTAACATTAGTGGAAACTATTACTCTGAGACCTAGATCCTTAAATACCTTATGTATCATTTTTCTAATACGATCTACTTTAATTTTAGTGGAATTCCTAACTACTAATAACCCGTCGTCCCTATATAATCCTACACTATCAGAATCTAGGCAATCAAATGCACTTAAATTATACAAAAGAAATAATCCAACAAGATCAGAAGCTTCAGCAGAATCCAGATTTCCCATTGAAATGTCAAATTTTTCGTTACAGGACTTTTTGGTCCACTGTTCATCTTTGTAGATTAGAACCGAATTTCGGCACTCCATGATGGTATTCACTTCTCTTTCAGAAATGTTGGAGTATTCCCGAGCGAAATCCAGGGCACAAGTGAACAGATTTTTGGATATAGATGGATAATAGTCTGTAATGTCAAACTGTATGAAGGTACATTTATCCTTAAATCCGATGTTGGTAAACCAGTTGATGACATCCGCAGTGTTAATCCATTGTAGTAGTCCGAGGGTTTTCTTTATGGAGTGGTTGGTTCTTTCTAAGATGTTCTTACTAATCCTGCCGATTTCCGGTCTAGTTGGGTTTATAATCCTAGTTGATGGCTTAGATCTGAAATCGGGTTTGTGATCTTTTAATAAAATATAGGCTTCTTTAGATTGTAATTTACTAACTCGATCACTTATCTTTAGTTTATCAGTAATTGATTTGCTGATAGAGTTAATTTTATCAATTTGGTTAAAATTGTCCGTATTAATTTTTTTGTAACTACTGGTTAGACTATTTGTTACTAATTTGTCATATATCCCTTGATACTGCAAATTGCTATAATTACTGAAAAAATACGAAATATCAATCTGAAATTGAAAATTGGGACTTAATTGCTTTCATGCTTACTCACTATACATAATAGTACAAATTATTTCATTGGATAACACGTATCTATGAATTTTACATAAAATATTTGACAATACCTCTTTTGCATATAACCTCTAGATGCATTTTATATACGTATACGTATGTGTATATATATACGTATAGGTATGTGTATATATATATATATATATATATATATATATATATATATATGTTCATTTTAAACCCTTTATTTGATAGGTTTAGCATAATTTTTCAAGTTCTCAATACAAGACTGTTTTCAGTTTTTATTAGAATTTTTTAATTCTCATTGTGCCTTATTACTATGAAAGTAATTATAGAAAAGGAACATGGAAGCAACTTTACGGTCATAGGAAAGTGACTGATACCAAGACACCAGGTCAGAGCCAATAATATTGGATTTTATCAAGAATCTCTAAATATATAGTATGAGTACTGGACCATATGTGGCAGCAATATTCAACGCATGAGTAAAAAGTAAACTTATAGATATGTAATATACATTCTGGAGAGAAAGATTGTGTAGCACAACACAATGAACAAACTTTTTTAGCAATAGACCTCGCAATGGATTAAATATAGTCATTACATTTCATGTCAGTCAAGAACATTAGATTGGTGACTAGGTCTCGGCATTTTACTGTATAACTACCTAGATGCAACCATTAGTTCTATTCTAATAATTTATTTTCTCACACTTCTCTCTTGTGGAAATCCCTTCTGATTTCTTGCTTCCCTGCAACTTACAATCTTTAACAATTTAAATGCAACATCGTTCGCCATCTTCTGTCTTCCTGAATCCTGTTCCTTTATTGCTCTTAGTCTCCTAGTGATATTATCACCTTGCTTGGGGTGAAATAATTAGAAAGAAAAAAATGCAATACCAAAGAAACTTTTCAAAATCCAATGTATATAAATAGAATGGCATCACTGATATTTCTTAAGAACACTTGATCTCTTCTTAAAACTTAAGATAAATGTCAAAATGAAATTAGAAGGAGTTTTGTCTGGGATTTTGAGATGAGTGGTCAATATTCAGTTTGTTTTGTTTTTGACTATCAACTTCTTGGTAGTTGTTTTAGAATGCTTTTGGAATATCCATTCTCTATGTCTGGTTATTCTGATGTCTGTTTTTAAAGGCAAAACTAACAAGTACCAGAAGTGTATGGGATAGTTTCACTTAAAGCAGGTTGGAGAATAGACTGGTTGAAACATTGTGGGGAGAAGATAGTAAAGAAAACAAAAAACAATACATTGAATGTTGAAGTGTTTCATTTGGTTTCACAAGTGAAAAAATTCAGTTTAGCAATATCTTTGTTCTCTATGTTGATGTTTTTTTTTTATATATTTATTCTAAGAATTGGTGTAGTTAGATTTTCAACCATGTAAATCTGCTTTATTAGTGCAAAAAAGTATGAAGTTACTTATGTCCTGTACACATCAGATACACACATCAGGAGAAAAATCCCTTTTAAAATACTGTATTACTAACATCATGAATGTCATCATTAAAACGTGAACAAATGGGAAAGATCTTGTGTGTTCATTACATAATGGAAAAGGACATAGCTGAGCTAAAGGGCAAAAAAGAAAAAAGGTAGTCAGCAATGATATGAACTGAAATTAACTTTTGCATTGGGACGAATAGCACCTAGCTTTTATATGATAAAAATTTTATTTTTATGTAAAATTTTGCTTGCTTTGTTGGTATCTTGCAATTGCAGAAATAGATTAGCAATGGCAATTTTTCCTCAAGGCAAAGGTGAATGCTTACAAGCTCAGAGATGTATCACTTATGTTTTATATCAACATATATATTGAAAAGTTGACCAACCTAATAATAATAAAAATAATCACTTGAACTAACATTATTTGATATTGCGTCAAAAACAGCTATCTTGCGACTTTTGTGTAACAAGTAAGTATGAGTCTGTAGTTAAGATCGGAAAAGCTAATAAAATTTACTTTGAAAAAGAGAAAGTTATAAAATCCCCACACTTTGTTTAAGTAAAATAGATAAATAATAATATTAAAACACGCATGCACACGCACGCGCGCGCACACAGAGAGAGAGAGAGAGAGAGAGAGAGAGAGAGAGAGAGAGAGAGAGAGAGAGAGAGAGAGAGAGAGAGAGAAATCAATTTGTTGAAAAGGAAAAGATTGAAAATGAATTTTTAAAAAATAGAAAAATGAAAACGTCAGTAAAATAAAGAACGTTTGGAAAGAAGAAAAGAGAAGTGCATTGAGAGATTGAAAGAGAGAGGGGGAAGGAAAGCAAAAAACAATTAAAAGGATAAATGCAATCAAGAGAACAAGGAAAATGGGAATAAAACAGAAAAAAATCAGAAAAAAAACTTAACACTAAACAGAAATAAAAGAAATAAAAATAAAATGTCTGATAACGACCAATTCTAGAATTAATAAAAAAAATTAACATAAGATTTGAAAAAAAATGTTCATTCAATTTTATTTTGTATGTAATAAGAAATTCTTTGAATTTTATTCCTAAATTAAAAATATACCAATAAATGAATAAAAGTTTACTCGTTAATTTAATGGAATGGATTTTTTTTTTAGAAATTTAAAAAAAAGTAAAAAAAGTAAAATATAGCAAGTTTTATTCTTAACCTTTCTTTGTCCTCTACTGAAAAAATATCGTTATTTTAAAAAAAAAATCTAGAATAAAACAATTAATTAAAATAAAGAAAGTTGCAAACTGTCATCCAGGAAATTGCATTGTTATCTCCACTCGCTACCCATTAGTATTGTGTTCCCGATGTAAGTAATTACCTTAAAAACTTGCGTTGGAGAAAAAAAGAGACAAACAGACAGAGAAACTAACTTGCAATGAATGAATGAAAAGAAAGAGGAAAAAAAATTTTTTTTTTTTTTTTTTTTTGCGGCTCTTTAAAGTTACAGCTGGGACATAAAATAGAAATGGACAGATGAAGTGTCTTTCATCGTGATGACCGAAGGAGGAGATTAATTCATCGTCTCGGCAAAAATAATGACAATAAGAATATTATTAAATGAAATGTGAAGGATGAATCGGTCTCTCTGGAGACGTCTGTTTAAATGTCTTTTCGCCGAGTCGGAGATTTTAAGAAAGTAGATAAATAAAAACAAAGGAAGGCAAAAATTAGATCATAATAATAATTAATAAAATAAAATGATGCTAATCCTTCAACTTCATTTTTTGTGAATGAAATAGACTTGAAAAACGAAATGTCGAAACTGGGACAAAAAAAACCGTTAGTGTGAAAGTAAAGAGATCGTGAAATGAGAAGGATTGTGTAGTATTGTCGTGTGTGCATTTGCTTTCATCTTGCTTGATAGTTGCAGTGTCGGGGGCGAGTTGGTTTCGTGTGCGTTGTGTGTATGTGTACTTTCTCTTTGTTCTTGATAGAGCGTTTAGTTCACATAGTAGACAGGAAGAAGACATGTGAGAGTTAAAATTTAAAGCCACATAATGAAGAAAGTGGGGCTGGAGAATTTGACACTCGCAGGACATAAGTGCAAAAAAGGTGAAGGCAAATGTGGGGTAGAGGGAAACAGTGAGTAACCTACCTGACGAGCTTGTGTAAATAATGGATGACAGAACAGGGGCTGAGAGGGATAAAGCGGGACTTAGTGCTAGTAAGGGATAGGAAGTTGTGGACAGCCATGATCGCTCGCCTACTGAATGGACACGGTAGATAAAAAAAAAGGAGGGAATATTGTGTTACGACTCGGACAGTCTTTTTTAAGTGTTATAAGGAGGTTCCTGGCTTTCCTTGAAAAATCGGCATTCGGAATATTAGGCTTTTTTTTATATTTTAATTTTAATTTGAACTCGATTATTGGCCTCTGACCCCTTGCGAAATTCCATGATCTCGGCCACTTGTGAAAGTGGTGTGGGTGAGTGTATGTATGTGTTTCAGTTTAAATCACTTGAATGTACTCATAAATTAAAATTCGTATTAACGTGACTGTAAGACAGATTATATGCAGATACTTTTTTTATTGTACAGTACACTAAAGTAAATAAATAAATACTGTATGATGTTTATGTGTGTGTGTGTACCTCTGTCTGCATTAGTGTGTGTGTGTGTGTGCGTGTGCATCTGTCTGCTTTGGTATGTGTGTGCGTCTGTCTGCATTGGTATGTGTTTTTCCTTGTATCTGTCTGCATTTGTGTGTGTGGTGCTCAAGTATTGGAATTTTCAAATAGGTTACGTGCTTGTGCACTTGTTACATGACAGTGCGTGTGTGTGTGAGTGAACATATGTGTCCTTGCAACTGTATCCAGGTATGTTGATGTGTGCGCTTTTTCGGATTTAAAATGCAAAGCAAATTGGAGACATGAAGTTTTTGTATATGCATGATTGAACTTGGACTGTGAATTATTTGTCTACACAGCGGTGTTTTTTCGACGTTTCTGAGTGAACGGTTTGGGGTCGTGTTTTTATTTCTTTCTTTAACAATTTTTATACTGCATACAAATATTTGTAGCTATTTTTCAGTGTTGAGAGTGTAAAAAGAGATTAACTGTATTTTCTATTGTACGGTTGCATGTTTGCATGTAGAAATCTGCCTGTTGTACGTTTTCATTCTTTTAGAGTGCTCGTGTGTTATTGTGTGCGTTTATATGCGCCTGATGGTTAGTTTAAGTTTGTGTATGTGTTTGTAACTCTGTGTACTTTATGACAGACTGAATTGTAGTCGATTATTGAAGTGCCATATTTTTTACCTGTTTTTGTAGTGTACAACTCATACATGTGTTCGTGTCGTTGACGGTAGTTTTCCCTCTAGTTTGTTTATGTACCATGCCTCTTCCAGCAAGTAGGCAACTATGGCTCTCCACGACTTCTTTTCTTTAACATAAACTGTGCGTTACCATGGTTGTTCTCAGGAAACATAGTGAAGTGGTCTTTCACTGCCTCTTCTACAGCTTCGAATTCAGAATTCTTCTCCTAGATTGGTTGCCAACCAAGGCTAGACTCCAGTTTGCTATTTTTAATTCATATCTAGGAGGAGAAGAGGTGGATTCATACCTTTCCCAATGCTAATTTTAGTGTGAAGGGAACAATATTAAGTGTCTTAGTTGGAATTAGAATTTGGCTCGCCGATTTCATTTTTCGTTCTGTTACGGACGAATGTTGAAAATATTACAGACAGAACAAGTGAGTGACGAGTAAAAAGGAAAACGGGAACTACGAGGAAATTGATATTTACAATTTTTGCAACACATAATGAGGAAAGAGGGTTTAGAGAATTTAACACACGGGATCTATTGAAAGCTGGATGGGGCAGGGGAAAACCGGGTAATCAATCTAAGTGAATGGATGTCAAAACAAGGTCAAAGGTGGGTAGGAGAGTGTCAAAATAACAGACAAAATAAAGTTGTGGAGAACCATGATCGCCCATGCCCTAACTAAAGGGCATTATTAAAATAAAAATAATTTTTTAAGAAGACTAAGATACTCTTCTTACTTAACTTAGTCCGTCACACATAGTGCTCGATATTATCGCGGATTTTACAAGGCTAATCAAACCACTTTATAACAAACTACTTTCACTTTTTAAAACCCAAATGAATTCTCTCTCACGCCCACCCACACATACACAAGCGCACCAACGAATACTCTGGGTATGACCCTGAGAACTCTCAACTCTCTGTCCGCAATACTGCCAATAAGCCACACCAGCAAGTGTATGTGTGTGTGCGTTTTGCTTTTTTTTTTTTTTTTTTCTAATGAGGAAGTTAAGAGACCAGTTTGCCACTCCTCGTCCTAGGGCTGGTCCACTTATTTGTGTTGCAGATCCTCCTTGAAATAATAGAGGGAGGTGATAGATACATTCACGCTCTACATTTATACAGTATAGATCATCAGCTGATCTATAAATAGTTGTTCGCATACAATGGTACTGTTCGCGTGCAGGTGAACACTGAAACTTACAACAACAGCCAGTTTGTAAGTGATCTTGTTTCTTTTCTTTTTTTTAAAATTATTATTTATTTATTTCACCACTATTTGCAATTTGTTGCCTCTTTTTTTTTTTAAAAGTAAAGAAGCAAGAAGTGCGAAGAAGGTTGTTACTGTCATGGTGATGTTGGTCTCGGTCGTCTGCTGCTTTTACTCTTTGTGTATCTTCTTTCTCCTTGCTCTTTTTCTTATTCATTGACTTTCTTTTTAGAAAAAATTCGTTATTATTAAGATTTTGTACGCATACAAAATAATTGACCGCAGTGATCTAGGACCTACTGAGACTGTAACAAGCACAGGGTGGGCAACCTTAAAAAGACCCCCTGCGGCCTGCTGTAATTAATCATCATATGTATTTTTTGTTTTGTTTTTAGTAATTAACGCTTTTTATACGTATATTGACGATTTCTTTTTTTTTTTTTAGCATGAGATGCAATGTGTTTTGTGTAGTGTACTTAAAGTAGTAAACTAAAAACTGTAAGTCTCGATTCCCGCTTGTGGTTGATTCCGGGCCGGGACACTTAGAAGTTCTAAGTGTCTTTCTTTGATTTTTATTTGCCATAAAGTTGTTTTAAACGCAAATTAAAAAACGGAAATACCTGAAGAATATAGAAGAATTTCGATGAATGTAGTTTGAATTTTGCTGACCAGGAAAAAAAAAAGCTTGCGGTTGAGCAATAGGAAGAAAAAGTTAAAAGTAAAAGTAAAACTGTAAAAATAAACAAATAAGAAATAAATCCCCAAAAATTAATTTTTTTTCTTTGTGTCAGGACGTGACCGATGAAACTTGACTTGTGTCATGTGTATTATTCGACAATATCTTTTTTTACTTTATTTCTGGCAACCAGATCCGTAGTGTTTGACCGAGAGTGGGAGGGAATTGGCTTTTTTAAACACCGAAGGTAAATTGGTCGTTTTCAAGTTTTCAGCTTCTGTTAAGTAACTAACTACTCATGTTCTTTCTATTAGTGAGATGTGTGTGTGTGTGTGTGTGTGTGTGTGTGTGTGTGTGTGCGCACGCGCGCATTTACAAGGACAGCACACTAAATTTAAAACTTTTAATTTAGTAGTGAAGTTTACATTCAGCTCTTACACACACGCGCACACACACACACACATGCACCCCCCCCCACACAGACACACCTTTCAGGAAAACTCGATCCACACTTGTTTACTTTGTTTTGTACTTAATTACTATTACGAGGAATTTTTTTTTTTATAAAGAAAAACAAAGTGTATGTTGCTTTTTTTTATTTCATTCATTTTGTTCGCATCTGCACAAATAGTTATTTTGCCGGCTTTTCATCACCTCCTTTTACGTAATGTGACACGTTTACACGCTTTGGAAATTCCCATCACATATTCACTCATGTGTACACACACATGTGCATCTTACGATTTTTTTTCTTTTTGCACAAGGTCAGATAAGGTGGAAATGTCGTTTAGAAAGATTACATTGTAGTTGTACTAAAAAAATGCTTTAAAAAGGTTTGTTTGCCTAGAAAATAAATTCAACACAGGACCAACTCTACTATCAGACTTTAAGGCAGATCTAAGCTTTATAGACTGGTACAAGGTCACTCACACTAAGTGAAAACTAAACGAACATCAAAGAGTAGTGAATATATGGTGTGCTTCGCTAACTCGACACATTCTTGATATTTTTTTACATTTTGATACAGCGGGGTCCTTCATGAGGGTCGCACTTGCTACATAAATGAAATTTGAGAGACAAGTCATCGAAAACTAAGTTTTTTTTTCTGTGATAGGCGACCCTAATCACTTGTCTTCATCACATGCATACGCATTACTCCATTACACATGGGTAAAAAAAAAACACTTGTTTCTAAACAAACACTATATAGCGTTGCCGTTCGGCTAACGTAAATTAAATACATCAGCAGAAGCATTCACTACAGGTGCGTACACACGAAAGGTACTAAGTCACACGCTTGCGTGTACGTTGTGCAGAGACATTGATGATATTTAATGACTGTTAGTTTAAGTAACAGGAAGAAGTTTATTTTTTACCAAAAAGACTGTTGAATCCGCACAGTGGCATACATTTCTCTTGCAAACACTGTCGCCAACAGCAACAAAGCTTTTTGAAATTTTTCAAAATGAAGGTGAGAATTGATTATTTTGCACTTACTTTTTTTTTTCCGTCATTTATTTATTAATCAGTGTTCAACTTCAAAAAATCAACTTACTAGGGTGCCTCTGATTTTTTTTTTACATTTTGTGTACAGCAGTAACATTTCAAACATTTAATAATCAAAATATTTAAAAATAATGTAACTGCCACACACACACACACACACACACACACACACGCTTGTTGAGTTAGAAACGTTGTCTGTACTCAAAACAACACAAAAATGTTTCTGCTAGAAGCAATTTCCAAAGTTCATAATATTTTTTAGAATTGTACTTAATAACAATCCAGTGATATTTACCTCGATTGTTTATTTCCGTTTCCAGCTTCATCTTTACATTCCATTCAACATTCATTCATTATCTTATTTCAATTTTTTTACAAAAAAAAAAAAAAAATGGGGAGAGGAAAGAAAGAAAAGAAACTTTTTAACAAATTCACTATTGTTATTATTTGTCTTTTGTGGCAAAAGTGAAAGTAGCTGTTGTTTTCTTTTTCGTCTTTAATTTTCATTTTGATTTTTTTCCTCGTTCTGACCTTTTTTACTTTTTGGTAAGAAGACTGTTTTGCTGCAACAGGCGTTTCATTGTCAACTTTTATAACTAAGTTTTTTTTTTTTTCACTTACCCTGAAATACTCAAACAATTTTTTTGAAGTTATTTAAAAAAAAATTTTATATTCACTATGGCAAAATTCTTAAAAATCTTAAACCGAACTTAACCGAAATTCTTTGTATTTTTTATTTTTTTTTGGGACTAGTTGTTAATTTCTTGTTTACACAAGGATCACAGTTTGTCAGGATTGTAGGGTAGGTGTTTTTTTGTTGTTGCTTCTCTGGAGTAGACGTTGGTTTCTTTCTGAAAGTTAAAAGTACAGAGTCGTATTCGAACCTACCTCGTGTTATTTCGAAAAATCAAATCTTTTCTCCTTTTTATTTATTTGGTTTGTCTACTACTTTTTCTTTTTTTTTAATATCCCCTAACATTCCAGTGCTGACGCTTCGTGTTGAATAATAATACCCTAAAAAGAAAGTTAAAATGTGAATACTACAAAAAAAATAATGTGTAAAATGCAAATAATTTATCAAAATCGAATTAATATTTCTAGATAGGGGGAAAAATGTTGATAAATATAAAAAAGAACTGAAGCTGGCGATATTCCACTCCAGGCACGAAGCACAAGATTGACAGTTGACACGCAAGTCATTGATTATAAACTCAGTTGGGTGCCTTCCTTAATTCCTTCCTTCCTTAAACACTAACAGCGTTCAGTCCAGCGGTGTAAAATCTTCTTCATTCAGTATCCACGACCGTAAGAATCAATTAATTGTTTGTAGTAGTCCTATATTTTATTTTGTTTGTTATTTTGCATTATAACAGGGAATTTTTAAATACCATTTAGAAGAGTATTACAAATTTTACATTACAAGTAAGGATCTGAGGTGAAAAAATCATACCGAAGAAAAAACGTTTTGAACACCTTTTTTAGTTTTTAAGATGCTACATTTTTTTTAATTTTACCGTTTCATACGTAATACTCAGTTTTCAAAATATAGGACCTAGGTTAACATTCCAGTTAAGGCATTATTCACAGAACTTTTAAGTTGTCTTTATAAATAATTATGTTTTTGTGCTTCTTTATGGGATGGATTCCAAATCGCCTTTTGGCGTTTTTCCCACTCTGATTGATTATCGGTAAGCAGTTAGAAAAATCGCCCAAAGAAATAGTCTAAAAAAAATGTTTGACCAATGAAATTTATCTAAGTTTTATTTTGACTAAATAACTACAAGTGGTTTTCCAGAATTTATAACTCAATTTTTATTGATTAATTTGGCAAATTCTCAATGAGAGATGAATTAATTTGATTTTTTTGTTTGATTGTCATTGTTTTGTCATTTTCTTTTTTGCATTTCTTCTGTTTAGTTTACTTTTCACGAGAATGTAAATAGCAAATAGAAACTCTGTACTAAATAAACAGTTAATAAACAGAGCAACTTTTTTGTCATATATGCACACGCGTACACACACACGCGTATATATACACACACACATTAACTTTGGAGTGTTGTGCATCAAAGATCAAAGTGTAGCTTCCGCCATAAAAATAACAAGGGAAGTAACTTATACTCTGCCTTGACATTAGTGTTGTAATTCGCATAATTGATCACAATAATTAATCTATCGTTGAGGTATAGAGAAATTATATCAAAAAATTAGGGAAAAAAATACCTTTCAAAATTGTGTAGTAAAAAAATTTGAAATCCTGAAGATGGAGTTTTATTCTCCCCCGTTTTTTTTTTATTAAGATGATACTGTTTACTGTTATTAAGATGATATTGTTACTTTTTTTTTGCCTGTTCAATTCTGCCTCTCTTGTTGTATCTCCAAAAATTTGCTATAAAAGAGGATAAATGACTAAAAAAATACCCAAAACATAATAAAAAGAAAATTTTATAATTTGTTATTATTAAGAGGAAATATCACAGTATATTTTGATATAATTTTTTTTATCCGTTTTAGAACCTTGAACACTTTCGTTAAATTTTATTTTAGCATCAATTGGACTTTAAATTTGCATAAGTAATTTTGAGCATTTTTTGCAGTCAAAAACACATTAGTTTTTAATTTCCTGCAAAAATCAGATAATTGTTGGATTTAAATTAAACTTTCAGGATTGATTCAGAAATGAATGAAATTATTTATAAGCATTTCTTTTTGAGAAAATCTTTGTAAAAAAAAAAAAAAAAAAAAATAATTTTTTTAGCCTTTAATTTTTATGAAATTTCTAGAAATTCTTTTTTTGTACCAGTTAACATTTATAGTTGTTATAAAGACAAGTCTTCAGAGAATTTAAATAATCAATTTTGTGGGGAACAGGAATACACCCAGTTATACAAAAAATAGCCCTGAATTGTAAAATAAAAAATGCAATAAAACTAAGAAATTCTTTAGTTAGAAAAGCTTTTAGTTGCTTTTATAGATAAAATATATTATGGACACTTTTGTTTTAAGAAAATTTTTTGGATGAATAATAAATTAGTACAAGAACTGGTTACATTTTTTTAAATTTTAATTAGAATTATTTGTAAACTTTTAAAATTCTGTATTAATTTATAGCAGTCAAGTGATAATATTATTAAATTAAAACTCTATTTACTAATCATAAATTGAAAAGCTTACTACAATTCAACAAACCCCAGTATTCTCAAAGGAATTAGAAATTTTTTTTTTGTATGTATAAACATGTTGATTTTTATAAATATGGATATCTATACAGGACATTATAAGAAAATAAGAAAAGTTCCTGTATTAATTTTCTTAACAAGAGTCTTTGTAAATAAGGCTATAAAGTACCTAAAATTCAATAAAATATTAGATTGCTTAAAATATTTTCTTAAAATTTTAAGATTACTGAGTAGTTAAAAAAAAATTATTAAAAAAAAAATTAAAAAGAATTTCTTTCAGTTTTGTTCCCCTTACTTAAATTTCCCCAATAGGCTGTCAATAAATCACTCAACATGTCAGAGCAGCACCTTTCTGTATTAAAGAAAATGCTTTTCTGCAATAATTAAAACTAAAAGTAATTAATATTTTTTCAGGGCAGATTAATTAAACTTTAAACCAGTTAATTTTCCTCAAAAAACGTTTCAGAAAAATATATTTTATTTTTGAAAGATTTTATAATAAAGAGAATTATATTGTGTTGAAAGATTTGTCAATATGGATGAATCTATAAATTTTACTGACAGGTAGAAAAATACAGCAAAGTATTTTGCTTACTAGGAATATTAACTTTAATCTATTAGGTTGGAATCTCTATCTATAAAAGGCAGGATGTGTTTGTGTGTGTGTAACGAATGCACAGCCGCAATTTTCGACGGATTTGCACCAAAATTTACATGCACATGCTCCAAGTTAGTGGGAAGGCCAAGACTGACTTTGCATTTCCCAACTCCCATCAATAGTGGAAATAATCGATTTTTTTCATGCTTCTACGGCAGTTTTTATGTAGTTTGCGGCCATTTTCTACTTGTCTCATTCGCTTGCTTAAACTCAACGTTGATTCTGATTCCGCAGAACTGGGATGGGTGTGAAAAAGTATTTGTTGTTAACATTCATTTTCATTCGGTTTTTCCAGTTACGAGTCCTTTTTTAAAGCTGATCGTTTTGTGTTCATTTTGTTTAGTTCTTTTTTCGTAACAGATTTAATGTTTAGTATAGAGCTTAGAAAAAATTTGCAGTGTGAGATAGGCAAGAAGTAAGGCATGTAGCAACATCAGCACAGCAAAGGGCACTCCTTTAAAGGCAAGGAAGGGCAAAAATATCTTAAGTCAAGTGATAGCGATTGCTGTATGAGTCGTATGATTTTTGAATCAAGCACGGGCAACGCCAGGCCATGCTGCTAGTTAAAACTAAAATTAAAGCTTTAAGAAGAATTTTTAATTTCTTAAAATGCATTTTAAACTTAGATATTATTTTTTTTTCTTTTTGGAGATACCTTGTTTAATATAAAGTTTTATTCTTTTTTTAGTTTTTACTTTCTGTCTCTTCATCTCCCAATTTCTCTAGTTTACTGACCAAATTTAAATTAATTTTTTCAATTAGTTTTGCCATGAAGCAATGGTTAGTAGCAAGCCATTCTTGCAATCACTTGCTGCTGTTATAAATTCATGCCTCATTGCATGATTGTGGCCTTGTATCGAACTAAACCCAGCTTAATATCAAAGACTGCTTGCTGTAGAATAATGGTGAAGCAGTTGGTTTTATAAATGGCTACTTATTGTGAATTCAATCTCAAGTTCTTTTTACTTTTTGTCTTGTGTAGTAAGCTCAGTTTAATACTAAAAGACACCATGACATGGTGGGGTAATGGTTAGGAAGATATCTTGCAGTTGCTGACCAATACCATAGTGAGTTCAATCCTTATTAGGAACACCTCCATGTGTATTTGTTTATAAAACAGAATAATATCACATTGATTAAACATGAGTCTCTTATTTTTCGATTCTCCAACAATTTTGTAGTGTTCCCCTTTTTTCTATATTTTAGATAAAGTACATGTATTTGGTTGTATTCAATGTTATCATTGCCACTACTGGTCAGTGTTAATAAACTGCTTTCTTTCGACTAACCAGCCAACCAGCACTGCTGACCATGCCCCCCCACTTGATACAATGCCTGAATGAAACACTGTAACTGATTTTTTTTATTGTTGCTTGTAGTTTGTGCCAACAGACCAGCTTTTTCTTTGTTCCTTGCTTTTTGTTACATAAGTAATATAATTGTTACTTCATTTTACTCTTAGACACATATGCGTTTAAAATGAAGGTGCTCGTTATTAGACAAGTACTCTTGTATGTGTGGAAAATTTCATTGTATCTAGTTTAGTAGGTGACGAAGTGAGGTATGATTCTCCAAGAAAAAAAACAGACCACTGTTTTATGTTTCAAATCTATTGATCAATGAAGTTATAAGTAGGTTCATCTACAGGTTCAAATGATAAGGAATGTGGAACACAATGTTTGTGAGTACTTTAAAATTAAATAAAAAAGATTAAAAAGATCTTAAAAGCTCTTTGTTACTAACTTCTGTAATCTGGCAATGCACTTAGGAAACAAATCCATGGTTTCTGTGAAATGAAAAGAAAAATGCCTGAATTGCTATAAACAAACCAAAGATAAATGTTACTGTTTGACAGTTTGCTGAATTTTTATTATTCTCAGTAATAAATGCTTTATAATTTCAACTTTTGATAAGAATTTTGGTATCACTGGGATGTTTCATGACACTTTTTTTAATCAAAGTTTTGCATTATCTAACAAAAACTCAACAATAGTGCCATTGTTGTTATTTTTTTTTAAAGATTTGTCAAAAGATTTGTTTTATAAAGTATTTTTTCTAAAAGTCTTTTGTTAGCAAAAATTGCTTACATGAATATTTACTGAAAATGTCTAAAGTTTTATATGCAAGTTGTTTATTTTATGTTTGTTAAGGAAACTAAAAGAAAGATAATCTTAAATTGATCTTTGCTATTTTCATTCATAAAAAAAATGAAATGAAAGAAAGAAGAAAAATGTTTATTTACTTACCAAGAAAAAATATGGGCAATTTTACCCAATCTGATCAAATATAGCAGCCTACTGATTATTGGATTTTAGTTATAGATAGCTAAAATTTGATTGAAGTTCCATGTGACAGTGGTGACATCTTGTATCTTTGATGGTTGGTTTAATATTTCTCATTGAACAATGTAAATGATTAAAAATCTTTATAAGATCAGTAAATGTTGATCAATATCAGAAGGTAGAGTAAGGAAATTGTTTGTGAAGATGCATTTCTTTCAACACTTTGCTCACTACATTTAACACTGAAACAGGCTAGTGATTTCCTTTCATAGATTTTACCATCTATTCTCTACAATCTGTTGGCTTTTGTTTTAGTTTTGATATTAACTTGATATGTTCATTAGAAAGAAAGAGTATAGCAGAAGAAAAATGTCCATCACTTGTCTTTGTCCACAATGAATTATTTCAACAAATTAATCCAATAAAATCTACAAACAGAATTCATGGAGATTTCATGATGGACCTTAGCACAAAGTAATTTTAACAATACAGCAGAAAAGAATTTTTATTATTGAAATTTTTTAATAGTAACTTATGCATTTATAAATTTGTTCATGCTTAAGATAAAGCAAAAAAATTGAAATAATATTATATTTATCCAACAAGGTTCAGAGCATTTAAACTCTTTTTTACAGTGAGGTGTACCCTGTACAAGGCCTGCAGACTACTTGAGGTAGAGGGTTACAGAGTAAGAGGTAGTTTATGTAGATAGGAGGGAGAAGATAATGGTTAACCCTAGACTTGAACAGATTAAGATTGTACTGATTGGGGAAATACCCTTTTGGAAGTTGGTTCCATGGAGCTGTGGTTCATAGAAAGAAGCTGTTTTAGTAGAATTTACTTCTCACCAATGGAATACAGAGAGAATGTGAGTGGTTTACACCAATGTGAGTGGCATGGCAGGTCTTAGCTGTGAAGGTTAGAACTGGCAGAACCAAGGAATGCAGTTTGCCCAAGCACTTTCCATGGAAGTAGTGATAGAGCAGTGAGAAACTTGCCATAACCCATCTGTGAGAGAGGGGTTGCAGGGTGGAAAATAATTTGTCACCCACAAGGATTCTGAAATGCTTTTGCTTCCTCTTTGTATATTTGTTGATGGTATTTTATATCAGAATCTCTTAGATGATGAATTATCATTATTATATGACTTTTAGCATTTTCATCTTGGTTGTTAGATTCACATTTCAGTCATTCTACCCTCTGGTCTCATACAATCACTGAAGTTAAGAAACATCAAGCCTGGTCAATACCTAGATGGGTGACCACTTGAGAATTCCAGGTGCTGTAAGCTTGAATGTGCTGTTCAGACTTGGAAGTTGGAGGCCCAAGTTTCAATTCCAGTCAGATTTGTTACATTTATTTATGCACATATATCCTTGGGAAAGGTAGGAATCTACTTCTCCCTCCAGCTATGGGTTAATTAGTAGGACCTGTTTCAGTAAATCATTGTCATCACCAAAAGATTCTTACAATCTAAAAATATTTTTTTGCTTTAAATAACTTGCAAAAGGTTAATGAGCTGTAAAAAAAATCAAACAATCAACCAATCTTGAAATGAACCCTTTATTCAATCCATAGGGGTAAATTATTCACATTCTGCTTTCTGTCTTGAGGAGGTATAGCTTATCAGATAATAGTCACCAGTCTTATTCATGTTTGTATTTGTCAGTTTCTTTCATTAAACCAGAGTATGTGACTTTTCAGTACTAACAAAACCCTAGAATTGAACTCACAACTGCCAGAAAATCAGGTATGTTTTAACTAATGCATTAATCCATTAGGCTATAAAGAAGACTACTGAAATGTTGTTTGTATAACAATCAAGATGAGCATGCTGGTTCAAATAATGAAGCATATACTATTACTGTTGCTAACACAACATGTCAACTGAATATATAAAGAGGTTCAATGGTCAAAACCAGATTAAGGATGTTAATAAAACTTCTCAAAGTTAAAGATAATACCATTGTCTTTATCACAAAGACATTATTTATTGAGTAAAATGTTACATTTCTGCCTTGCTTGATTATTAATTTAATATTTATATATTGTATTACTTTGGGATAAAAAAAAAAAAGAAACCAATATTGGCTGGTTAAGGTGAAGAAATAACATAGATTTTATTTATTTATTTTCTCTCTTCCACCAATAGGAGTAGATAGGTTTGCCTATTGTCTGGTTCAAACTCCTCCCTGGTCTTTTGACAATTTTCACAAAAGATACATAATAGGATGACCATCCTGAGCTAATATTCCTGAAATTGAGTATTCACTTGCATCAGTTGTTACGACTAATTCCTTTCTAGGGTTGAATATTTTTACTACTAGCTTCTTTGCCAGAACAGCTTTTAAATATTCAAATGCTACTTGTTCTTTTGTCCAAATAAATTCCACATTCTTTTTCTTAAAGCAGCAAAAGGTTCTGTCAGTTTGGAGTATTGCTCTACATATTGTCTGTAGAAATTTACAAGTCCTAAGAAAGATTACAATTCTTTTTTGTTCTTAGGTACTTCAATTTTTAATAATTTGTCAATTAACAATTGGTCTGGTGATATGTCTTTGTTAGATATAGAATATCTCCAAAAATGATATTTTTTTAGTGTTGTGCACACATTTTTTTTTTTTTAATAGTTAATCCAGCATTTTTTAACTTATTTAAAACAATACTAGTTTTCCATTTCAATTCTTTGTCATTAATAGCACCAACACAAATGTCATCCTGGTAGCATATTATATTTTTTATATATCGCTACTAATAACTTGCTTTGAAAAATTGCACTTGTGGCTTTAATTCCATACGGCTTTCTTTTCCATCTTAATAAGCCTATTGGAGTGTTTATTGTTGTGACTTCTTTAAAGTTTTCATCAATAGGTATTTGATGGTTTGTTGACTTTAGATCAATTTTAGAGGATGTTTTCATACTCACAAGGAAGTTCAAAGTCCTTTCTACATTGGGGATAGGATATGAGTCTGCACATATTTTGTGGTTTATGCCTATTTTGTAGTCACCACAAATATATAGTTCCCAATCCTTCTTTCTTAAAATTACTAATGGAGAGGCCCTTTGCTCCCTCCTGACAGAACTTGTTCATGTAGATCTTGTTCCAGTAAGTTTTTAAATTTTTCTACAACTATTCCAGTATATCCCCACTGTTGTATATTTCATTTATTATGTCTGTAATCCTGTCAATACTGAAATCATCTCAGGCTGCCAGTATCTCTATTACAATTCCATCTGGTCCTGCTGCATTGTTTCTGTTCAATTTGGCTTATACTATTCCACATCAGATTTTAATATTTCTGGTCCTTTGATATTTTGGTGTATCTTTCATCGTGGAAGAGTTCTCTGATGTATTCATTACATCTCTGAAGTATTTTTTCTTTCTTTAATATTAGTGTCCTGTCCTCAGATTTTATGTATCTTGTTCATGGGCAAGTCATATGTTCTGTTAGTTTACTTAAAGTCCACATTTATTTTGCACAAGTACTTTTTTATATATAATCTGTCTTTGTCAATTCACTTAATTCTGTGGTGAATATGTAGGTACCTCAATAAATCCATAGCTCAATGATAAAAAAATTATTTATTTTGGAGAACACATTTTTCAAAATAATTTCTTTTCTCAGTAATACACTTTATTATTCAGTGGGAAATATTAATTATATAATTTGAACATTATACAGTGAAAATATATGATTGAGACACCTAGATAGAGGAGAAAGGTGTGATTTTTATCTTGGCCTCATATGCTTTTGTTTTATGGCCAGTAAAAGGGGGTTCTTTGAAATTTTTGAAGTGACATCCACTTTGACCAAAGGGGAATGGAAGAGTAAATGAGTTGAAGGGGGCTTTTGAGACGAAATACCCCCCCCCCCCCGGGCATGGGACATATCTAGTTATTGGACTGAACATCAACAGTCATGCTTAGGATCAAGGGAGCCAGTTCTAGTCTGCCATTGGTCGGAGACACTGTCCTATGCTTGACTGATGTTCCCCACCCTTCATATTGACAGCCATACATAGAGATGTGTAGATGGTTGGAGAGTTGGTCAGTAGTGGGGGTTACTGAGCTATTTGACTGATATGATAGTTGTTTGCAGTAATCATTTACTTGCCTACCTAAACTGAGCTAATGAAGCCCTGAATGAAAACACCTATTTTATAATATTGTAAACATGGTTTGAGTTATCATTTCTCAACATGGTGTAAGTTTTCATCTTCGTTACCTTGTGGAAATGCAGTAGGCCTTTTTCCAGCTTTTGGTGCATACTGGTGTGAATTAGAACGGAGACACAATGTGGAATAATCATTGGCTGGCCGATGGAAAACTGGGCAAGGGTCTCGTGTATTTACAAAAGAAATGAGATCAAAATTCAACTAATAGTTATATTGATTGATAGACTTATTGACTTCACCTTATATAGTTTAGGTAATAATCCATTGGTATATAATCTAAGTGTATTCTAGTAATATTAAAACTTAAGTTAAAAAATGGATAATTTATTTTATCTTAAAATTTTTTTATTCTTTAATATAAAATTTTTTAGTTATATTCTTTCTTAAATTTAATATAATTTATCTAAATATGATTTATTGCTAATCTTTTTAATATATCTCATTTTTAAGTATAATTTGTTATTTTTTAAGTAGGAACGTAACTTTTTTTAATGTATAATTGAAGCTTTTTTTATCATATAAAACTCCTTTTTGGCCCTCTTTTAGTTTCAGTTTAACACCTCATTCTTCTTCATATAACCCCAATTTAATGTCATGAGGTTAATATCCGGATTAATTTTATAAAACCTCTTCCCTTTAAGCCTCCCCTTACCACCAACTCTGGCATTTTGTCTGACTGAGACATCGAAATGGATAAATTCTGTATCAATTTTTCGACTGTTGTCAAAGTTAAATTTTAAATTTCGAATTCTGACATGAACAGTCTCTACCCCAGGGTTCAATAAGACTATTTTACTTCTTGTTGGTTGAAATAGATCTATACCTCCCCCTATATGAGGTAATTTTGGATTTTGTTGTGTGATATATATAAACATAAACATAAACAATGCATAATGAAATGGTTTAAGTCTGACAATTATTTAATATATTTTCTGTTTGTACATTAGTTTACAGATACAGTGCTCCATTTTTAATTAAACAGTATTAATTACTTAATCTATTTTATTATATGTTAAGATACATTTTGTGAGCAGATATGATGAATTGAGAAAAATCGTTGAAGATTGTGTTCTTTATAAACAATAATTTGGACTTTTGCTAACCAGACGCTTCTCTGTAGTTAAATGGTACAACACGTCAGATCAAATGCCAGTTTTTGTATAGGAATACACATTTGATTCCTGTTTGGGTACAAATATTTTCTACAAAATTTCTCAAACATTCAGGCTAGTAAATGTAATTAATACTGTTTAATTAAAAACTGAGTATTTACTCAAATAAATTGTATCTATAATAATAACATATAAACAGAAAATATATTAAATAATTGTCAGACTAATTCATTTCATTTTATATAGCACTATCTAGTAATGCCATGAAAGATTTTAAGCCGTTATAAAGATGGAAAATTAAAAAAGTGATTTGCTAAGTTATGACAATAATTTATAAGGTATTGCAGCCATATTTGGGCTCATGCTGCTTAAACCTCAATTTCCAGCCTTATTTGAGCTCAAAATCATTTATGTGGTCTTATGGGTGATGACTAGTTTTCAACTCTGCAACTTCTTTCTCACAGTCAAAATGTTGCAAGGTTTTTGCTATTCCTGTTATTTCTATAACAAATGTTCAAACATGTTCCATTCTTTAGTTCCACCAATTTAGATCTTTACAGTTAGAACACACTGTGCCATTTCCATGGAGTCAAATCATCTTCATTTCCACTATATTCCAAATGTTAGAAGAAAGTTCCACTCGGGTACCTTTTTCCTAAGAACTGCCACTCAGAATTGTGTGTGCTTGCTTTCCTGAACACCAGTCTTGACCTTTTAAAATCAAAGTTCAGTCATAATCTTTCCTCCTAATTTTTATTACCTGCCACCACCTACTTCATTGATATTACACATATCATTCAACATTATGATTTTGTTGGCTGTAAGCTTCTACTTTGAGTGATTTTATTCCTTGTATTTGGTGGACTTTAGTATAAAGAAATACCTAAATTGCTGTTTGTTTTGATAAAATGAAAGATTGGTTTGTGAATTTCAAAACTGAAATTATTCTTGTTAGTCATTTGATGAAGAGGTGCAGGTAGAATAACAGTCAACAACATAGAAAATGAGATTGACAAGTCAGGTTCAAATTTCAATCAAAACAGTTTGCATTCACTTTATCCTAGAAACCTTTCAAAAAGCATGAATCTATCTCTTCTACTTCCAGATATAGGTAAAATAGTAAGGAAAACTAAGCTCTGTAGCCTTAGTTGATAACCATTTGAAAAAAATCTTTGAATTCAAAAGTGTAGACAAGGCAACGGGAAACCACTTTACTATCTTTTCCAAGAACAATCATGATAATGAATAGTTTACAGATATTAAAGAGACAGGAGCTGTAGAGAGCTGTGGTCATTTACAGTTTGACGAGATATGGCACTTAAGGAAGAGGAGTTTTTAATTAAGCTGTATCAAAAGCACACTTTTTTTTTTCTTTTTTTTCCAACCATTTTCTCAAAAATTTACATTACTTCCTCAAAGCCTGTGAAACATGAACAGTATTATACCTTACCCTACTTGGTAAGGGGTTTGAATGTGGAGTTATCCTTCTCCTATACTGGTTGCCCTACCAAAGCTAAAGAGACCAGTCTGCCCTACTATTTTTTTGGAAAGAAGCAATGGATTTATGCCTTTCCTGAAGGCATTAAATGAGAACAATGGCTCATCCAGAATTTAAACTTAGCCTGATGGTTCCCTTTTACTTGTTAATAACCATTATATTACCCACACACCATTACAGCATCTGCACATTATGTGCAGTGCCAAACTTTTCCTGGCTGATAATTATCCTGTCAGTCTGCTGTCAGTATTCATGGATTATTTTTGTCTGTGTTGCTTTTATCAAAACATTTCATCTTTGATCATGTGCAGGTGACACATAGTACTTTCTGAGCATGGCGTATACAAAGATCGAATACCAACAATTGACATTTTGAATGCATGAAAATTATTTTAAGAGCAGCAAGGTGATATCTTGAAAAAGTGGTTTTCATGATGATCCCCTTCATTGTAAATATTTTCTCATACATATTATTGATAGTAAATGTCTATTATTTTCTAGGGAAAATTTAAGAAAAGAAATCAAATTTAAGAGTTTTAGGATTTTGTCTTCTATGTAACAGATAACATTACGGTCTAGCAAAAATCTTTTTTTAATCAACTCTTTATTTTACAAGCTTATGTAATTTTCTATTGATCACTGATCCTAGCTTTTCTAAAAGTTTTCAAGTATTGGTGGTTAGGTTTTCCTCATTTGAAAACGGACAGCTGATGGTTGTCCACTTCTGAGCATTATTCCAAGGGATAATCACCATTCTTAACATACTTAAACCAGTTTGTAGCAGTATGATCAGATATTGTTTCATTTCTTTCCAATTCTTAAATTATATGAGCAGCTTCAGCAACTTTGAGGTTCAGTTTAAGATAATGCATCAAAATTGCCAGAATCTCAATACTTGTATCCGCTATTATAACATTTTAGACAAAAGGTACAATTTAATAGTAATGATATCTATAATATAGTGGAGTCATACATAGTCTTTAGATGTATACATGAAATAAATTTTGGAGTAAAGGGCTGTAAAAAAAGAAAATACTTTAGATACACCCTAATAATTATTGTAGGTCTTTTAGAAATTAATCCCTATATTGTGTTATATAATACTCATTTCTCTTGCATTGTGTTTGTCCAAGACAAATTCAGTTAGTGTGATCACTTTGAGCTGACTTAATTTGAAGTTACAGAAAAAAAGCATTTAAACTCAGCTATTTATCATTAGTGTCATAATTTTGGACATCTATGACCATTTGACAATGGATGTTGAAACCTTGTACATCTGTCAATATATTTTATTATATGTACACATGGAAGATAAATTGATTGCATTACCTGAGTAGGAAATGGCACATCTGTTTCCAGAGTGTGAAAGTTACCTATACTTCTCCTTCTGTCTATACCCTGTATACTCGTGTATAAGCTGACGTCATGTATAGTGTGATCTCCTGAATTTTTTTGCATAAATTTTAACAGCTCCAGAAAAAAAGGTATCAGTGTATAATGCAACCAGTCACTAAAAGTGCAGGATTTTTAACCTTTTCAAAAATAATACCTGTGTATAGTGCGATCCCTATTTTTTACATAAAAAAAAAACTTGCATTATACTCAAGTATATATGGTAATCCTTTATCTTAATTGCCATTTTGGTGCCTTCAGTAAAGCAGTGGTTAACAAGCTAATAACAGGCATTAAAGAAGAATTGTTTAATGATAGAATAGAAGAATGAATGGATTTATTGAGAGAGAAAGAGAAGGATCAGCTGAATCATATGTCACAAAAGTGGATTGTAAAATTCCTGGCATTTACTGTTGATCAATATGTAATTATTTCTAACTCTACAGGGAGGTGCTGAAAAATTCTTGGTGCAACTCATTTGCCAAAATTAGTTTTTCAATGACTGAGCATCAGAAATCTGATTTTAGTATGTGGGCTGGGCTGAAAACCTTTCAGTACTCTTCAGATACAAAATGTATAAAGCAAGTTTTAATCTAATTTCCACACCTTCACATAACTTTGGTTAAAAAAGAAAATCAGCAGTCTGTTAAATACAATAGTTTTACAAATGGTCAGTTCCCTGTACTGCTTCAGTAAGTATCTGACTCCTCCTGCTATTCTCTACCTTTACAAGAGCCAGATCAGGCTGAAAATAGAGTACTGCTGCTATATACAGGCAGAAGCTACTCAGTCTTCACTTTCCAGTCTCAATAGAATTAAAAAGCATCTCCATGTACTTGTGGGTATTGAATTATTTTCCTCTCTACAACCACTTTCCTGCAGATGAAATGTCACAAGCCTCTCACTTCTCTATCACTATTTCCATGGAAAATGTTCAGACAAATTACATTGCTAAGTTCCACCATTTTTAACCTCCATGGCTATGACCTACAATGCCACACACACTGTAGCAAGCCATCCTCATTCCCTTCGTATTTCAATAGTGAGATGTAAGTTCCACTCAGACAACTTCTTCCTGTGAACTATTACTTTGTGGAACTGACCCCCAAGAGGATGCTTCTCTGATTACTACAATCTTAACCTGTTCAAGTTAAACTGTTATCTTCCCCACATATCCCTATTCTGTAACCTTTTTCATTGAGTGGCTCTTGAGTCTTATATCAGGTAAACATCATTGTAAAAAAAAAAAATAGAAGAAAACTTCTAGCATTTACCAGTCATGATTTTGTCAAATAGGAAAATAGATTTATCTCTTTATCTTTATAGCTAAGCAAAATTTTCTTAAACAGTATTGAATGGATTTTGTAATTTAATCTTGACATTCTACAGCTGAACTAACTTTAGAAAAACAGATGTAACTTAAAGTTCTTTCTTTTTCCTATTTTATCTATTTGCTTTATCTAAATTTGAAAGTATATTTCAATGTTGCTGATGAAAAAAAAAAAAAAATCCTGCATATTCCATTCATAAAAATGGTGGGAAATTTATACATCATTTCTTAAAATTCTCAAATAGATCATTGATGTTTTTAGAAAAGTTTATACTGACATAATTTTTTTTTCAATTTTTAAAAGTTAACATTTATAAATCAACATGTTTACCTGTGCCATAAAAAATGGAAATATTTCAGTTTCAGATATTTTATAAGTACAATGTAATTACAAAATTATTAACCATTTATTTGCAAGCTAAAAATAATCTGAGACATAAATGAATTTATTTAAAATTTTATTTATCAAGTTTAAAATAGCAAAATTGTATTTTCACTGTATCAGCAAAAGAGTTCATTGCATAGAGATGAGTAAATTATCTATTGTTATCACCATTTTTTGCATAAAAATTGAAGTGTTAAACACACATGTGTGTGTATTTGGTGAATGTATAACACTTCAATATTTATGCAAAAGAGATATGATAGATAGATAGATACATATGTATCACTTTCTCAGACAAAATATGTTTAAAAGTTTAACATAAATCTCTATATCGTGGATTTTTCTGGTGGCATAGGATAGTGCTACTATATATAAGAAAAACCAAAACCATTGATGGAACCAATGGACAACTTGCCAAAACCTAAAACCCGTATCCAGATAATGTCTCAAACAAAAATGATAATATTAAAAAAAAAAAAAATTAAAGCAAACCTATCTATCCAGTAAAGTGTTCAAAACTGAGATTGCCTAGACAGACACTTAACAATGTTAATTCTTATGAAAGGATGACCCTAGTTGTAACCATAGTTTCATGCTCATGCAATCTTCAGATGACTTGAATGCTTCAAGTTGTCAAAGTTCACATGAGCATAGATTTCATGTTATGACTAAGGTCATCCTTTCATAGGAATAATATATAATAGGTGTCTACTCATTTCTGAGCACACCCATTTGCTAAGTCAACTAGCTAACCCCTGTTACAGATGTCTGCTTGTTCAACACCCACAAAGCCCACCTCTGGTTTATACTGCAACTATGCTGAGTGGACATTAGTTACAGTTTCTGGGAGAGAGTGCATCTACTGTGATCAACAGTTTGAACAAGACTAGTATACTCAGACCTTGATCAAAATAAGTTGTAACATTATGCAAGCACAATCACTGATGGCCTCCAAACAGTTCCAGCTACCTAATTTCACTCACAAGCCTTGGGTCAACCTATGGCATGGTTCTCAGGTATTTTCCAAAGGTGCTGCATGCTGGGATCATCTGGCTGAGTGGTTAGAACATTCTCTTTCCAACTCTGAAACCTGGGTTCAAATCTCACCATGGTTAATTTGTCAAGAAAGTGAATTCTCAATATTATATACATGTGTATAGTTTTTAAAAATCAATTTTTTAAACAGAATCCTTTATTCAATCGATGGGAGTAGATTGTTCTTTTACTACTGCCCTGTTTAGTTTCATGTATTGAATAAAGGGTTTGATCTGAAAATCCTAAAAGTTTACCAACTACAACAGCTGAAAAAAGACTGAGTATATAATAGTTGAAAGATTGTGACAATGACAAACCAGATGAGAACATTAATCCAAGCAAATCTGTATAATAAAGATAATTCCTTATCTCAAAATATTTAGACAAAAAACACTGTTATTTTTGTTAAAATAAAAAAAAAATTTTTTATTAAAAAATTCCAGTTTTGTTCTAATCTAATTGCTATTAGTAACTTTTTGAATGTCAGGACACAAATATAACATTGACCTGTTGGTCATAATTTCTTCAAAGAGCTTTTAGAACCTGGACAGCTGAAAGTCATTAAAATATTTGATAACTTTTTAGAATTTCAGATCAAAGTTTAAAGTAGGTTATTTAAAAAAAATCTATATCACTGAGATGATTTTTACAACAATGTTGTTCCAATTTTGCATATATGTATAGAAACATATCTTCAAATAAAAATTTACATGTTTCATTTTTTTTTTTAAATGCACTTTAAGCCATCAACCATAGATAGCACAAATGACAGACATTGCAGTAGCATGGCTCAACTGCAAATGACAGACATTTCAACACACAGAGACAAAATTGAATTCAAATGAAGAAAATTACCATTTATTAAAAGTTACCACTTAATTTAGAAAATAGTAACTGGACTACTCCTGGTGCAGTTAATGGATTAATATTAAAGAAAAACAAACTCAGAAAAGTTGTACTCTCAACATTCATGATGCTAAATTAAGAGTTTTTCATTTATTAAGTGGGATGAGAAATTTTTTCTAACTTTATTTTGTTATATATATATATATGTGTGTGTGTGTAAATGAGAAGGAAAATTAAAAAAAATAATGAAGTTTTACTTACATAATTCTTCTAAAAATCACTTTCTATCTCTTCCCCTCGTATCAACCTATGTGCATATAGATATACATAGATAAATAAGTAAGAAATCGATGTCTGTAACATTTACTGAATTGTTTCAAAAAGAACTTAATGTGTCTGTATGTGTTCATGATGCTTCATTTCACTTGCATGAATACCTTTATTATAAACTTGAATTAATTTATAAATTCCAAAAACACCTTCATATCATCTGACAGCTCTTGTTGATAGTGCAAAGTACACTCAACTAAATTTACTTACTTATTCATTCTGTGTCTGTTCTCTTTTCCATTCCCTATCCATAGCTTCTCTAAGAAAAGATATTCTTAATGTTTTCCTTTTCAGTGGCCCAGAATATATTAATAATAAAAAATGTATGCTTCACCAACCACATACAGAGGCTTTTCATACACAAAACTTCAGGTTATTCAGCTTAAAGTCTTCACCTATTGCATTTCAAGATTACTTATTTGAATTATATCTCATTCTTTATTTAATTTTGACATTTCAAATCCTTTTCAGTTCTGTATTGTTTTTTTAATTGACTTTTTTGTTCAGATATCTTTTGGCAAAAATAGAGTCTTCTTATTTAGTCTTTTGAAGCCAAACTTTAAAGTGCTAGCAATGTTAATGATGTCTGATTCTCATCTTGTGGGAGGGAATGGTAAGCAATAAAAAAAGAACAATGAATTCATTCTTGACTATTTTTTTTTTTTTACACTTTTAAAAACTTGAAATTTTCTGATCAAAGAAGTTGGTCAAAAGCATAAAATATGCATAAAGAACAAAAGTTACTGGACTAATGATGAAAAATTATATGATTGGTGCAGGAAATCCCAGGATAAAATCAACTATTAAAAAAAATGTATGTATCTCATTCTGAAGTGCTTTTTCTTTTATAAATGAACATTTGTCTGTAAAAGATTCTTGTTTGAATAATAGAAAATTGCATAATTTGCAATATACACACCTTTTAGATGCAAAGGCGGTGGTCCTCCATGAGATTTATAACTATGATCATCTGGATACAACTTCATTTAGTAACATGGTTGCTGGTTTCAAATTCTATATTTTAGTAGTGTCACTACCAAACAGTGAGCTTCATTCATTGGTCAACTGCTCTTTATAGAATTGATATAGTTCATAAAGTTTTAAAATGGTACTTGAAATATGTCACAGTTTTTCCCTACAGGCAAGCCACCAATCTACCACTGGGTGGCATGTCACTAGTGTTTACTGCTGTTGGACCACTGGCGTGTTCCTCTCAGCAATCTTACCGCTAGTGGCTTGCTAGAGGCCACCGATGACCTGCTGGTGGTTACCACCAGAGAACTGCTAATGTTGCCATCATTGATATGAATGTTTGTTACCAAACAATAATAAATGTAACCTGATTAAAATGCCAAAAAATACTTAAATTATTAAATGTTTCTCGGAATTAATGATTCAAGCTCTGATTTAATAAACTGTTTTATTTTCATTGAGCTTATCTTTAATTTGTTTTAGCTAGAAAAGTAACAACAATTTGGACAAATTTAATGAATTAATTGTGACAACTATTATGCTTCAGAGGTAGTAATATATAATACATTTAAGAGAAAATAACAACACAACAGAAATTGACCTTTGCTTATCTATGACTTTTTATTGTGATACCAATAATGAATAGATGTGTTATATATACTAGCATGCTTTATATGATAACAATATGCCTATGTTGAATACTCACTTCTCTTGGTTCACAATATATAATTTGGCCCCATAATGGCCATCTAATTTCGGAATTGAGTGTCCTTTTCAAATAACTGATGATTACGAAACCAACAACAATTAAACTTGCCATGCACAGGAAACTAAGTCATGGAAAAGCAGCATAATTTAAGTATCGCTTTTTTATACATGTATTTTAAAATACAGGAAAATTAATTAACGACAAAGTGGAAAAAATTTGTGTGATGAGTTTCATCTTTTACGACTTCATCAGACTAAAGTGATGTTTTTGTTTTTGTAATTATACATGCGTATGAAGGTGAAGGACTAAAAATGTTAATGTTGGTTATAATTATACATACATAGGAAATACTAAAAATATTGGGACGCTGAAATTTTAAACTACATTTTTTAGCCAATTTTGTTTAGTTTCTTTTTGTTTTTGATTTTATCACTTTTATTATTAAGTTGACCACATTGAATAGAATATCTGCTAAAGAAGGTGAAATGTAAGAAACTGGATATAGACTTACTGTAGATAATCTAGTGATTAATTATATATCATATATATATATATAAACACAAATTGATAATGTCTAAGAAAACGTGTAAAATTACTAGAATTTAATGTTTAAAGGCAAGTAGTGTTTTGTAAAGTGCTCATTATAAAAGTAGAGCAACAAAACAGACAAAATGTTCAAGAGACTAATCTTGCAACCAACTTTTAAGTTATCTATCTGTATAGTTTTCTATTTTTTCATGACATCACTTTTGGTCTTAACATCTATAATTCACTGATGTGTACAATAATCTTTTTTGTCTGATTTGTATTTTGCATTTATATCATTTAGTGTTTAGCATCAAAGCAAAAAATGAAAATGAACAAAAACATTTATTTCAGCCAATACATTGGTACAAAAGGTTCTGTTATCAGAGCATGTCAAAGAAATCCAGGTTAAATTGTGTAACTTTGAGAGCATATCAGAATAGTGGAAACCAGTGAATTTAATATGTGAGTGCATTATCAATTTCAGCAGGTTTATGTAACAAAATTGCATTTTTTTCTAATGTTCCACAGGAAGTAATGAAATATTTTTTTATTGAAATATATGTTGAGAATATGAAATAGAAGAAAGTCAGTGAAACTTCACCCCAGTTATTTATATCTAATTGCTTTCATTTTATTAGTTTTCAGTTACACACATTTTGCTTTTATGACATTTATGGGTGGTGTAATTGTTAGTGGCTCAGAATGAGAAACTGGAGAACCAAGTTCAAATTCCTGTCGAGTTTTGTTATATTCATTTTCATATAAATATCCTTGGGAAGGTATCAGTCCATGACTTCCCCCAGCTATGGATTAAATAGTATGGTAGACTAGGCTTTTCAGCCTCGGTTGGCAACCAGTCTAGGTGAAGGATAACTCCAAATTCAAAACTGTATATAACCCTGTCAAGGCGCATACTATGCAGCTAATGAAAGGCTCATGGAATTTACAATGGCTTGGTGATCCCATCTGCAGTCAGCCTTGACTGATTATTTATTCTTTCATTTTAAAGGGCTCAATTAAACCTTGATGTCCTTTATATTATGACTAGCCTAGATTATTTGCATATGGATTTATGTTCCTGCCTTGATTAAAATATCACTTGCTGGTGATTTTGTTCAAGATCAATATAGTATCTGTGCACTTTGTGTAAAAAAAAAGTGTTGCATACATAAAAAAATTAATATGGATATACAATGTTATTTACTAAACTTAGCTTAGTTTTGATACCAGGCCACAAGTATGGGGCACCCAGTGAGGTTTGAACTCAGTTGTAATAATGAATCAGACAATATTGCTAATCCTTTCTTCATGCCAAGGTGTACAAATTTGTTTTACAAATAATCCAATAAGGTGTTTGGCAAAATTGCTTCCTCCTATCAAAATGGTTTCTGACTTGTCTATTGTAGTTTAACTACTGCTCTAATGTATATTTTTCTGTTTTATTTACTTAAATAATTGATACCTTTTCGCAATAGTTATATCACAAATTCATCTTATTTTCACCATCTTCATAGTCTTCTCTCTACTTCTTTTCTCTTGTATAATTGATTTTATTATTTACATTAATTTAAAAACTTAAGTTCCCAAATTAATTAGAAATCAAATTTGATGTTTCATGGCAATGCTGAAAAAATACAAAATTATTTCTACAAATCATATTTTCTAATAGAAATAATTATTTTCCTTGTTTTCTGTTTTTGTTCTTTTTAGCAGTGCAAAACAACAGATGTCCTTTCTCTTTCTTTCATGTATATGCAGCAGGTGCGTCTATGTTTGTAAGTTACTCTTTGCAGTGTTTGTTTATAGAAAAGTTGGGAGTACACCTACATTTACTATCTACCTGGTTATTATCATAAATATTACTTTCACTGTCACAAGGAACACCATATCTTAATTTTATTATCTGTACAATTAACATCAATGATCCTATCATCAAAGGGCATGGATAATTATACTGACCACTGCTCTTTCTCCATTCATATCCTAAAGAGTCATGTCTACCTTATGACATTTTATTTTAAAGTGCTTATATTTATGCTTAAGGTTGTTAGTGCATGAAGAGGTAGATCGACTGAATTTACAGATGCACTCATAAGAGTGATATTTGTTCAGTGTCATTTGCTTTTCTAACTCTTATACTCAGTTGATCTATTTGGATGAAAATGCTGAGAGATAAATGACTGTATTAAATTAAGTTAGGGTGACTACTGAAGAGGGTAAATCTGATAAATAGGAATTAATTTGCAAAGAACAAACAATAAATATAACTAGGTAATTAGTCAAGCCTTCTTTTTTTGTAACAATGACAATATTTGCTTTCTTTCTCTGCAAAGAATCACCTGTGACACTTGCATGCTGGCAACTTGTTTAATAGTAGCATGCATATTTCTCAAGTAATCCCAAGATTTTGTCATAAAATTTCTTCATGTCAAGAATTGTGAACAGTCATAAAAAAATTAGATGCAGGTAGTTGAAACCATGATCTTCTGCCTCATAAGTTTTGAACGCCTCATTATTCGATTATGATAGACTTGTATACTAATATTTAAGTTTAAAGTGAGAATTGAACTCAGAACATTTTTAAAGCCTGTAAGAATTTGAATGTTAAATTAAGCTTCTGTTTACAAAGAGGTGCTGTGTAGTTCTCAGCACAGCCCACTTAGTAAAATCTGAACAAATGATTTTTTTTTTTTTTTTTTGACAAAGCTTTTTGGTTGGGTAGAGAAATTTTCAGCATCCCCTCATATACACAATTAATCTCTCTCTTTCTCTCTAATTCTTTAACACCTACGCGCACACACACATACACACAAATGTGCCACATGTAATTGTATATGTTTTGTCTGTAACTTTTTTTGCTTGAAGGGAGATAACTAGAAAATATTATTTTTAGATATACTTGTTTTTTTTTCTAGTGAAGCCAGCTGTATTTGTTATGTTAATGGTAGACAATTCAGATATTTATAAAACTGTAAGGTGGAAAAGACCACTTTGTGAAATAGCAGATTACAACAATAATATTTAGAAAAACTATATTTAAAGACTTGCATGTGAAAAGCTAATAATAGTAAGAATTTAACAAAATATCAATTTTATATATGCCATCATTTTTATGCATGAATAAATTAATTGAAAATTTACCAAAATGAAAAGTTTAAATCAAATGATGTAATTTTATCATGAACTTTTGTAATTTTACAAATTAACTGTAGAAATTACACAGTGTATCAAATAAGGAACACTTTGAAGTTGAGGAGCAAATGTAGATCAGATACGGATAGGATTCTGACAAGATGATAAAATAAAGAACAGGTAGGAAACGTATGTCAATCAGTCTAACATGTTTCACTTTTATTAAAGCTTGATCAGAGATCAAGAGAGAAATGAAAAAGGTAAAGAGACAGAGTAATGGTATGCTAAAATGTTTGGTTAGTTCTTATTGCTCAGATATGTATCAGGTGTATAATTGCAATAAATATGTGTGAGGAATATTTTAGACATTAAAATATTTGATAGTGTGAGTATGTATGTAAAGAAATGCTTGTGTATAAGTTGGACAATAATGATAATTCGTGTAAGTGTATAAGTGTGTGTGTGTGTGTGTGTGTGTGTGAGGAATGTCTATAGATGTCACTCTTGTTTATGTCAGTGTGGGGAATATCTGTTGTCATCACCTCTGTGTGGGTCAGTGTGACACATGCAGATATTGTAATAATCATGTTTTGGTTCAGATTTATCATTAAAGCATTTCTTATGTGTATTTTTGAAAAGGATTTGTATATTTTCATTATGTATAAGTTAGATTCATGAATAATGGATTTGTAGAAAGATGGTGATGTGATGTAATTTATAGTTAGTAGTAATGCTATAAATATACTTTCAAAATATTTTCATCTTAAAGGGTTATGTTTTTTTTTTTTTTTAATTAGGCTGGTATTAGTGAAATCAAAGTTATGTCCCACGTAAAACGTGAGTTAGAATGTCTGTCTAAACACAAGTCTCTCGTGTGTTCATAGATCTGGGTTTTTAGATCACATGATGTCTCCCCCACGTAAAAGGTTTTTGCACTGTAGACACTTTATCTGATAAATTCCTGCATTTGAAATGGTGTTTGGTTTATTTTTCATCCTGATTATATTCTTGATTGTCTTGGAGGTGATGGTAATGATCCTAGTGTTAGGGATGGCTAATTTATTTGTGAAGTTAGTTGAAAGTTTGTTGGAGGGCATGATTATGAATTTTGTGTAATTTTTGGGAGTGTCTGTTTTTTTTTTTTGGCTATATAAATTTTGTGAGCTCATTTTTTAGCATTGAGGATGAAATGGTGTGGGTAGTGAAGAAGTTTGAATGTTTTCTCAATATATTCCTCTTCTTCATTTAGGTATTCAGAACTGTATATCCTAAGGGCTCTGAGGTAAAATCCTATAATCCATATTTTATTCTCTGTATTTCTATATCTAAATTTCCAAGCTTAAAACTGAATGTCTTTTAACAATATCTGAGGAATTATGTTAGAAGCCATTGTCTGCGTTGAACTGGAATGATTGCTTTGATGGTTCTTTTGTTTTCTTTCTAATTTATTTCAATTGGAGATCTACATTATCGACATTTTAATTTCCTTACACAGAGTTTTGTCTCTAAATAAATCCATCATTTGTCAAACTGGGCTGGGCAGAGAATATTACCATTAAAATATAGGTTTTAACTGTAAATCTGGCTTTCAATTGCAATATAAGAATGTAAATTTAGGTGTGCTTAAGCAGATTGTCTGTCTCCGACTTTTTCACTGTTTCTTTCTTTCTCTTTCCATATACATACAGACACACACAACACAAACATATATATATATCATACTTATTATAAAACCCAGGTTGTGTGTGTGTGTGTGTGTGTCTGTCTGTCCGTTTATATATGGGATCGGATTTCCTACATTTTTCAACTGATTTCAACAAAACTCCACAGGACTACGTAAAATTACCCAGCGGTGGTTCTGACAGCGCCAAAAATTGGAAAAACACAATTGTTTTTGCACGAAATCAATTTGAAAGCACGGGTAAGGGCCATTTATGCAGATTTTTCGCAGTCTTTGGACGATGTTTTGTTACCGAGCCACCAAAACAAAGCAAATGGTCCAGTTTCTGAAAGCACTAACGCTTGGCTATCTAACAAGTACCAAATTGTTTGCAAGACTGTCAAAGCCGCCTGACCAGGGAACCATAAACGGGGGTACTAATGGACACACATTCACTGGCACAGTATGTACAGTTTTGGTTTGATTCAAATGAAATTTATGACACACTTGCGGCTTACTATCGCCTTTATGTGTGTCAAATTTGAGAATTTTTCGGCAAAAATAACCGTAGCTGCATGTGGATCAATCTTTTTTGTAACTTCCTTACACACACACACACACACAGCTGCATACAACTGAGGCCGCGTGTTGATACCGAGACTGCTGCAAGCCCATTGGTCGCTTTCACAGAGCTTGACCTTGGGGCCTGTCCAATCATCGCGCAGGATCTCCTACACGTTATAGTGCCCGCGTGATCACGCGTCAGCGTATGTGTAACTGCGCTCAAGGTCAACCACCTCTATTGCGTGACTTGGACGTGCTTTCACACTTTTGCGTTTATTGTTGCCCATGTGCACGCACTTGGCTTACTTTATTCGCCTACTTCGGACACCGTAAGTTGTTGATTACGTGTTCTAGCTGCTTTTTTGTTTTATAGTTCCAACCCAACCCCACACACGTTAGCCAATTCTACTAAAAACCCATTTCCTTTTGGATTTCCCCTTGGTTTACCTTTTTAAATTTCCACTTTTTTTGTTTTGAGTTCCCCTTTAGTAACATCTGAACTCATTTTACTGGGTGTTCCCCTTTTTGTGTCTACGTTAGCAGTGCACGTTTTTTTGTTTTGGATTTGTTGAAATCTCTTTTCAAGCTTTACCCTCTTTGACGTTTTTACTGTTTGGATGCCACCTGAAAGGAGGAAACTTTTGGGACGGCGCACGGCAGCTGCCTCCGCTGCTAGAGCAGCGAGGGCGAGTGAAACCCCTGAACAGACTTTTTTGCGTCTTTCACTGATGGCCTCAAGCTCAGCTGCTCGCTTATCTACAGAAAGCGCTGCTGTGCAGACTGAAAGGTTGGCTTCAGCAGCATCAACTATGTCCACACTCCGCGCCAGGCTTTCAGTTGAAGAACGTTCACTTTAGAATTCACAGGACGCAGTCCGCGTGGCTAGGTTGAGGGCTAGCTTGCTCCAGGGGTTTAGAAAGCCCCGAACAAACAACTTCACATCGTCTTAGGAATACTAGGGCTACAGCTGCCTCTAGAGCTTCGGAACAACCCCAAGAAACCTCTCATCGTCGCTTTAGAAATGCCCTATCCACCGCGTCTGCCAGAGCCTTAGAAAGCCCTGCAAAGACCACTGTTCGTCGCGTTAGAAATGCCCGCTCTACTGCGTCTGCCAGAGCCCTAGAAAGCCCTGCACAAACCATTTTTCGTCGCGTTAGAAATGCCCGCTCTACTGCGTCTGCCAGAGCCCTAGAAAGCCCTGCACAAACCACTTTTCGTCGCATTAGAAATGCCCGCTCTACTGCGTCTGTCAGGGCTGCAGAAAACTCTGAAGTATGCCGTCAACGGCTCAAAAACATTAGTCAACTTCAACCTTCTTTGAATGGCGTAACTTTGCCGTCTGCGTAATTTTGGTCAAATGCCGCATACAATTATTACTGCACTGTCAACTATTCCGCTAGGAGAGACGTACAAATAGGGGCCATGGATAAAGTTTGCACTTTTTGCAGTGCAAAAAAGTGGGCCTGTGAGCAACCTGGGCTTTGTTGCTCTGGGGGCAAAATCAAACTCCCTTCTTTAGATTAACCTCCCCAGCCGCTTAGGGACCTCCTTCTGGGTACAACTTCGGAGTCAACGCATTTTCTTGAAGCAATACGGAAGTACAACTGTTGCTTCCAGATGACGTCTTTTGGTGCGAAGGCTATTAATGAGGGCGGATGGATGCCTACTTTCAAAGTGCAAGGCCAGGTTTAGCACTTAATGGGAACACTTTTGGCTGATCAGGGAGAGCCACCTCAGTTCATACAAATTTACTTTCTCGCTGACTACAACGAGCAGGTTGATGCGTGTCTCGGCATTCTGCCTAGCGATATTTCCGTTGGTCCCCATAGAGACATTCTGTTCCGTCTATAAGACATGCTTCACGAAACTAACAGTTACATCCGAATCTTAAAGTTTGTGTTGCAAAACAACTCTTCGCCCTCTTTCAGTGTTGTCATCGATGCAGACAGACGGCCTCACGGTGAGCAAGAGCTTCGCTTCAATGCTCCTGCTCACGGTGAGCAAAAGATTTGCTTCAATGCTCCTGCATGTAATCAAGTCACCGCAGTCATCCACGGTGAGGAGCATAACAGCCGTGACATTGTCATAAGGTACTGGGGCGGTGGTCTGTGCCACATCAGTGAAACCCACCGTTCATACGACTGTCTCCAGTACCCCCTTCTTTTTCCATACGGAAGCGATGGATACCACTTCAAAATCCCAATATACCAGGCAAGCAGCGATTCCATGTCGACATCAAAGACGGTCACCTGTAGGGCTTACTACGCCTACATGTTTATGGTTAGGGAGGGTTAATTTAACCACTTGCTGTCAACTATTTCTTCAATTCGCTGTTGACATGGCTGCAAAAATGGAGTCGGAGAGGTTAGAATTCATCAAGTTAAACCAATCCAAACTTAGAACCAACTCCTACATTCACCTTTGTGATGGTCTGCTTTCTGATGGTGACCCATGCAATCTCGGCAAACCGTGCATTTTGCCTTCCTCTTACACTGGTGGCCCTCGATACATGCATGAAAGGACACAAGACGGAATGACCTACGTCCGTCATTACAGGAGGCCTGATTTGTTCGTCACGTTCACGTGCAATCCAAAATGGGTTGAAATCACACGCAAACTTTTTCGAAGTCAGCAGTACTCACACCACCCTGACTTAATTGCCCGTGTTTTCTGGTTACAGCTGTGTAAGCTTATGGATTTAATCCTTAAAGGGCATGTCTTCAGACGCGTTAAGTGTCATATGTATACAGTGGAATGGCAGAAACGCGGTTTGCCTCATGCCCACATTCTGCTGTGGCTCAACGATAAGGTTGACGCAAACAAAATAGACGATTTTATTTCTACTGAAATTCCGGATCCTGCGCTGGATCCTTTGCTCCACGAAATCCTTAAAAACAATATGATACACTGCCCCTGTGGTGTGAATTATGAAAAAAGGTCATGTTGGTCAAGCGACCCCACTTGCGCAAAGGGTTAACCCCATAAGTTTATCTCAGAAACGCAGACTGTGACAGATGGTTACCCACTGTACAGACCTAGAAGCCCCACTAAGGGCGGCAGAACTGTGACAGTAAATGGGCACACTCTGGACAATCGTTGGGTGGTGCCTTATTGCCCGCTGCTGTCCAAGACTTTTGGAGCCCACATAAACGTTGAATAGTGCCACTCGGTTAAGTCAATAAAGTACATCTGCAAGTACGTTAATAAAGGCAGCGATGCTGCTGTTTTCAGTATCCAACGCGACAATTGCATTGACGAGGTGGCCGATTATGTGGTTGGATGCTACCTCAGCAGTAGCGAGGCCTTTTGGCGAATTTTCGGATTCCCCATACACCAAAGTGCTCCAGCCATTGTGCAGCTTACTGTTCACTTAGAAAATGGACAGAGGATGTACTTCACCGAACAAAACGCCCAGCAGGTTGCGGAAAACCCTAATGACACAACCCTAACGGCTTTCTTTAAATTATGCTCAACAGATGCTTTTGCCAAAACATTGATATACCCCCAAGTCCCGTCCTACTAGGTGTGGTCAAACAACCGGTGGGTTTCCGCGAAAGGCTGGCGATCCTGTTGAGGGCTATCCCGATGTAAGGTCTAACTCTTGCCTTGGACGCATTTATACCGTGCCCCCCAGCCAGCAGGAGTGCTTTTACCTCCACCTTCTACTTCATGAAATTGCTGGGCCAACACGTTTCACAGATATTTGCACTGTCAACGGCATAGAGTGCCAGTCTTATAATCCGTTTGGGATTGCTTGAAGACGATTCCCAATGGGATGCAGCCATGGCAGAGGGTGAACTTCTCAGAACGCCATCACGGCTTCGAACGCTGTTCGCCATATTGCTTTTGCGATGCGAACTAAGCAATCCTCTGTCACTCTGGCTAAAGTACAGAGAATCCATTTCAGAGGATGTGCTGTTCTCCATTCAGCGTAACAGCCCAGGAATTGAATGCGGTTTCACTGACTTCATATTCGACAGAGCGCTGGTGGTCCTAGAAGATGTTGTTTTCGAACTGGGAGGTGCCTCTTTACCAACTTACGGTTTACCACCACCACTCAGAGACGGTTTTGACACTGTACCAACTGAGTTATTGCTTGAAACATCCTACTCCATCGAGGGGCTGAACGCATACATTACCGAAAACGAGCCCAAACTTCTACTTGATCAGAGGGTTGCTTTCACTACCATAACAGACAAGGCAAACGGCTCCAGTGGAGGTATATACTTTTTAGATGCGCCCAGAGGAACTGGCAAAACTTTTGTTACTAAATTAGTCCCGGCAGAGGTACAGTGTCGTGGGGAGATCGCTCTTGCGGTCGCATCTTCCAGGATTGCTGCAACATTGCTACCTGGAGGTAGAACCGCTCATTCGGCTTTTAGGTTGCCACTTGATCTATGCTGGTCACAAACTCCTCTCTGCAACATAACAAAGAATTCACCACAGGCTGAAGTTCTGCGGAAATGCAAACTTACAGTTTGGGATGAGTGCACGATGGCACATAAGGGCGCCATTGAGGCACTTGACCGAAGTCTCCAAGACATCCGCGACTCCTCTGACCCCATGGGTGGAGTAACCCTTCTCCTTGCAGGTGACTTTAGGCAGACTCTACCTTATTCCTAAAGGTACACGCGCTGATGCTTTCCACGCCTGCCTGAAGTTGTCTGCCCTTTGGCGCCACATGGAGACTCTTAAACTGAGCATGAACATGTGTGCCTACTTGAATGGGGACTCCAGATCCGCTGACTTCGCACGGGACCTTCTTGCCCTTGGGGAGGGGAAAATGCCATCTGACACACAGGGTTTTGTGCAGATGGATCAGCTTGCCACCACTGTTGAATCACTGGATGCATTGATGAATGCAGTCTTCTACAACCTATCTACTAATTTTGCCGATACCGATTGGCTTGCTGGGAGCACCATATTGGCACCGAAGAACTGTACAGTTGATTCCATCAACCTTAAACTGTTGGATTGCATTCCCGGGCAATGTCATGTTTATAAGTCCATCGACAGAACTTCTGATCCATCTGAATTAGCTGAGTATCCCATAGAAGTTGAACTCCCTTCAGCCGTCCAGACTCCCACCTCATATTCTTTGGCTCAAAGTTGATTCTCCGATTATGCTAATCAGGAATTTGCTCCCACCTAAATAGTGCAACGGGACTTGCCTCATTATTAAATCCCTTTCTCCGAACCTGATTGAGGTGACCATTGTAACTGGCTTCGGCAAGAAGGAAGTCGTTCTAATTCCCAGAATGCATCTTCTTCCGTCAGATGCAAGCATACCAATCAACTTTCGTCGCTCACAATTTCCCGTGAAGCTTTGCTATGTCCATTAACAAATCACAAGGACAGACGCTTAGCATCGCAGGTCTGCATTTACGTGAGCAGTGCTTCTCCCACGGCCAACTTTACGTTTAGTGTTGTTCTAAGGACAGGGTTTTCATTTATTCTCCCAACAACTGTGCTAGAAACATAACCTACACGGAGATCCTGTAGACAACCCGCCCGGTAGCGTTTAAGCGCCATGCACACATATGCAGTCCGATTGCATGGCAATTTTTTTGTTTGTCATATTGGTTTTAACATTAGGTCGTCGTAGTCTTCACTTGCCATTACTAAGACATCTTTGTAAAGGTTATCCAGCTCTTTTGCTGCCTTCTGACTTTCATACCTTCACCTGCCATCATCGCGTTTGTTTGCACACTATGATAACCTCACCATATTCAGTTGCAACACAAGCTGCTAGACACATGAACACCGGCATTAGACATGATTGCTCCACTAAAGTTCCAGTTTCATTAACAGTTAATTGGAGCACCTGCAGTTCGTACCAGTGCATACAAGCACATTCACACTTGAGAAGCTTCAGAGTTTGTTTGTCACAAAAGTCGTGTGCGTCTACAAAATTCAGGCTTCTGCTTCCATATACACTTTACGGCTGCCATGGGTGAAACATGTCAGCCATACGGCTCTATTGTTTTGTTTGTAGTCATGTAAAAAAACCTAAAAACACACACCAAGTACGGTGACCCTGGTCGGTTTTCATAAGCTCTCAGCTGTGATGTTGACTGTGACTGAAGAGAAGGCACTTCTCCATTGCAATTGAGGTGCTTGGCCATATGGCGACCCCGATCCGGTTTCATGAGCTCTCATGATGTTGACTGCAACTGAAGAGAAGGCACTTCTCCATTGCAATTATGATGCTTGGCCTTACTGCTACCCCCATTGTGGTTTTAAGAGCTCTCAGCCGCGATGTAGATAGTGACAGATCTGAATAAAGGAGCTTATATCACAGAAATTTTCTTACCATGACACCCCAGCACTGTTCGCTCTTCTCTCGGTTTTACAGTTCTGCTTTGTGGTCGTGGCAGCGCCGTCTTTTGGGCATAAGACGCGTCTTTTACTTAGACAAGCAGTTTGTTTGTGATTGTGCACGGCACATACTTTATGTCTATGGATTCCTCATAGCACATTTTCCCTTCAATCCCTATGTATGTTGCAACTGAATCGTGGTTTCTTGACCACTTACCACAAGTGCCTCCAGTAATGCTTAACGGTCCAATTGGTTAAAGCAGTAACAGCTGCCAGCTTTTACTCACAGATGTCTTAGTAATGGCAAATGACTGATGCTACAATGGCTTTCCTTTACTTCCTTCGATACCTTCGAATACTTGGGCCTGCATGATGTCTGCTTAAACCTTGTGTACATTGCGTTTCAACGTTTTGTAGAAACTTAGTTCCTGTCGACTTACAAAGTACATCTTTTCTTTCAAAGCAACAGCCATTCCCAACTCTTACTGTTACATCCCCGGACAACGCTGGGCTCTACTGCTAGTGTATATATATATATATATATATATATATATATATATATATATATATATATATATATATATATATATATATAGGGGGGGGGTTATGTTTCTATATACAAATTTATGCTTCTATATAAATGTTTGTCACATGGCCATATATGCATATAATTGCTTATACTGGTTAGTGAATAAAGCAAGTAATACAGGTTTGTATTTATTTATTTATTTATATATATATATATATAGATATATATAGAGAGAGAAAGATAAGACATTGATAGTTATGCATAGGTATATAAATGTATCTATAAAAGTATGATTATTGATATATGAGGGGGTGTTCTGAAAATTCCTCAGCATAACCCATTTCCAAAAATTTGACCAAATGATCAACCATCAGATTTTTTGTAAGAAGGGCTTCTTGATTGGGCTGAGAAATTTTCAGCACCTCCTTGTGTATTGTTATATTTCAACAAATGTTTATGCAGATAAAAAAATATAGGCACTTTTCTTTGTGTGTGTATATGTATATAATTTGTGTGTATGTATATGATTGTGGGTTTGGTGTAGATATACATATATTTGTGTGTAAATTAACCTCTAAAATTTTCTTGTGCACCATGAGTTTTCCAATTTTTAATAAATTATTGTTGATAGATTATTGGATAACTTTTTAATTGAGTGCCTGCATCTCAGTCTAAGGTGTAACATTGGGTATGGCCTAACACCTGCTAGGTTGCTTTTTTGTATGATATGTGGTTATAATTTAAAGTTTATTTAAAATTAAACATGAATACTTGAAGAATGAGAATCTATTAAAAGAAGCAAAAACCAAAAGATTGCCTTGTATCACATGACCATTACATAAGAATCGGTCTGCTACAATATATCATTTCTTATTCATGTACTTTATTCTATTGGATTTAAGAGCATCACCATTGTATCCCATTCACATATCAAGTCCTTTCTGTGCATATCATTAAGTCTTAAGAAGAGAGACTTGCAAAGGTGCGTGTTTTATTGAGGTCATCACAAAAGGTCTTTCATAATCAGTGCTTAAGTAATATGACTGCAGTTTCTATGCAACACTCAAAAAAAAGTCTTAGCTATGTGCAAAATCAGGTTCTACACCCTATTTGAGAGTGATTTTTATAAATGCCAAGAAACATCTTTCTTTGGAGGAATTTTTATCATGAATCCTGTCTTTTTTACCTTGCAGGGGAGTTGATTTATTTCTTGTGGAGAAAAAAATTCCACTAATCAAACATTTATCAAAAAAATTACTCTCCTTTGTCAACAATTCAGTGATTTTTAAAAAAAATATCTGGAATGGTTTTTCCCCAATATTTCTAATCACATTGAATGTCATTCTGTACTTGCAAATGTGAATTTGCTGGATTTTTACAAACTTATAATTAATACTGGATTATTTTAATTTTTTAATAATTAATGTGGGTTTTTTTTATGGTGGGCATTAATGGGTTAGTTAATAACCCCTTAGAAATTATTCTAATATTAAAATCTGAATCTTTATAGAAGTTATATTGAACATTTAAAGTGAAGGCAAATCTGAAATATAATGAAATGACCGGAGCATGAAAACTGCTTTTTTTTTTGTCATGGGTTTTTGGATGTATGGGTGGTGTAATGTATAGTGGTTCTAGTCAGGTTAGTTGCATTCACTTATGTGAAAACACCCTTGAGGATGGTAGGAGTCTATCCCCCAACTACGGGTTAAATAATAGGGCTTGTATCAGGAAAAATGTTAATGCAAATAAAGAATTATACTTACAAACCAAAATATTTTTTCAAAATATTTTTCAGGTTGATAAGTTGTAATATAGCAGGCTGGCTGGAGGCCTTTTTCTGATTTCCTGGACTGTGTCCCAGATCAACTTGATAGGGTCTCTTATCCTTGTAACATGACACCATATGTATCCATTTGCTTTGGTGTGATAAACTCTTTGTCACAGTATTCAATTACAACTGGTTGATTTGCTGCACCAGATATAACTGGATGGGCCAAGTAATTTGTTAGTATCAGCTGAGTACATCATGCCTGGAAACAAGTGCCAACAAGGATGGTAGATTTCTCTGCCCCACTTCACTTGAACAGAAATTAAACCTTTCCCTATTCCACCTGTCTGTTGATGGCGATTGTCAGTAGTTGGATCCAAATTTTGTCAATGTAACCCTAGAGAACATCAGTAAAATTGATCTCCTGCAGAGCATGGAAACCCTTCACTTCTGGTTGGCGGTTACAGTTGAGTGCTGGTAGCTGGCTTAAGAAAGAAAAATAGTTCTTTGATAAACAAACCAAATGTGTTCTGTCTTAACAAAATTTAATGTGAAGAGAAAAAATAAGTCTACATAATTTAACTTCTATAAAATGATGCCCTTGGGTTCTCTCTGTATTCACTGTGTCTGTATGTTCGGCAAAATGTGAGTGTGGTTGAACCTTGTCTGTTTCCTCCCCCCATGGAAAATGACTTATCAAGCAAAATGTGTGCTTGCTTATATGGGAAAATCTTCCCTGATAACAATGATTAATAACTTCACTTTACCTAGCCAGGCTTTAGAAAATGACATTTTTAACAATGCTCAACGTTCACATTATGTTATCTCCATATATCCTTAATTTAACCAAATGGCTCTCCTACTGGTGAAAGATTCCTCACCAGAAATCCACAATTATGATAATTATAAAAATTGCTGATGATTGTTGCAGAAAAGTGACATCTAGTTTCTTTCTAGTCTTCAGCTTTAAATTAATTTCACCTTTACTAGTTTTCAAACTTTGTACTAAGCCTTTTCAAACAAGCCTGTGACCATCCAGGTGAAGTTCATAAAAAAAATATATCCAACTGTGACCTATCAGCACACCAATCCTGTTCTGTATGAAAAGGTACTTTGCACTGATATCTGTACTTGAAATTACATTAATTTTACTTTATCAGCTATCAATATAACTTCTTATTACCTTCTTCCAATTTCTGGTCCAGAGTTTGTATCCTCCTGAAGCCAGAGGTGGATTTGCCAAACCATGTTTTAATTTTCTGTTCGTTTAAATTTTAATCCGCAATCATTTTTACATTTCTACTTACATTGATTTCAAGGTTGTTACCCTGTTACCATTAAAAGCAAATCAATCAATTATTGGTCATTGTTAATCATTATTTTTTGGAGTACTAATTGTCAAAACTTTTAATTAATTTGTTTTAAGAGATAAATTTACTCTCAAAAGAGTGAGGTTTAATAAATATCAATTTCTCTAACATATATTGTGTGCTGGTCATCCATTACAATATTTTAACTTTCAAAAGGTTTTTTTTTCACTCGACATATTTAATAGATTTTGCCATAATTATTCCAACCACAAAATAGAAATGATTATATTTTCCTTTGTTTTGAAATTACAGTTTTGCTTTGCCTAGAATGCATGCTTACAAGGTTCACAGACCAAGTTTGATAACGGGAACCTTGGACATCTGTTTTCAGTTTCATACTATAACCATAGAACTATACCTGCAGACTTTCAATGTCAGAATATCAAAGAAGTCTTGGAAATAATCAGAAAAAATATATAAACACTTAAATACATTTAGGAAGTGTGATGTTTCTAAAGAATAAGGGTTGTTTTTTCATCTCATTTCGTTTTATTGTTGTATATTTGTTTGGTCAGTTGTCTTCTGGCACCAGAAAAGTCTTTTCTTTTCTTTGAGAGTCAATGTCTAGTCTTAGTTACATTTGCTATGTACATATGCACATCACCACTAAAGATAGTCACTTGCTTTTTAAGTTTTTTCTTAATATAATAGCCTCAGGTTTTCTTTATCTCTCATTGAACAGACTAATGAAACCAAGTGTTTTTATTAATTTAGTTTGATTCATATTGACTAAGTCTTGTTTGTTCAGACTAACAGTTGTTTATACCAATTAGGAGTTGTCGATTTTTACAAGTTGTGATTCAGGTTCTATTTCAATAATGATTTTTCTTTTGGGTGAGTTATAATATGGGACATTTTCCAATATGGCATTAGTATTTGAACTTTACATACTATCACTTGTGGTTATTCCCCATAGCTTTCCCACTGTCAAATCTTAACGTTTGTTTTTTTGTGATGAAATATAAACCATTTTAAAAATACTGCAGTTGCCTCAGTTTACAAGAATAATTGGCTTTCTCTCTCTCTTTTTTTTTTTTTGTATGTGTGTGTCATGTCTCTTCAGGATGCTGTAACTATGACTCTCCACAGCTTCCTTCCTTGCTTTCAGTAACCTTTGCTCCTTGCTGGCCTCTCTTTCTCTTTATGATACTTGTTCCTCTTTCCATTTGCTCAAACATTTCAAAAAGGTTTTCTCTCTTTTTCTTTGTGCCATGTCATTTCAGCACATGAGCAATCAGGTTTACAACTTCCTTTCTTCTGTTGCTTTTAGCAATACATGTTCCTTTATGACTTCTCTTTGTCTTTGTTCCTCTTTCCATTTGCTCAAACTTGTCAAGTAGGTTACCTGTTGTTTCTCTTGTTTTTGATTTGCTTTGTTAGTGTTAAGTTATACAAGCCTTTTTTTTTTCTTATATAACCCACCACAACTTTTCAAAAACTTTTTTTGATTGTTAAAAATAGTTTCTTTCTAGTTTTTCTTCTCCTTAAAACTCATTTGTCACATGCTCACTTTATATTTTCAACATTTTGTAAAAATTCATCTTGATTAATCTTTTCATTTGTGACAAAATTGACACTAGTGATTAGTACTGCAAATCAGTTTAATGATCAGTTTTCTTTTATGTGGATTTATACACAGTGACTTTCACTAAACATATTTTAGTATTTTAATCCTCAAACTTGTGGCTATCCGTCATCAGTCTAACTCTCTATCCTATATCTATGAGCATAATTGTCTTTAAATATATTTTTACTAGAAGGGAGATGGATATTTTTGATCATGTTTGAAGTTTAGATGACATGATCTTCACCCTAATGCTCTATCACTATTCTACTGGATTTTAGATATTCTTACAAGAATTAGGAGAAACTCACAATAGTTTTGCAAGCCATTGTTAATGAAACTGATAAAAACCTTACTAGATGAGACAACATAGGCACTGATCATTTAAGTATTCCATACAACATCCCAAACAAATCTACTCATAGTGATCCTGCTTCCCATCTTAGGCCAATGTACAGGGGGATATAATGATGACATAGGTATGGGATAAGAATGATCTTGAACAGAAAAGTGTTCTGAGAAATAGGAGTCAAAATCTTTCCAAAACAGAAACTATGATCAGGAATTGGAATGAATGCAGTGACTGCACATACCCTGGAGCCATCATAAAAATTCAGGATGTGAAATTAGTAAATACTAAACACTTAAAATTCCTTAGTGTATGGATCAGTCATAACAATTTAGTATAGGAGATAAAGAAAACTGAACATAGAATAGGCTTCACTAGAGGTAATTTTGCCCAATACTGCAAATTGCTACAATATCAAAATATTAACCTAAACACTTGAGTAATGTTCTTAAATAGCCTCATAAACTCATAGCTGGATGTCATGCATGGTTCCAAACCTGTTCAGAAATATCTAAACTGTCTGCTATGTCCAACTGCTTTCTTAGATGAATGGTTAAAAATGGTTTTGAGTAAATAAATCCTGTAGGTCTTAGTAAGGAATATCCTTTGAACCTTGCTACAGAATCACAAACAAAGAACTAGCAAAAAACAGAAACCACATCACTTGAGGACTACCAACAACAGCAACAACTAAAATGGATGTTACATGTAACTTGAAGAGAAAATAATGATATAATAAAGATATTGACTTTCCACACTATTTAAAACAAAAGGTTAGGAAGAAAACCCCCATCAATACTGGAAAGAGCAATAATAGTTACTGTACTTGAGAAACTTATTTTCTTGAAAAATTGCTTTAAGAAAAGAGTATAAATTTCCAGTGATGGTAGTATTTGCTGTTCAGTCAATGAATGCCAAAGCTATTCTTATAAGGAACAATTAATATTACTATTACAACTTGAAGAAATTAGGATAATCCTTTGTGCAAAAAGGATTTTAGAATGCCATTTGAATATTAATGATTTTAGCAAAAGACTAACTCATAAAAATTTAAGTCTTTTTTCTTAACTTGTGACTACTGTAGAAGGGAAAATGGCTTACCTCCTGGAATAAAATATGTGTCTTGCATGCAAAATACATAGAAGAAAATATGGTCAATCTAAAAGCTGCCATTTAAGAACAACTTGAGCTCAGAGATTTTGCGAGACAAATTTGTGGCTTATGCAAATTTCCGAACCTTAGCAAGTCAATATAATGAGCATGAGCAAGAGAACATCAGACAAGCAGCAGACTCTGACAAGTCATGTGGTTTTGATTTTTGTGTTGAGTTTCATGCTAGTTTCACTGATTGTGATTTTAAAAAAAAAACTGGTACTCCAAACAGACATTCTTTTTTTTTTTATTACACGCTATTTTGGTCTCCCAATAAGCATAATGTTGGAGGGGAAATTCAATATGAAACTCATCCCTGAATTTGATAGCTCAGTGTCTGGACTATCCATGGTCGAATGGTTCAAAAAAAGTGAAACATGTATGCAAGATATGCAGTGTAAAACATCTTGAATACATAATCCCCTTAGGGTTGTCGGGTGGAGTGTTTGCTGTCTACCAGCAGCTGGGAGAAGAGGAAAGAGCAGATATTAACCAAATAAAATCCACTCTTTCCTCTTCTCCCAGCCGCTGGTAGATGGATGAGGTCACAATGGATGGGTTTGTGGTGTATGAGCAATTCACTGTGTGACAGTTTTCATCACAGGGAATCAGTCAACATATACTTGGTAGAGTTGTGAAAACTTACAGTATTATGTGGTGGAATGAGTGATGATGGACTGGCACATGTGTTTGTAAGGGGATTGCCAGAGCAGGTGAAGTGGCTTCTTCACGAACAATACAAGATGGGACAAAAAAGCTTCCTACTGGGCATCCACATGATTCCATAGCATGTCACCATTGCAACATTACTAATCCTTTTGCAAATGACTACGTGGGACTACATGTTGAAAGGTGGAAACTCTGAATTCGCTGCTACAGGTGCGACAAGATAGGCCATATCTCCCATAATTATTCGGGAAATGAGCCAGGAGAAGAGACTTCAGTGACTGTTTGCTCCCTGAACCCCATCTAAATGAGGTACTTCCTGTGATTACTGTATGCATCAATGAGATCAAAGGTGCAGCCTTGGGGGACACAGGTGGCTCACATTCACTTGTTAGCAGAACACTTTGTGCTCACTGTTGGCAATGAGACCCTTAGGTGCTGTTGGGCTGGACTTGGTGTGAGTGACAGGTGCCCTATTGATGTTGAGGTTCTGGTTGTAGACTGGAAGCTGCTGGAGTACGACCTGTTGTTTGAAGTTATCGTCAAGAGGCTGGGTTCTGTGTGTGCGACTAGCAGTGGCACTGAATTTTCCTCAACTTCACTGACCTTTGTGCAAAGTATTCACCATCAATGAGTCTTACTTTTATGCAGAATATGACCTGAACAAGAAGATCTGGGTTGTATCATGGAAGTGGTCTGGTGACCAAACATCACCCACACTAAAGAACCAGATACCAGAGTATCCCACACTGAAGCAGTTCATGGAGGAGTATACTCACAAACTGCAAACCTGAATAAATAATAGTTGGTTACTTCTGTACCCTGAAGAGGACCTTACCCCCCCCCACGGCCTGCAGATTCTGATTAGTCGAATGGTTGTGCTTTTTTGGGGAGTTTTATGGTAGTCTCACTAGTTGTGATCGAAAAAACAGGGTACAACTGATACTCCAAACAGCTGTACTTTTTTTTTTTTTAACTACAATTACTAAGTCTCAGTTAGAATTTTGGCTAACATTTATATGGTCTAATTTTCTGCCCATGAACTTATGACATGGGGCACCATGTTGTTTTTACTGATATCAATATCAAATGCTATAACATAGATTTTTACAAGTAGATGTTTAGCAAGGTAGAGGCAGTGGGAGCAGTCACTCCTAGGTGCACATATGAAGGGGACTAAATTTTCGTTTGGCCTATTTTTTTAAAATACCTGATAATATTATGTCTGTAGTTATACAGCACAATTCCATACACAATGTATGTAAACCTATGTTAAGTAGCAACTTTTAGGTTGCCTTTTATTAATTACCACATGACATCCTGATGTAGAATAAACATTTCAGGAGAAACTCAAGTAAGAGGCACCAAAACTGTACTAGTTTCTGGGTGGTGAGAATCCTTGCTATGCCACAGATTACAAGTAAGACATTTCTGAGAAAAGTCAAAAGACTCATATTAAAATCACTTTTCCATCTGAGAAAAAAATTGATCCTCTATAAGTTTTAAATTTATTCCATGTAGTATCCTGTCCAATTCTTTTACCACTAAGCTATTACTAACATGTCACTAATTTATAATGAAATGCAAAAGTTAAAGGAAATAAGTGAGTTATCGCTACTCACCAACCTGGCACCGATGAGCTTGACGTTTGCCACTGAGGTATTAGACCAAGATTGGACTTCTCAAAAGAAAAGAATAAAAGTTAAAAATGAAACAACCATTTATTATTGTCACTGAGATATAATTAATTTTTTTTCATGCTATGTATACATGGAAGTGGAAGTTTGAATTTATTTATATTATCATTGGGAGTCTATGTGCATTGTGCATGTGTCCATATTTCTCTAAGATAAAATATAGCCACCATATGTGAATAAATATTTGTTGGTTTTGTTTATTTAGAAGAGATTTATTGAACCCACTTGAAGGAAAAATCAAAAGATGATAGAAAAAGATGAGAAGTTGTATGAGGACAGGAGCAGAAAGAGGAGACATTAATTAGCGTAGAAGAAATTTGGTAGAAGGAGAGAAAGAGGAAGGCAAAGAGAAGGAAAGAGTAAAGAACTTGAAGAAGGAGGAAAAGAGAAGAGTGAAGAGATTGGAGGATAAATTTTTAAATATCGGCAGAAAATATAAGTGAAAAAGAAAATGAAATGAAAAGAAAAGAAAATATATAAAAAACAAAAGGTGAGTAAAAAGAAAAATTAAACAAGAAAAATTCATATAAGAAAATAAAGTAAAAAAAGAAAACAAGTTTGTGAGGAAAAAAAATTGAAAAAAATGGAATGATGATAAATTATAATTTGAATGTTTTTTTTCCCCAAATTTGCAAATTCCATTTTTCTTTTTTTAAACTTCTCTTTACCGTCAAAATTTTGACAGGTTAATTCTTCAGCCTTTTTCAAGTGAAGTTTTTATTTAGTAATCCTACCCATGAAGATGATAGTGCAGTCCTCACAAATGTTGAGTTTTTGTCATTAACATCATTTTTTGAATACAAGATGTTTGTTTTCGTATTTGTTTTCTTGGTCTTTAAGCAAATTTCAAATTTTTTTTTAATGCCATATCAATTTAGGATGTAGAAGATGATGACTATCCACAATTTTTTTCCTTTATTATCTGTAAATTTCCATACCTTCTTGAGAAAGACAGTGAAGTGGTTGCTAGTTGCCTTCTCCATGGTTTGGAATTCAGTTTTCTTTCTTTTAGACTGATTGTCACTCAATGCTAGAGCACCCAGTTTAACCTACTATTAATCCTTAGTGGAAGGAAAGACAGATTTATGTCTTTCTCAAGAGTATCAGTGTAAAAGAGAATGCAATAGGCTAACACAAATATCGGCTACATTTAAGATTTAAAGTTAGGTTTGCTTACACCTTTTTCTATGATTGATTTTTATAGCTTATCAACTCTATATCGGTTATTTAAATCTGAAACATATTTTAGATTGTAAGAATAAGTCTTTCTTTTTTTTTTTTTTTTTGTAAACAAATATTGCATAAACAATTTTTTGTGAATAACAATAATTTTTCCAGATAAAAGTTCTACTATTTAACTCATGGATTCATACTTTTCTCACAGGTATTTGCACATAAGTGAATATAACAAACCCAACTGGAATTTGAACTCAGCTCTCCAATTTCTCATTCCAACCTGCAATCCATAACACCACCGGCATATCCACTACACTTTTACTACTTCCTCCTTGACTAACCAGATGGGGAAATTGAGTCCACACTGAGTTATATTGTTGAATTTCTTCATGAAGTTTAATCATAATTTGAAAATTTTTTCCTTTAGCCTTCCTGAAATAAAAATACAACACTTTGTATTTAAAAAAAAATCAAAAATCAAAACTTATGCAGCGACAAGAACACAAATACTTTTAAAAGTGTGTATATGAATGTGCATATGTGTGGGTATGGCAATGTTGCTTGGAGGACCAACTTTTTGTATTTGAGACTTGTGACATCAAAATATATATAATTCCTTTATCTGTTGCCTATCAGTTTTAATTAGCTGCTTATTTTTTTGATGTATTCTCACTGGCCACACAGGTAGCCTGATATCACATGAAAAGACATTTCTACACTTGTCATAAGATGCATTGGAAGAAAAAGAAAATTGAATAGAAATGAAGTCAACAAAAGAATTAGTGAATAAATTCTTATTTGGTATCTTACATTTATGAATTACCACAGCAAAAAAGTTACAGAAAATATTTTATGGAAAAGAAGAATGAAAAACTTAAGTGAGGAGCTACTTTGAAACTGAAGTAGTTTTGTATTTCCCACTTGAGCCAATGTTTGGCATTTAAACCCAGGTAAAAGATCCAGGATTTTGAATACTGATTTTCAGGACAGGCAGGACGATTTTGCTCTCATTTAGGTTTGTGCTGTATTTAACTAAGCTTAGTAAATATCGGAATCTGCCTTGTGGCTGATGTAGTTACATATTTCTCACTTAAGCCATTGGCTGTCATTTGATCCTAGTAAAAAGTTAGGATTTTGAATGATTTGAAGGCAAGCAAGAAAGTGCTTTCACATTTATAAGAACCCAATTCCTAACCTCACCATTTAACTTTGGGCTGTACTTAGCTAAATTTAGTAAATACTGAAAAACTAATTACTACTTGTGTGTGTGTTTGTTTGTTTGTGTGTGTGTGTGTGTGTGTGTGTGTACATATACCGTGAAGAATAAAGATGGTAAAAAGATCTTCCATAAATAAGAATGCTAAAGTGAATTGAAGACATTTCTCTAAAGAGTAGCATCTGCAGAGAAGTTTTAACAGATTCAATAATGACAAGTACTTGCAAATGAGGAATTTAGCTTGGGTAAAACAACAGCTGTGATAAAACATTCAGCTCAGAGAATTGTAGTTAAAAAAAGAGATGGATGCCTCCTGGTTTAACCTTACCACTTTTTATGCTAAAAAAACAACAGCAGATTTAGTGAGCCAAAGAAGAAAAAAAGCATTTTCTTCTTCCAAGTTTTTTTTATACAATAATACAGAGTGCACCTGCACAGCATATACCTATATATACTTCTGTGCTCACCCTAGCTGATCCTCTCATTTTCTGTCTCCCTCTTCTTTCATTTTATGACCCTATTCACCAAGAAATACAAGTACAGAAATAATTTCCATCATTTCAGAGCAGTCAATGAAAAGAAAAAAATACTCTTTTAATTTGAAAAAGATTGTAATAGTTTGAAATATAAAAACTATCAGTTTCAAACACAAGTTAGTACAGACATAAAAGAGGCCCCAAGTTGCATGCAGACATGTCTGTTGAAGCTAGTCACATCCAGGTTTTCTCTGTTAACAGCAAAACAGCTTGGCATGTCCAGATAAGGGCCTCTCTGCAACTTGTGCAGATCCAGGTCTTTGTCAACTGTCTCATGTCAATAAAAGCAATGGGAAACCCAACAGTGGGCAGATGGCAAGACTTAGTGTCTTGTGAAGACATTCCCTTGATAAATTTTGTTGCATGCTGCCCAACATGCTGTGCTTTTCGAGGCAGTGACTTCACTAGTCTTTACTCAGTTTTATTTTATTTCCTCCTGTCTCTTTCCATTCTCTGCCTGTTACTCCATAATTCTTAAGAGAACAATTGGATAAGTGTTTCCCCCAACCTCAACACGCCCATGCCTTATTTTAGAACAGTTATAGAAACACTTGTCTTCCAAAAATGTTTGACTCTTCTTCTCACAAAGTAGAATTTCAGAATTTTTAACCTTGTTTAAAGACTGATAGATGCAACTACTTAACTCCATATCAAGTCATTTCCTATTTATAATATTCAAATAAACAAGAGGAACTATAATGCTTTATTAACATTAGCAGACTTTACAAAGGGAAGGTTTTACTCTAATCTAACAACCTAAGAACTACTCACTTTGGAATTTTGCCTTTGTTGTGAACTGGTGCTTGATTATGTAAATACAGCTTTGGTCCTCATCTTTGTTGTTGTTATCACAATATTTTGCCCATTGTGCCCTCCAGCCTTCATCATCATGTATGGTGGAAAAAGGGTAGTCATCAACCTCTGTAGTATGATGTAAAAAATACTAAACAGAGAAGAACAGAGAGAGAGAGTGAGAGTTCTGAAAGAATTAGTGCATATGCTAGGCTATGAAGCCCTGCTTAGCAGGTCTAGCATAGAAATAAATGGGAGTTGTTAATAAAGAAAGAAATGAAGGCCAGGCTTCAGCAACAGCAGCCGTACAAAGGAGAAATCTGGGTGAGTGCAATCATGACAAGCAGCAGCACTCATTAGCAGGAGTGAATCCTACAATCACTTTTGCCTCATGAGACAATAGATAATGTATTGAAATGTGGGTTTGTGAATCTGATCACATAGTAATTGTGAGTTCAATCTCTGACTTGGGTAGTACATACTTGGATTCAGTGGAAACAGGTGAGCAATAACTGAGCTGTACTAAATAAGAAGTAGACGCAATATCCCTAGACATGAGAACAATCTAATTCTGTATATTATAAAATGGGTTCAGTTTGAAATTTCCTGAAGGTTACTCATGTCAACAAGCACCTGATAAAGGTCGGAGGGCTCAACAGTTGAAACATTTGAATAATATCAACAAAGATGAGGACAATAGTCCACATGGGAATAATATAAATAATGATAACTCCTTATCTTAGAAATTCAGACAAAAAATGTTGCTTGATGTTTAAGCAAACTCCAACTTAAAATTTAAAGTTAGCTTTTGTTGTATTTCTAGTAATCCATAATCAGCAGGATTTTTGAATGATAATGCTTATAGTTTGGAAAATTTTTAAATGAAGTATAAAAATATTTGTGATTGGAAGTGAAAAGAAATAATATTTATTTTGTAAAAAAAAAAAAAAAAATGAAATTGTTTTTATATGACTTTGCTTATTATAAAATGAAGATATCATTATTTCATTTAAGCAGCATATAATAATCTTTTCATTTTATTTTATTTTTTCAGTCTTGATATATATTTGTAACAAGCATATATATATATATACAAAAAACAGATCTTTAATACCAGGGTGAGTGCAAATACAGACCCCCTCCCCCACACACTATTTAATTGAAAATTGAATTGAAGTTGCTTTATTCTTAAATTTATAGCATTTTAATGGTTTTGTACTAATAAAAATCTTGCTATAAGCCTACTATTTTTGCTATATTATATTCACAGATACCAACAAACAGAAATCAGATCCTTATAATATAGATACATATTATTTCCATATTAATAAAACACTTTCTTGAGTTTATTTCTCAAATTGTGTGTTCATTATGCACAATACAAATTACAACTGTTATATTTTGTATATCTTGACCTAGGTAGGTAGTTATGATAAAATGTATTGTCCATATACTCACTCATTTTTGTCTGTCTTCTGTGAGTGTGAACATTGGTGACTTGCTGCTGCAGGTTACTCATCAGGACTCCTTGTGTTGTGTAAGAACTGGGTACAAACAACTACTTAATGTTTTCTAAGTTTTTTTGTTTTACCATAAATGCATTTTAAATGTGTATAGTTTTAAGTGTAAGTTGAGAGGGGAAAAACAATTGTAACTTCATAAATCTGATTAGACTTTCTCCAAATTCATAGATTTTAGGCTTTGCATCTTTGCCCAGCCTCCCAGAGAACTTGAGGGCACCTGTTGACATTTGTTACTCCTTGCCACACTGCTGTCTGACTGATCAAATACTCCAATTATCAAGGACTACACAAACACACACACACGCACACAGGTTTGCATTATTTCCAAGTTAGACCTTAATCTATGTTGATGTTATTTCCTCAGGTTATTTCCAAGTTGGACACCTGCACTTCCTTGCTTCATGAGACAGGTTATTATGTCACACTACTTTTGTGACATACTAGTGATAAAACAACGATCAAGATGATCAGGTGGATTGGCTTCGGGTCTTTGCCAAAGTGTGAACTTTCTCATAAATTAAGATGTATTGTCAAACCTTTCTACCTCACTCATCTTGGAGCCTTGGGAACATACCAGTGATAGAGAAAATTGATAGCAGAATATAGTTTAGAAAGTCAAGAAGATGGTATTAGGTAAAAATCTGAAATTGGAATGGGTCAGCATATGATTCTTTGATAAATGAACTGAAAATTTGGCAGCTCAAGACAGACCTAGATAAGAAAAAGAAAACCCTTAGTGGTAAAGCTAAAGAAGTGGCTAGAAACTGTAAAGTGGAGGATTGGAAGCAGGAGAATGGAATAGACACTTTAATTAATACATTTGACAATTTAGTTTTGAAAGAATCAACTGAGAGTGCTTATAAAGCATACAAAAATATCAATGACATTCAAAGAGATAATGTCCATATTAAATTGTTGAATTTGATCAAAGTTTCAATAAAAATGCTAAATATAAAATGATCTTGATGGATATAGTGTTAGCCTTGAAATTATTAGACAATTTAAATGATTGCCACTAACAGTTAATCCTAATTGCTTTTCTGATTACAAATCTGCAGTACAGGGATATGTCAACCTTGAGAAGGTTATTTGGTAAAAATAATTGAACAGGTTGAAATAAACCGAGTCAGTAACTGTTAAACAAGAAGCAGTATGGAACACTGAATAAAGCTATAAAAATATTGGAAATTTCCTTAAATTTGAAACAAAAATGAAAGGGAAAAATCCTTTGATTAAATTATGGTTAATGCACTGAATGTATAATATGTAAAATTATACTTCATTGGTGGAGAGAATGTTTACACAAAATTGGTTCAGTGAAAATAAAAGCTATAAAAAATTTGTTGAAGAGTGTAACACTTTTTCACTAAAAGTAGAATTTCTATATAACAATATAACAAAACACTTATTACAGTCCCTGAAGTCTGACATTATTGATACTGCATGTACCAGAACAGTAGGTATTAAGAAAAAATATTTGAATCCCTGTATGCAGAGTATAAACGATGATGTTACAACGGTAAACATACAATGTGACTCTTGGCCAAGCTTCCCATAATTACCCCACGTTGCATTTCAATTATTGCTTTCATTGGTGTGCCACAAAAGCTGGAAAAGAGCCCACTGCTACTCACAAGGTAGCAAAATGAAAGACAAATGCCATTTTGAAGAATAAATATGCGAACACTATTTCCCATATTATAAAATAGATGCTTAATTCAGGGCTTCACCATCTCATCTGGGTGGGTAGGTAGGTGATACTTGGGACAACTTTGCTATGTGGGTCTAAAAGCTCTGCTCTTCCTCCTACCAACTCCTTGCCTATCTACTCATCTTGATGTGGTGGCTGGCAATATGAATGGACGGCACAGAAACCACACAATGAACAAACTTTCCTCACACAAAGAGCAAGTCAGAACTCCTACATGATCTCATGCATGACTGTTATTATAAACTGGATATACCCTATTTCTGGTTTTGTTGCCACTTGATCTCTGAAATCTCCCAACCACTCTTTTATTTCCCATTACCCTTAGGTCAAAGTGGATGCTGCTTAGAAGTTCCTTTAAAAGTAATCACCTGCTGATCCATCAAACAGAAACACTTGAGATCAAGATAAAACCACCTCTCCCTTTTCTACATGGGTGTCCATAGTATCACAACAACCACAAAATGTAATAAACCATTTCTATTTGGTGATGATAGAATCACAAACTCAAGTAAGTAACTCTACAAGCAAAAAGAGAAAATACCAAATGCAAAATAGTGTTTGGAGTGGTTAATGCTGATATATCACTTCTAAATCATAAGCAGTAACTGTTTTGAATTTTAAATATTACAAATCTGTCATGTTCAGAAAGCCAGTGGAATGACAAATAACATCAAGTGGCCATTTCTACATTACTATTAACAATTCCAAATCTAAATTATTTGTTAACAAGATGAATGAAAAAGAAAAGACAAAGTTCTTAACTACAGAGATAGTCAGACAGTTGTAGAAATTTGTAGGTACTGACAGTTTAAACACCTTCAACATGCTAGACAATAATCTAGTCAGCTATGACATATGTAAAAACCAAGACCAGTTGTTGGATTTCCTTTGGCTAGTGATTATCATCAAATTGAAGACATAGATCAACATTAATTAGAGCCAAATTTATGTATTTACACATTATTTATAAATTCATGCACTTCAGTGTATAAACAATACAAAACAAATTCAGTATTGGATAAGTATTCATGAAGCACCACTGTGACTGTTCAGTGACCACATTGGAAATGTTGATAATACTGATGTATGAAATATGGCTGAAAATCTTCACACATATCATCATTACTGCTGCTAGGGATGTGCATGTGCTTTAATGGATAGTTGTTCAGAATGAGAAATTGAAGAGTCAAGTTCAAATTCCAGTTAATTACATTCACTTATGTGCAAATACTCTTGGGAAAAGTATGAATCCATCTCTTCTCTCCAGCTATAGGTTAAATAGTAGTACTTTTATTTGGAAAAAATCATTGTTATTGAAACAAACAAATTATTATTCTTACAATCCAAAATATGTTTCAGCTTTAAATAAAACCCAAAGGGTTAAGCTGTAAAAAAACAAATCAATCACTATTGCTGTATATTCACATTGGAGCAATTGTCTATTAGAAAGACATAACCAGATTTTAACAAAAATTATTGAAACTGAAACAGGATCACAATATAGACAAAAAAATAGTACTGAGTTGATCTGTAATGGCAAAGAACTCCTGACAAAATATCTATACATATAGTCTATATCAATTGATCTTTGGAAGGGATCCTAACATTCTATCAGTTCTTAATTATTGACTGTCAGCTCTACAGGTTACAGCCACAAGTGAAATCATGAAGAATCACATAAATGCACTACATACAGCAAGATAACCATTCTCTAATGTTGAATCATCTGATAAAATTAGAAAAGCTCTACACAAACACCAGATAATTGTGTACCTGTTGATAAAATATACTATGAGATTGGATAAACAAGAATGGAGAGGTTTGGATTTTGTCATCGTTCAGGATAGTCCTGTTACTTTTATTAGACATGGAGAAATATTTATGAGAGCTCATAAGTGTAGACTATAAAAAGTTGATCAATCTGGTGAAAAAGAAAAGGCAATCAAGTATTTAATACTGAATCAAAAGTAATCAACAAAACAAATACTCAAATAGTGTTGATGAACTAAACGATTTGGAATAATCTGATAGTGAACAGTCTCTTGAAATGTTCCATAATTGACCGTGATAATGATCCAAGTAGAAATGATCTCATTACTATAAAACCAGATCATATTGTTAGTTGCAATCCTAATGAAACTCATGATCATATGCATGCAAAAATCATTAACCAAGGTGACAAAACAAGTGGCATAAATATCAATTGGTACAACATTTGAATATTAATTCTAATGGATCTGGAAGGTGAAAAAATGTCTACAGATTTAGGTCAAGTCAGTGTTCTTGATGTAACAACCAATCAATGATTGTAGAGACAAAAATAATATTATGGTGAAAGATGATGTTCAGTTTGATGATGCTAAAATAAAAGAACTTGACAGCTAGAGAGTAAATAATATTTTTGCTCAAATAGAAAATACTGGTCAGAAATGTCTACCAGCTTAAAATCTACACACAATGAAATCATGCCAAAATACAAGATCAGTTGCAAGGAGATTTGAAGAATCCAGTGAGAATATTCAAAAAGATTCACCAACTTGTGCACATGAGTTTTTGTAACTGATAATGGGTGTTTCAGCTCAATGTCAATGGGAATTACATTCCATGGATCCCAAAACTACATTTTTGCAAGAACATGTGATAGAGATGTTTATGTTAATCCAGAAGCAAATTGTAATTGGATATGGTGACTCAATAATTATTCACTGTGGATTAAATGACATTTCTCTTTACTGAACTCTAATCGGTCATGATTGAAAAATGTTGGTGCTATGTCACAAATGGATTCCACAATGTTCTATTACTTTGATATAACTCATTTCTTGGTAGCTGGTCAAGTTTGTGATTTCATTTTGTCAGGTAGTGAAAATTTTGAAAATATTAGTCATGTGACAATATGAATGGGACACCACATAGAAGAGGAAGCTGTGATTTTATTTCCATGTTAAGTGTTTCTGTTTTATGGCTGGTGGAGGGGGTCTTTAAAATTAGGTCTTCTAAGCAGCACTCACTTGACCAAAGGGGAATAAAAGAAAACGAAACTTCTGAGATTAAGCAACAAGAAGCTGGATATCAATAATATCTGGCTGCTGGTCCAATTAATAGCCACACCTGGGATTGAAGAAGTCAGTTCTGGTCCAATTTTGGCTGGGGACAGATTGTTCCTTGAGTATTTCTAATGTCGCCTGTTTGTGTTGCCAGCCACACATCATAATGTTGAGAGTTGGGTAGAGAGTTTAGTAGGAGGGAGAACCAAAAGGAAGAATAACTGACATAACAAAAGTTGTCCTAAGTGTCACCTACCTACCCACCTAGACTGACCAAGTGAAGCACTAAATAAAACACTTAAATATATTTGAAACAGGGTTTCAGTTCTCATTTCTGACTGGGATGTTTGTTTCGTCTGTTGTTTCCTTGTGAACATGTAATTGGCCTTTTCCAGTTTTTGGCCCCCATTGATGTAAATGAGAATGGAAATGCAATGCGGGATAGTCATTGGCTGGATGAAGGCTCCATTGTATGTAACATATATGGAATTCAAATTGGTAAAAGAAGTCAATAATGCTTTCAAGTACTGTTGAGGTGACCTCACCTGTATTGCTTCAAATATGTATATCAGTCAAGTTAAATACATGGACAATATATCACTAATTCATGTGGGTTCCATTAGTGCTGTGCAGAAAGACTTGGAATTAACAGAAAATGAAAAGGATTCCCTGAAATTTAAAGTGGGACAACTGCTATAGCACATCAAAGACATCCAGATTTGTTTTTTGATATTTGTTTGACAACTAATATTAAGCAGTGTACTGTACAGAATTTATTGATTGTTAACAAAGTCATTGTTGGAGCAAAACCCATTCAGGTTGTCATTGAAATATCAACATCTGGGGCCAGAGAGTAAATTATATTTAGGGATGTGGCTTTGTTGATGTGCAGATGATGTAATGGTTAGCACAGGGGTGGGCAAACTTTTTAGTACAAGGACCGCATTCTAAAAATTTATAGTTTTACTGGGCTGCATAGTATATGTAAACCAAAGTAATTGATATTTAAAATTGGCAAAATAAAGGGCTTTTAAAGGAAAAATATAGTTTTAATAAATAACATTTTAAAGCGGCCCACACAAAATCGTTTGGCAGGCCGCATGTGGCCCACAGGCCGTAGTTTGGGTTAGCAGCTCAGAAAGAGAAATTGGTAAGCCAAGTTCAAATTCTGGTTCAGCTTGTTACATTCACTTTCGCATAAATATCCATATTGCTTATCTGAGAGCAAATCCTGTGAGGTGAGATACTTAATCAAATCAGAGTTGATTAGAGCCTCTAGTAAATTGCCAAAAAGAGGTAAAGAGCTGATAGAAGGTTCAGATAGTTTGCCTGAGTTCTTAAATACTGGAACTACAGAAGAGGATTTTCATATAATTTATTTTTTCATGTATTTTCTATATATCTATTTTGATATTTGACAATTATGCATAAAAACCGAGAAAGAGAAACTCACTTCTTAATATTACACAAATAAACTACAAGTTTTTTCTTTATGTACCATATTCTTCTTTAATTTCAAATTTTGCAAAATTAAAATTGCTTATAATCAGAGAGGAACAGTTTAACCTTTTGATCTGACTTTTACACAAAAATCTTTAGTATTTTTCTTTTATTAATGACAAGATCTTCAATAAGCATTACTCTTTAGATACAGTATGTTTTAAGCAAAAAGTAAGCTTTTTGTGGGGTGAGACAAAAATATCCCAACAATATTATGTAATAAACATCTGAGGTTATTTATAAAAATGAATAGCCTGTATTATTAACAGATATTTTCTTTATATTTTATCCCATGATAATGAAAGGGTTAGCTAGCAACTGATAACATTGTTGGTTCTCTTTGTATTTTTATATTGTTGTAGACATTTCTATTTTCTGCTCTGAGAAAATTTGTCTGTGTATGTGATTTATTTCCTTTTAAAAATTAAAATGCTTTTTAATCTCTTTTTACTTTCTGACTCCTAGGAAAGTGAATATGGATTTGCTTGGAAGTAGACAAAAAAGCAAGACTAAAAGAATTAGATCTGAAATTTGTATTACAAAGAATAATTTATTATATTTTGAAATTTTCAGGCTGATTTTTTTTCAGAAAAAGCTACATTTCTAAAGCTGTATAACCTTACAATAGGAAATTTTCTTTTTCTTGAAACTTGTTGACTCCTCTGTAAAGCTTATAGACAAAACAACATATATAAGGTGAGGCTACTGTAGTTTCAGTATCAAGTAAGTTTTATGGGGTGAAGTTGCTAGCTCCACTCTGAACTGAAACAATTTGAATGCAGAATTGGCATTCCTCCAGGCTGGTTAATAACCAAGGTTACAGAACTCGGTCTGCTCTACTTTTTAATCCATAGCTGGGAAAGAGATGGATTTATGTATTTCCTAAAGACATTAGGGATTTATGTATTTCCTAAAGACATTAGTGCAGTGTGAATACAAACTGTCTCAGCTGGGATTTGAACTTGACACACTGATTTCATTTTCTATGCTGTTTAACCATTAGGCTACTTGCATACAATATGATATGTGCAAAATGTGTGGAAATTTGTAATGTATTCATTTAAAACAATTGAGATTGTTGTGATATTTTCTAATTGTATTTTTTTTTTACCTTATTTTCCAATTACAATTGGAAAATCTCAGAAAATTTTCTTAAAAAATATAGATATATAATCTATCAAAGTGGGGTACCCAATGAGGATTGAACTTGGTAAGTAAAACTTACTAAATTACTGGCAGGAACCCAGTGAAAGATAAGTTATACTGCCAATATTCTGGCAACTGGCAGTTCAGTAAAATTTACAAAAAAGGCATTTGAAATTCTTCACCTGCTGAACTAGTTTTCATAGCAGCCATAGATGTCATTGAATAAATTGTTATTTATGCAAGATTCTTATATTATTTTACTTATATTTAACTCTAGCAATGGTTTGTAAGATAAATTTAAATGTCACTGGGTTTGTGAAAAATAGTCTGTATAAATCAAAGAGGAAGTAAAACAATTGTCAAAAATTGTGGTTATTATCAATTACAGCTATTTACCAAACAGAGCTTAGACTGACACAAGGCTACAAGTGTATGGAATTCATGAGGATTGAACCAACAACAAATGCAAATAGCTCAATATGATGAGCTGAGCTTGCTAATCATAAAGAGTTATAACTGGAATTATTATTAATGGGTGATGTTAACTATCTTAACTATTAAAGAAGTTCAGTATTGAGTAGTAACCTTTGTCCTCAATCTTTAAAGAATTACAATAAATTTGAGAAATCATGTCAAGGATGTGAAATGTTCATATTTTCTAAAAACTACTTTACATTGCTGCGATCAGGAAGTTTCAGGAATTTTTTGTGTTTGCTTTGTTTACACTGAACTATAAAAATGATTTCAAAGAGACACAAGTATCAGTTCTGGTGCCAAGTATAAAATCCAGTCAAACGTGATTCAAGAAATTGAAATATTAAAAAACTGAATTTTAAAGTACATAAGCTCTTCTTCAGTATGAGTTGGATTTTTTATTAATTTTATATTAGTTAATGTGTTAGTCTCACAAACCATTAAGTCAGTGGCAAAGGGTCCTCCATGTAGACAGCCCATTCACTAAATGTCTTGGATTTTTTCCAGGGTAAATAATTTTTGTACAATAAAAATTTAATAATTTTTACCGTCCCCCTATCACTTGTGATAATTTAAAAAAAAAATCTCCCAGCCCTTCATTTCTTAGGATAAATTGTGAACAACTATTGATTTAGTAGTGTGAGCAGAGAAAGCCTGTACCAGTTCTATGCACAGGCACAGAGAATTTAGAAGAACTGAGTAGAAGAATGTTGAGGGAGCAAGAAAAGCCGGAACAAAGCAGTGGAGTTAGATCCTTCATTATTTTTTTTTTTCTGAAGATGAACTTAGTTTAGTGCTTATGCTTTCTACAACAAATGATCAATGCATTTTCCAAAAAGAAATGAAGAATTAACTTACAAATAAATAAGTTTTAAATATATCATTATTTGTTGATTTTATTATTTTCTTCGATTTCTCTCGTAATCATTAACGGCCATCATGGACTGCATGCCTAAGTTTCAAATTCACCTTTCACCACTACACTGTGTGAGCTCAGTCTTTGTAAAATGCTCAAGAGATTCAGCCTTGTGCCATTTTGGGTTTAGTTCAGCAATTTGCTGTTCATTTGTTCAATTCTTTTTGATAGAAAGAAGCAAAAGAAGAAAAATATAATTTTTTTTAAGAAGCCAATGAGCATTCAGAAAAAACATAAAAATAATTAAAAGTCTTGTGTAGAATCGAGTGACATTGGAATCATATGTCAGAAGCGTATTATTAAATTAGTATTTATTTAATCTCAGTTGGTCCCACAAGATCATTAATCTGGCAAAGGCATAAGAACTGTGTTCATTTGGAAATCAATAGTTTATCTGTATTTCTATAATATGAGACATGAAGGGAGAAAGAAGAAAAAGACACTTTTAATTTCTATTGGACACTGTCTTGACTTTTGATGTTATAGAGCTTTTTAAATAGATCAACTGACATGAGTGACAATGCAGATCATTAATCTGGCAAAGGCATAAGAACTGTGTTCATTTGGAAATCAATAGTTTATCTGTATTTCTATAATATGAGACATAAAGGGAGAAAGAAAAAAAGGCACTTTTAATTTCTATTAGACACTGTCTTGACTTTTGATGTTATAGAGCTTTTTAAATAGATCAACTGACATGAGTGACAATGCAGATCATTAATCTGGCAAAGGCATAAGAACTGTGTTCATTTGGAAATCAATAGTTTATCTGTATTTCTATAATATGAGACATGAAGGGAGAAAGAAAAAAAGGCACTTTTAATTTCTATTGGACACTGTCTTGACTTTTGATGTTATAGAGCTTTTTAAATAGATCAACTGACATGAGTGACAATGCAGATCATTAATCTGGCAAAGGCATAAGAACTGTGTTCATTTGGAAATCAATAGTTTATCTGTATTTCTATAATATGAGACATGAAGGGAGAAAGAAAAAAAGGCACTTTTAATTTCTATTGGACACTGTCTTGACTTTTGATGTTATAGAGCTTTTTAAATAGATCAACTGACATGAGTGACAATGCAGATCATTAATCTGGCAAAGGCATAAGAACTGTGTTCATTTGGAAATCAATAGTTTATCTGTATTTCTATAATATGAGACATGAAGGGAGAAAGAAAAAAAGGCACTTTTAATTTCTATTGGACACTGTCTTGACTTTTGATGTTATAGAGCTTTTTAAATAGATCAACTGACATGAGTGACAATGCAGATCATTAATCTGGCAAAGGCATTAAAACTGTGTTCATTTGGAAATCAATAGTTTATCTATATTTCCATGACATGAGACATGAAGGGTGAAAGAAAAAAAGACACTTTTAATTTCTCCTAGACTCTGTGTCTTGACTTTTAATGTTGTATAACTTTCTAAAGCGATCAACTGATATGAGTGACAATATTGTTATACTGAAAAAAATGTTTCCAATTTTCTTAAATGTTTTTGCTTGCTTAACTTTTTTTTTTCCAAATCCAATTTTTACATTCATTTTCACATATCTGTAAAGTTCTGGTGTGCAAGAAATTAGATTTCATTTTTGGAATTAAAAGCAAAAGATTTAGTTTTTAATGTTCTTTTGGTTTTTCTCAGTAACTTTTCTTTGTTGATATTTACTAAGGTTAACTTAGTGCAACACAAGGTCAAATGATAGGATGTGATACAGGATAGGAAGAATGTGTTGCACTCTTATTTCAAGTGTTGGAGTGATATGCTTACCTTAATAGTCATCATTTGAAATTCAGACTTTTTACCTTGAATGTAGCACTAACTAATAACAATAGGAAGAAAGATACAACAATCTCAGCTATGAGGTAAGTAAGCTGAATCATTTTTTTAATAGAAACTGAAGTACCAAAACATTAGAGACAGCAATATACATATTGGTTTTAATATCATCTAACCATGGAACCATTGTTTGGGACAGAAAGAGGGGATAGTGTTTCTCTAAGATGATAATTATTCTAGATTTTTTTTCTCAGGCAACAATAACAAAAGTATAGCAGGGATATGTGAATTCAATGAGTGACACATGAAAATTTAGAGAGTCACAGTAAGAGGTAGTTTATGTCTATAGGAGGGGGAAGATAATGATTAAACTTAGACTTGAACAGGTTAAGATTGTAGTAATTGGGAAAACATCCTCTTGGGAGTTGGTTCCATAGAGTAGTGGTTCATGGGAAGAAGCTGTTCAAGTGGAACTTACTTCTCACCAATGGAATACAGAAAGAATGTGGGTGGTTTGCTACAATGTGGGTGGCTCTTGTAAAGGTAGAGGATAGCATGTGGAGTCAATTACTTACTGGAGTGGTACAGGGAACCAACCATTTTTCCTGCATCTTTAGCAACGGATCATATGTACGAGTTCCACTTGAGGTTGGGGGTTAGTTTAAGGTCCAATAGTCTCTCAAATCACAAAACCTCCCCAAGGGTGCATCCATTCATTATGACTAGTTCAGGGTCCAATCAGTGATAATGGAATATAACTAGTTTGGTTTTCAGGGCATTGAATGTAACCAGCCAGTTTTTTCCCCACTGAGAAGTTAGAGCAAGATCAGCTACTAATCTCTTATCATCACAAGTTTTGAAGGTGCAGCCATATATTGTCCTATCATCGGCATAGATATTCACAAATGATCTGTGTATATACTTAGGCAGATCATTTATGTAAAGTAAAAAGAGTGTTGGTCCAAGGATTCTCTCCTGGGGGATGCCTGGGTTGATTGCTAGGGTCCCAGGGGAGTGGACGTTAACAACTACCATCAGGGACCGATTCATTAGGAAGGACTTTATAAATGAGAAGAACCTTCAGTGGTTCCATAGTTGGAGTGCTTGTGCAGCAAACCTTTGTGCCACACCTTGTTACAGATCTTACTAAATTCCCTGTATCCAACTCAATGATGGACAGTTCTGGAACATAGCTCGATAGATATATCCATGCAATAACTCTGGCATTTGTAGACTCTATGCTACATGACATAGTTACTCTTATTTAGTCAAAGAAGGGCTATATATCATGAGTTATATCTCCTTTTGGGGCAATTCTTTTTATCTGTGTTAGTGTGAAATTACTGATGTACCTAGCTCTCTCTCCCCCATGTGTGTATAGCAGTAACCTGTCAACATGTGTATACATCTTTTTGTATACACATGTGTCAATGTATATTTGTGTGTGTATGTGTTCTTGTTTGTAGGCATATACAGATTAAGTATTTTTTGTATAGCTACATATATATTATCTATCTACATTTGTGTCCATATTTTCTTTGTGCTTATATCTTAACTATAAGGTTAACTCTTTGTGTCTCATATATATGTGTGTGTGTGTGTGTGTGTGTGTGTGTGTGTATTGGATAGAAAGAGATAACCTGTTTTTTTTTATTTTAAACAGTGTCTATTGGCCAGCATATCCAAGAAAACTTGAAGAAAATGTGCTCTCTGGCAGGGTACAAATCTGTGTCCCCCTTTATAGGAAAAACCACTATCTGCATGCTTTAGACTGCTCAATCACAGCAATGTTCTATTTACCTTTTTAAGGAATGCACACTCCCTTGTTCCAATTTTCTCAAAGACTATATCTGCTCAGTTTCATATCTGAATTTGAACAAAGCAATTTGTAAATAAATAATGGATTGATTTTAAGACATTTTTATTACTTCAAACATTATTTTTAGTGGATACCAATGTTTGAAATAGTTACCCATTTTTCATTTTAAATTATGTATATTATAGCTTGCCAGTCTGCACATTCAAGACACTTTCTTTATTAAGTTTTCTTGAATGTGCATACAGTAATATACACCATTTAAAATAAAAATATTACATCTATTTCAAATACTGGTATCCACTCAAAATAACATTTGAAGTAATAAAAATGATTACAAATAAATTCTTTATTTCTTATATATATATATATATATATATATATATATATATATATAATATACACCTGCCTGGTAATACCATACTAGCAAAGTTATCAACTTTTCATAAGTTAAAATAACTTCTAATGTAACATTCATCAGAATTATGATTTATCAATTTTATTTTATTAGATCCACTTTGTAGATACTTTTGAATATATATTTAAATAGTAATTTTACTTATAATTTTATATTATTCTGCATTCAGTCTTACTTTTTCTTTTTGTACTGTTTCCTTTTATTCATTTCTGATTCTGCCTTTTATGAATTATCATTTATTTCCTTTATTCTTTCCTAATCAATAAAAAGAATATAAAAGATTTCCTACTTCAGCCTCTGAAATTCTCCATGAATGATGCCAAGACAGTTTAGTCCAAATATGAAGCCAATAACAAATTGATTATTTTTTTTCTCTGTTGTGAGAACCTTACTAAGATATTTACAACCATATGAGAAATCTTTCATTTTGACTTAGACTAGTCTCCTTAGAAAACATTTTATGGCAATAAGATAGCCATGACATATCATTTTTATTCTTTTTTTACTCTGTTTCTTAATGAAATAACATTTTTCAGCAATAACATTACACAGATATATCTTTGTTCTTTGATTATGGTTAGCATTTGTTTCTAAGATTTGTACCTACATCTTTCTAATGGGAAGAACAAAATATTTACTAAAAAACTAAATGAAAAAGCATAAACATGTACATATATTTTCTATGAAATTTGTTATATGCTTTTGAATTCTCCGTATGTTCTTGTTGACTGTTTTACTTTTGACACCCTTTTAATACTCTTTCATATATAAATAACCATATAAGAAAGGGGAAACATTAGTCAATATAAAAAAAAATCTGCCTTTGTCTTCACCTCCTCCTTCCTAATTCATCTCTTTACCACATTCTTAACATCTTTTTTCTTCTCTTTCGTTTCTCTTCTTTTATTCCAAATCCGAAAACACACACATACAAAATATAAACATTTGTATATAAACCTATCCCACTCACACATGCAATGTGGACATTTGTAAATTGAATATAGACATCATAGATAAAAATGTATGCCTACTGAAGGTGCTTTTTTCTCAACATTTCACTGGATATTCAAGCATATATTGAACAGTCACTCTTTCGACAGCTCTCATTTCTTTGTCTCTTATTAATATTGCCTTCTTAGAGTTTTCATTGTATAACTACATGAAACACTAACATTCTTTACATTTAATTCTGATTCATACCAAAGCCTTTTCATATCAGTATATTTACTTTCCTGCTTATCTATATTATTAGACTGTTGGTAGTCTTATAGCAGTGGTTCCAAAACTTTTTTCTCTGAGCTGCAATTTCAGAATTAAAATTTGCTTGTGAAGTCCCAGTGAAAAGACACAAGCAGTCCTATGCAAAGAAATTTCCAGTGAGAGGGTTAAAGGGAGATAACTACAGATTTGTAGTCAGAACATTATCATTGATAACTCTCTCCTCCAATTTTCAGACCCTGGTTACTATATTCTTAGTACTTATATAATGCAGAAATATCACAATGATAAAATCAGCCAATAATTATTTATATTTATAGTGGGACTCATGCATGCAATTACAAGTAATCCATAATAATATATTAAATTTTGAAATCATATTTATTTTTAGCCTATGAATTTTTTAAAACTGTTTCTAAACCTTTGTCTTTCAGTCATCCCACCTCACCTGCTATCCTCACCTGCTGCACACTGTTACTTATAGTCTAACTTTGATTGTATTTAGTTTTATTCTTTAAATCAGTTCATATTCATTTAGATTTTAAGGCTTTCCATTATTTATTAAATGCTATATGTATGAAGTCTCTTTACCAACCTCTCTATCTACTTACTTGTGTAAATTATCTGGTATGAAAGTGTTTTTTGTCTCTATCCATCTATCTGGGACTATATCTAAATTTGTTTATAACCATTTAGCTGCATTTGTCATAGTATATCACATTATTTTTTTTATTAGTATTTGGTAATTTGAGCTGAGCCTGGTCATGCTTAGCAAATTCTAAAGTTTGAGCTTTATTTCATGCTTAAAATATAACCTTAATGAGAGAAATTTCAGTTATTTTCCTTAAGCTGAAGAAGTGGCAACATTAACTTAAAGTCTGAGCCTCTCTTCATGCTTAAAATATGATTCATTCTGATCTAATCTGGGCTTTGTCATACTTTTAAGCTTTATACTAATAAAATAAAACAGTGTAGTTATCAAGAGTGTAGTACTGTGAGAGTCTGACAGACCATTATTTGTAAGATTGATCCTTACCAGGTCCTCCACACTTGTGGCTTATTTCCAGATTAAACTATACTTAAATATTTTTTCCACCTCATACAAAACAATAGTGCCACTAAAACACAAGGGGTTAGGGTGAGTGAAAGAAAAAAGTAAGACATTAGTGAGGAGAAAGGACAATAAAAGAACAGGGTTCAGGAAGATAGAAAAGCATGATTGAGGTTTCACTTAAACTTTTGAAGATTTTAGATGACAGGGAAGCAAGAAACCAGAAGAGAGTTCCACAGGTGAGAAGTTTGAGGAAAAAAAAACTATTAACAACTGATTTTACAAACCAAAGATGAGTTTCCCATCAAACTGTAGTTATTTATTCTTAAAATCTTAGATATTCCTTATTTTAATGTATTTGTCAGTGAAAAAAACATAATTAAACAGTGTTTGGCAAGCTGGCCTTGCAAGCTATTGATTGTGAGTTCAACACTTTGTTCTAAATCTAGCAAAGTCACATATCTAAATTTATTTAATCTCTTTTTATTTATTAATAATTATCATCGGTCTGTTCCTACAAGTCATACTACTATATGCACCATAAATATCCCCTTGAGTCAAACTCAGCCAAGTAAGTATCTCTCTAGTTTATGTGTTATTTCTGAGTGTTTCTTTGTGCAATTAAAAAAATGACTTTTGCTTTTTCTCTAGGTGTAATTTCATTGGCTTGTGCCCCTTGGTAAGTAGTTCAATCAGAAGGAAAGTAGAAATGGTTATATAATCAGTTCTCTTACACAAAAGTGTTTGTGTAAATGGCTATTTTTGGTGGGCTTCATGTAAACAGGCGTTATGATAAAGCAGCTGCAGTTGTAGTCACAGTGAGAACCTGTCTTTCTGGAATATTGATTGTAGATATTTAGGTTTGATTGATAATTCTCTTCTCAATACATACAATTCTAGCAATGAATCTCATATATACTTATATGTATTTTAAAAACACTTCATTAAATATCATATGGAAAATACTTTTTCTTTATTTTGATGTGTTCTGCTTTTTGGATGATGTTTTACTTCTTTTAAGAAACTCTGAAACTGTTACTTCCAACTTGTTATTGAATATTTAGAACTTGGCATATTCATTTTCAAGGTTTTCTCCTCTTTCTCTATTACTATAAGTACATTCACACTCACTTCTTTGCATTATCAATATTTATATTACTTTGAGGGCTATGTTGATTTGTTTTGATTCTTATAAATTTTTAAAATATATTCAAGCCATTTGTGCTATCTTGTTTGTTTCTTGAAATGAATCAAATGTAAATTGTGCTTTTGTTATTTTTCAGTCATGATATTTTTTAGCTCATGATTTTGTGAAACTTTCACTTTTGTTTAAGACGTGAAGGGGTAATGTTGTATATCATAGTGACCAATACTCAAGTAGTCACACAAAATGAATAAAGACAACCTTTTTTTTTTATAGTTGCCACTTTCACAGATATGCAAGTCTTCACCTGGCTTTCATAAAATAATAGTTGATGTCTATTTACCATCACCAAGTGGAACAATTAAGTTGTTGAAAATTGTGCTAATTTCATTAATATGACATAAATTTATACATATATAATTGGTTCCGGATTAAAACAATATTTTAAAATAGACACAGAATTTTTTTCCACTTGTATATTTTAATGATCTTTTCTGAGCTTCTTGAGGTAGAAGGTTACAGAGTAAGATGCACAGTATATGGAGATATGTGGGGAAGATAACAATTAACCCTAGACTTGAACAGTTTAAGATTGTAGTGATCAAGGAAGCATCTTCTTGAGAGTCGGTTCTACAAAGAAGCTGTTTGTGGGAAGAAGCTACTCATATTTCACCAATGAAATATGAAAGGAATGAGGGTGGTTTGCTACAATGTGTGTAGCATAGCAAGTCTTAGCCATGAAGGTTAGAACTGCTGTAACTAAGAAATGTAGTTCATCTGGACACTTTCCATGGAAATAGCGATAGAGCAGCAAGAACTTTGCAATGTTTCATCTGTGAGAAAGGGGTTGTAGAGTGGAAAATAATTCATCACCCACAAGGTCACAAAGAAACTTTTGAACTCTACTGAGATTGAAAAGTGAAAACTAAGAGAATTAGAGATAGAACAAAATAAGTGTCCTCCTAAAACATATAAAGACTTTATCAAACATTTTGAACAACAAAACTTTGTGCTGAAAGTGGTATTGAAAATGTGAAAACATAAATAAAATTCAAAGCTATTAATAGTTATTAACATCCAAAGTGTGTCTTCATTTTAGTGTCAACAGACATTACGGTTATTAGTAATCAAATTATGTACCCATTTTAGAATCAACAGACAAAACAGTTATTAGTATCCAAAATGTGTCTCCTTTTTAATGTTAGCAGATATGATGGTTATTATAGTCTATAGTGTGTCTCAATTTTAGAGCCAAGAGACATGAATAGCTATTAACATCCAAAGTGGGTCCTTATTTAGGATAAAGAGATATACAAAGGGTTCCTGAAAAGTTCTCAGCCTGGTCCACTTCCCAAAGTCTAACTAAATAACCAAACATCAGAATTTTTTTTTAAAGGTTTTCTTGGTCAGCTGAAAAATTTTCAGCTCCCTTGTCACAGTTATTAACATCCTTTTGGGTGGGAAACCTTTATAATAAAGTTTTTAATTGTATTATTTTATATTTTTTAACTTGATTATTTATGCTTAATTGGTTGTTCAGTATTATTTTTCATGTTATTTCGACTCTTTTACAAAGTCTACTCAAACTGTTTTTGTAGAAGAAATCAGGTGCAAATTAATGGGAGCTCAACCAGATAATCAGCTTAATGAGCCACATAACCAACCTAATAATTGAAATTCTGATTAATAGAGCACAAAGCATAATTAGACCAGAAAAAGGACAAGAATAGTGTGGCTTTATTAAGGGCCCTGGAACAAGAAATACTATATTTATGACCAGAATGATTTTAAAGAGAGCAATACAATTCTAGAACTATGTACATTTATGATTTTATAAATTACATAAAAGCATTTGATAAGGTAAAGCACCAAGATTTAACTGAACTGTTAGGAAAACTGAAAGATGAGAAGGAATAATCCAGAACTTAGGCTGGGAGAAAACTGCCTGCATGCAGAGAGATAATGAATAGAGTAACTACACAAAAACAGAAAGGGGCATAAGACAAGGTGTGTCTTTTCAACCTCTACAGCAAGAATATCTGGATATCCAACCAGGATTTATCTGTAGGTGCAATCTTAACTAATATAAGATACACAGATGTCAAACACAAAAGGAAAACTACAGAACCTCCTAGACAATATAATAAAAGATTAACCATCAACTGTAAGAAGACAGAAGGTATGGTTGTCAGCAAAAGAAACAGTTCAACATCAAACAAGTGCAGAAGTTTAAATATTTGGGAAGTATTTTAACAGAGGATGGAAAATGGAATACCAAATGAACATTGGAATAGTGAAAGATTCATTCCAAAAGCTAAGCAAAATACTTAGGAAAATTAAGTCAGAAACAAAGAGTGCTGAAGTATTATGTAATATCAGTCTTATATTGCAGTGAATGGAAAATTTCTTCACAGACTAAGAGAAAACTGGAGGCAACACAAATGTGGTTCTACAGAAGGATATTGAACATACTGTGGACAGAGTATGTAAGCAATGAAGAAATCTTAAAGAAAATGGAAACAAAAAGGACACTTAGAATCAGAGAGTGATAGCTGAAATTTTGGGGACATATAATGAGAAAGGAGGGCTTGGAGAATTTGGCACTCACAGGACGTACTGAAAGCAAAATAGACAGTGGATGGCAGGGGGCCACCTACCTGACCCATTTTTGTGAATAAATGGTGGAATAGTGGGGCAGCTTGGCAAAGGGATAAGCATTACTAAGAGCTACAAAGGATAGGAGGTTGTGGATGGCCATGATTGCTCACTTCCTAATGGACATGGCACATAGAAGTAATATTTTAAATATTTATTTAGTGTAGTTTCATGTCTCTCACCCTAATATCACTAAGGAGAAAATGTTTCTTTTTTCTTTCTCTTTGTGCAAGTCTTGCCAAGCTTGGTAGTCTTTGCTGCAAACAGTATTGGATGATGAAGTACTTGCTTTTATTTAAAATTATATTCCCTTGTTATGGCTGTCCTACTTGTGGTGCTTATTTCTATATTACCCTTTCTAATAGTAATTTTGATACTCTGTACAGAAAAATAATTGTGGAAACATCAGCTGAGATGATGACAAATCGAAAAACTATTGGATATTGAAAATAAAAAAAACAAGTTCAGCATCTTACAGTTATGAGTTATTACTGATAGGCTTATTTTTTGTTTGTTTAATTTGAGTTTTTACAATTTTTACTTGTGCATGAAAAATTTAGTTGTTGATGAAATGATAATATTGTTTAGCTTATTTGATTAAATAAATAACATGATGTTTGAGAACCTGAAAATATTGTGTGGACTTTTAAAAAAAAATTATAATTCATTAAAGATTTAATGGTAAATGTCTGACATTAGTTAAATCCATTCTTGGTGCATCCAATAAGGTTTAGCTCTACTGTTATTCAGCCTGTTATGAGTTATGAATTTTTTATCAATCATAAACTTATCTCTGATTTTTATGTATCTGGCATCCATATCATATAGTATTCTTTATATATACAAGACCTGTCTGTGAGCTCAAAAAAAACCCAAAAAACTCAGTTCTGTAATTGATTTAACTTTTTGTTCTGTAGCAACCAAGATATTTTTTTCTAAACAAGTTCTTTTGAATCAGCAGGTTATTCAATATTTGGTTGACTTGATAAATTTAATTGCCTTGGTTTTTCTTTTCATATTTTGATTTTGAAGAATTCAAAATCATTACAGATTATTTGTGATTATCAAAATTTTTCATGGAATTGTTTGAAAGCCATTAGAGTAAATTGGTGTTTATCAGGAACTTTAAAAAATATATAAGTAGTTGAATTTCTGAAAAAATTGAAGCTTAAAAATTTGACTTCAGCTTAAAAAAAATCTTCACTTTACAAGAAAGTATCATTTTTTTTTTTTAATAAAAGCAAAAATATGTTAACAAGCATCAGATTATAATTTTTTTATATAAAGAAGTGTTTACACTATTTACATTGTTAGGACTGTTGTCTTCACTTTTCAAAGTGGTAAATGTCTTCTTGCTTTGAAAATCAGCATATGAAATATTGCTCTTACCTGGACTTGAACACTGGTACTGGTAGAAAAAGCACAACTATCTTGGCTATAACCTATACTCATGTACTACTCTTATAAATAAAAATTTTTGCTCAAAATCTGGATGAAAAAGTTATGCTTTTTCTTTTATGTCCCAAGTTCTTTCAGGATATTGGCAATCATGGCTCTCCACACCTTCCTCTCTTTTGCTACTCAAAGTAATTTTTAACACTTTTACATCTTTTTTGTCCCTCTTCTGTCACTCATTTATACAAACTGATTCACTCAGCTTTTTTGTCTTCATATGTCCTATAAGTGTTAAATTCACCAAGCTTGCTTTCTTTATTATATATATTTTCATAATTTCATTTGTCTCTTTCTGATTGTAAGTATAAGTATCATTTTTTCCTATTTTCCTTAAAACCTCCTTGTTGTGCACAAAGTATTCTTAGCATTCATCATTAGAATCATATTTGTCATTTCAAGTCATCACCTGTGAGGAAATTTCCAGCATTCACTGTCATATACAAGATTAGATATTACATTGCAGTTCATTACTCTTGTTTCTAGCAATATTTTATTGTATCTTAATAGTTTGTTTTATTTGTTCCTATTCTACCACTCATTCACATGTTTTACCATTCCTATGCTCATTCAGATTTCTGTATCACATTTTCCACCATCTATTGCTACATGACCCAGCTAGTTAAATTTTAAAATCTGCTTGATTTTTATTCACTCACAGTAAAAAGACAAAATGTATGGTTGTCAGCAAAAGGAACAGCTGAAGATGTGAACTAAGAATTGGAAACACCAAAATCGTGCAAGTACATTAATTTAAATATCTAGGAAGTGTTTTAAAAGTGGATGGAAAATGTGACAACAAAATCTGAAGGTGGATTGGAATAGCAAAAGATGCCTTCCAAAAGTTAAGCAAATTATTAAAAAAACAGGAAAATGGAAACAGAAAAATGGACACTTATAGTTAACATCAGAAAGAGATAGCTGAAATTTCTAGGGCACATTATGAGGAAAGAGGGCTAAGAAAATTTGACACTCACAGGACATATTGAAATTTGGAGGGACAGAGAAAAGCAGTAAAAAAAACCTACCTAACAAGCTTGTGTAACTGGTTGGCAGAACAGGGATTAGAAGAGATAGCAAAAAGAGAAACATTACTAAGAACTACAAAAGACAGGAAGTTGTGGCATACCCTGATCATCCATGACCTGAAGAGACACAGCACATAGAAGAAGAAACTCACACCTTGGACTATCTCTTTTGCTGATGGCCATGCATTGCCTTTTTACACTTAATAGATAGTCCTTTTTTCTTTCTTTCAATTACTATCTTATCTAAAAGTTCTTTCAGTTGTCATTCTTTTCAGTTGTCATTTTTAGTCTGCCATCAGCACAGGGCCATCTGCATATCTTATGCGGTTAAGATGATGTTCACCTATAATAAATATCTAAGATCTTTTAGGATCATCTCACTCTATAGGTTGAATAAATCCTGTGAGAAAACTTAACCTTATCTTGCTTCTTTTTCTAGTTTTGTGTATTCTCTGAACTCTTTCTCAATTACAGTATTGCTTTTAAAGAACGATTATCTTTATTAAGAAAACTTTTCATTCTTTTTTTTTTTTACAATGTTCACGCTGTACAAGGCCCAAGAGCCACTCGAGGTAGAGGGTTACAAAGTAATAAGTAAGGGGCACAATTTATGGGGATATGTGGGGAAGATAACAATTAACTCTAGACTTGAACAAGTTGAAATTGTAGTGGTCATGGAAGCATCAACTTGGGAGTCAGTTTCACAAAGAACTCTAAGGTAGTAACAGAAAGCAAGAAGAAAAGACTATTAAGAAACTATTAAGAACAAGATACAAAGTGATGCAGTTGTTAGCAGCATTGAAAATGGGATTGGTAAACAAAGTTCAAATTCCAGTTGAGGCTGCTTATATCTGTTTATACATGTTCTTGAGGAAGGCATAGATTCAGTATTCCCTGTAACCTGCTTTATTTTCAGATATCATAACAAAATTTCTCAGCAACAACATACCACAGTATTTGACGGAGAAGAAAATGAATGAAGAAGCACTTGCTGAAACCACTGACCCATTACTAACTTACCTGCCCAGGTCGTAGCAACAAAAAGCTGTTACCCTTATAGTCAATCCTGACAAGGTTCAGTCAGTCAGCAACATTAAATTTACCATTTTATCTATATATTTAAAAAAATGAAATGCTTTACATTTATACAAAACAATATAATTGGAAATATTATAATTTGGTTAACCAAAAGAAAGGTTAGCAAATAAATCAAATGAATTTGTGACTTGTTTGCTCACTCATCATTTTTCATCTTTTTCTTATATATAAATTAGCTATTTTAGATTAAATTTACTTATACACTATTCATCAGACATTAAGTTCTTATATTTTTAGCTAAAATTAGCAAATTTAGTCTTCTAGATTGTCACATGACTAGATTTCTATGTTTTACAGACTGTGCAAAGCCAGATTGTCTTTTTGTAGAGATTCTGATTGATGCTTAGTAAAGGCAATTTTCCTTTGAACAGTAGCCTTGAACCGGCCTCTTTAATAAGACATTACTGGTGGATTACTACAAAGAAAATGAGGAAATCACTTGGTGAGTTTCTCTGTATGCAATGATTGACTAAGTTTACATTATTTTGTAGCTGCTAAACCACCTGTTCTAAAAGTGTGAATCATTTACTATTAGTGCTTACTCATCATGCTTTGGAACACAACTCAGTGGTAGAACATGAGACTGTGGGACATAAGTATTTACTAACCTTAGCATAGTTTGCTATAATTCCATGATACTGGAGTACCAAGTAAGGATTAAACTTACTATGCTAATTTGTTTACAAGATGAGCCTACTATCATATTTTCTTTGTGCATAATATGACTTGGGTTTAATACAATCCCATGTTTCTGAAGCTAATAACATGGAATACAAAAATTGCATCCTTGAGTATAATACAACCCCGGAGCCATCCCTATGTATATTTTATTTGAAAAGTTGTACCATGTTATCCATTAAAATCTCAATGTCGTACATATATTTCATTAAAATATTTAATTTTTCATGATGTTAAAGAATAAAAAGAAAAAAAGATCCCTCTATCAACTACAAATACATATAACAATGGGATAATTACTTCAACAACCCAACTACACATCCGCCCCGTTACAATCCATTGTGTGTTTCTTCTAATTTCTGTTTCAAAACTTATTTTCATATTTTCAAGAAGAGGTGCTAACTAGACATACCTGGTAATACATTTTAAGGTGTTAATTAATTTGTCATACTTTTCTGTTTGGTATGACTTTATTGTATTTCTGTATATTAATAAACTATTAGAATAAAGTATTTCTTTTCATTAAGAATGAAAAGAAATATTGCAGACATATAAAATGTTTTGTAAACAATTGTTATCGAGAAGTGCCTAGTTTGTGTTTTATTATCTATTGTGCTAACTGAATGTATTTGCAATCTTTCCGTTTCAAATAAGAGGTTTTTAAGTAAAGTAAAACTTTCTGAAAAAGGTGTACTTGTATATGATACACCCCCCCGACATTTTTTGCCTTTAATTTTTGCTAAAGATTTCTTGCATTGTGCACAAGAAAATACGCTATCAATTGCATTATCATAGGTGTCCCAACTGTTGGACATAAATTAATAGTTGTATATTTAAAAGAACAAAATATTTGATTTTAACCCAGAGTGAGGGGTGCCTATATTTTGTCTGCTGATCATTCTGTAATAAAATCATTACTGACTAATGAAAACACAACTTAATCTCTCATATATACAATTACATTTTATTCAACTACTGACTTCATCAACTCTCTACTGATGTGTGTGTCCAGTTCACTCATTTGAAATGTGGATCTTACATACTTGTCTGTGATGTCTGAGAGACTGCTCAACTACTCTCTGTGGTGAGTTATATCTCTCATGTAATATAATCCTTTTCAATGCTTGCAATCCAAGTGCACCTGTACCAGTCACATAGATCTCCACTCAGTCATCTGTCAGGTCAACCATGCACCTGATTTCTCTGAGGTTTATGGCCACACTACATTGAAAAACTGGTTCCTGTATGATCACTGGTTAAGCAACTTAGTACTTAGATGCGTGACTGCTTGGGAATACCAGGTGCTGCATGCTTGGATTTGTAGGTGGTGTAATGGATAATGACTCAGAAGTTAATCAAAGAGCCAAGTTCCAATTCCAGTTGGGTTCGTTATATTCACTTACATGCAAATACCTTTGGGAAAGGCATGAATCCACCTCTTCTCCCTCAACTATGGGTCAATTAGTAAAAGTCATCATTAAACCATTATTATCTCCAAAAATAAAATTGTGTAAAAATATTTAAATTTCAGTATTAAATAACCCATGGAGTTTGATATGCCACTAAACAAATACAACCAACTGACTGACTTCTCTGAAGGACACACAAAGTCTATTTTGGTATGATCTAGGGTAGACATATACTACAATTTTAACACTTGTTGAATGCAAGACACATTCAGGAAATATTTATAACTAGTTGTTTATGTAATTCATAATATCATAGGTATGATTTATTTTAAAATATATCAATGCTGTTATTCACTATAATGAAGCCTTTTTCAACACATTTTAGACTGGAGGATCACTTGAAATAACTTTCATGTCTCAAGGAACCTTTCAGTAACATTACATGTACAGCTAATGATACATCAATGTGTTCCATAATGCCTTTGTATTATAATCTAAAAGTAATTATCAGTATTCTTCTGTGTACAGGAATGTAGCTTTTTATATATTTGTTCATTTTGATAAACATTTCAAGAACAGTTGTTCTCATTTTGGTTGATATTGATGTTATAGACAAAAGAACTGTTGTTCTCATCAACTAATATGATAATAATTGTTCGAAATAATACGAGAATTATAACAATTACTCATCTCAGAAATGAAATATATGTTGACTTTGTTGCGCTGTTTGATAGTAGGGCATTTTCAGTTTCAGTTTTTTTCACCCCAAGCAAGGAAATGAAGCCACTAAGATGCAAGGAATTACTGAGTATTAGAGAATATAAGAAAAATATGCTATTAATGAGAGAAGGCAATAAAAGAACAATAATTAAGACAGAAAATAATGATTGACATTACATTTAAATTTTTGCAGATCAAAGTTGACAGGGAAACAAGAAGCTGGTAAAGAGTTCCACAAGTGAAAAGTGTGAGAGAAAAAACTGTTTGCATAGAACTTATGGTTAAATTTAAACATTTCAGCAGTAACATGATGCCAATCTTATACTGCACTTAAATTCATAAAATCTAGGTACCATAAAAGAATTTCCATCAGAACAATTACCATGAAAGTATTTATAGAAAAGGTATAGGGAACTTATGTTATGCCGGTGGGAAAGTGACTGAAGCCAAGATGCCAGGTTGGGACCAATAACATTGCAGATTCTTCTTTTGGATTTTATCAAGAATCTCTAAATATATAGCAGGAGCATCAGACCAGATGTGGCATCAATATTCAAACCAAGGACAAATGGTAGTGTTATAATGGTAGTCTTGCATATGCAAGATAGATTCTAGTGAAAAAAATTGTCTATGAACAACCTTGTAGTGAAAGCAACCATAGTTGTCTCCCCCTCAATTTACTCAACTATAAAAGAAATGGATTAACCTCATTTATGTGCAGCCATCAAATTGCATTGAATAAAGCTTACTACAAGCTTAAACATTCGCTTGCTTTTCCTTACAAACATTTTGTTGTGTATAATTTTATTTGCTGGCATTATTTTGTTTCACCAACATAAGCATCAACATATATCAAACCAAGAGAATGTTGAACCATTGAAAAAAAAGATCTTCTGTCTATGATCAGTGATGCTGGAATACTGGGTTAGAGATGTTTTGTCTCACTGTTGATCTTGGTTAGTCTGGCAGAATTATTTGTTCACCAAAGAAAAGAATACAGAAAATTGGTGGTAATTTTTTTTTTTTTATCATTAGGTAGATGAGATTGGTGAGGTTGTTTGCATCTATTTCTGGGCCTGTCAAATAACAACAAACTCCTTGCTTAGAAATTGCCAATTTCAAATCTGTTTGTTCAAAATTGACATCCCTTTTGCTGAAATTTGATTAGTCAATAAGTTGTTACATTAGGCTGGGTTTTCATATCTTAATAAATTTGTGAAATGCCTCCAAATCCTCCCAAAAAATTGTTTTTCATTTGAAAAATTACTTATACTTTTATCAGCTATCATTTTCCTTTCCACTTTCTATTTCTGTAAAGAAATTGTTGCTTGCTGGGTGGAGTCATTAGCTATGTGGTCATGGGTAATGAACAGCATCCACATCTGCAGAAAATTCTGTTTAGCATGGTAACTAGGTAGGTATAACTGCAATAAGTGTCAACATCTAGGACTACCTTTGGAGAGATAACCTTCTTTTCAGTTGATATCTGAAAGAGCTCATATAAGCTCATAACTCTGCAATTAGGTAATACAATACAAAATCAGTGTTTACTTTAGGTGATCATGTGTGGATTTTATTATTTCTTTCTTTTTCTTTCCTTTACTTTTTTTATGATTTTACTCCTTGCCTTGTCATTAAAGTGGGGTAGGTTCTATGGCTCATCCAGTAAAAAGGCTTTTCAAAACCCTAACTGTATAGCTATAAACATGATTTTACTTCAAGTTTGTGAGCAGACAAGTTTTAAATATTTTTTTTACATACATGCATATATGCATGAAATTGATTCAACTTATATTCATAAATTTTATTTGAGTATATAATATTCAGGTTTTGTGTTTTTTGTATACTTTCTAACCAGGTCAACAGACCTTCAGTCTCTTTCTGATTCTTATCTATCTATTTATTCTCCCACTCATATGCACACAAAAATAGTGAAAAGATAGCTATTAAAAGTTTTCTTGCAATAAAAACTTTTGCTGCCACAACCTAAAAAATTTGAATCCAATCAAATTTGCTTAGGATCAAATAGCTTTATTTATATTTTACAAACTAGCATATGACATATTAATCAATTCTTTTACCCATGAGGAGGGGATATATAAAAAATTTCAACTTTTAGTACAAACTAAATGGAAGAAGAAAAGGAAGAAAATTTCTTTTCATTTTTTTAAAGTAGTTAAAATAAATAGATATTTACTAAATTTAGCTTAATTTTGACAAAAGGCCACAAGCATAGGGCATGCACTGAGGGGCAAACCTACTACTCAATGGTAATTATTAATGAAAATTGTTTAATAAACATACCATGATGATGTGCATAAATTAAATTAATTGGAGTGTACTTTCTTCACAGGATTTAATTAATGCTTATTATTAATCTAATATCTATCAAATAGTTATTAGATGTTTATATAACCTGTAATATCGGAGGTAGAAAATTATTAAGCAGATACATCAAAATTTTCATTCACTGATTGTGGGCAGTGTAAATTTTAACAGCAGGAGAGAAAATGAAATAACAATTTAAAAAAAATTTTTTTTACTAATCCTATACAAGGTCCAAGAGCCACTCAAGGTAGAGGGTTACTGAAGGTGGTTGTTGTGTGAGTGGTAAGAGTAAGCAGTAAGAGGTGTAATTCATGAGAATATATGTAAATAATAATGGTTAACCCCAGATTTGAATGGGTCAAGATTGTAGTGGTCAGGAAATTATATTCTTGGGAGTCAATTCTGCAAAGTAGTGGTTTGTGAGAAGAAGCTGTTTGAATTTCTAATGGAATATAAAAGGAATGGTGGTGTGGCTTCAGTGCACGCAGCATGGCAAGTCTTAGCTGGGAGGGTTAGTTGGTGGAACTAAGGAATGTAGCTTGTCTGAACCTTTTCCATAGAAATAACAATAGAGTAGCAAGAGGCTTGCAATGTTTTGTCTGTGGGAAAGAGGTTGTAGGGTGGAAAATAATTTATTACCAACTAGGCCATGTAGGCAATTTTAGACTCTATCAAGACTGGAAAGTGAAGGTTGGGCAGCTCCAGCTCAGATATGGTAGCAATTTTTGTCCTGATCTGGCTTGAGGATATCAGGAGAAGCCAGGTACTTACTGGACTGGTACAAAGAAGTGAACATTTTTCCAGCATTTCTAGTGATGGATTGTAAATATGAGTTTCACTTACGGTCTTGGTTCCAATAGTTGTATTTTAGCACAAACTGCATTTGAATGATGTATAAGAGGTTGCTGAAAGATTTTTGACTTTACCTACTTCCCAGAATCTGAACAAATGATAAAAGGGTATCCTGTCTTGGTTGAGCTGAGAACTTTTCAGTTCTTCATTTTATATATATATATATATATATATATATATATATATATATATATATATATATAAGTGAGGTTTTAGTTTTTGTGATTACTGTTAGAATTATAGCAGTTACAATAGCATTTTTTGTTTCTTTTATTGTAAATTATATTTTTAAAATTGTAAGAAATTATATTTCACATTACAAATAGACTGACTGTGAAAAATCTAACTTATTTATTTAGCCTTGGAGAAGGGTGAAGGGCAACTCAACACCAGGGCAACTCAGAACCTAAAAAACACAACCTTTTTATAACCAAGTAAAAGTAATTTATTAATGATTAACACCTTGATTAGTGAATATTTTTCTTCAAATAAGGCATTTGAAAAAGCATTATGTAAAATATGAACCATTTTTTTGTTTGTAATTATTTTTAATAAAGTAAAATGTAATGTATTTTTTAATAAAGTAAATCAACATTCTAAAATATTTTTATATAAAATAATTAAATAATCTATGATTTACTTTATAGTCTTGAGTTGTCCTGGTGATCAGTCAGTGGTGTTGAGCTGTCACTTCCCATTGGAGAAAGAGTCCATTTGTAGAAAAGTGAGGTAGCCTTTTAAAATTGAAAAGTTCCATCATACAATTTTAATGGTTTTCATTGTTTTTTAAGGAATATTACTGAACCACTTTATCCCTACCATGAGCAGCTCTTCATTTTTCTGTTGATAATCCTTTTGTTCAAGCAGTTCATAATCTGTTGTGATGTAAGCATCCAGGTTACACTGTTTATCTCTCTTCTGTGTCCCGCAGATCTTTAATCATTGCCACATCCAATCACAACTTTTTATCTTCTATATATTTAGAAGAATACAATCCCTTCATGAGACTTTCATTGTCTATGATGCAATTTATTTTTAACTCAAGACAACTTGATACTTCTTTTTATTATATAGGTAATATAAATGAATGACTCAACACAGTAAAATGATACCACAGTCTCCACAGATAAGCTTGACTTAACTTTATTTTTTGTTTGATTGGGCTTATAGCCATATCACATTGGAACACCAGTTCTTATAGGATCACTAGAGTTAAGCAACTTCAAGCCTGGTCATTACCTAGATAGGTGACCATTTTGGAATACCAGGTGCTGTAAGCTTGGGTGTGCAGGTGGTGTAATAGTTAATGGATGTACAAGTGGCGTAATGGATAATGGTTCAGAATTGGAAATCAGAGGTCCAAGTTCCAATTCCAGTCAAGTTCGGGATATTCAGTTACGTGCAAATACCCTTGGGAAATGTATGATTCCACCTCTTCTCCAATCCAGTTATGAGTTAATTAGTAGGACTTGTATCAATAAATCATTATTTTCAAAAAATTCTTATGATCTAAAAATATATATGCTGGCTTTAAATAAGATAAGCAGTAAAAAACAAATCGATCAATCAATTTTTATCTGATTGCCAGTATATAGGACAACAGTTTTCTGAGTCCCTCAAAAAAATTGAGACCTTCTATCAGGGAAGTTGGAAAAGGTTGTATCAGAGAGGTACTTAAAGGAACAAGTTTTGCATTTTCAGAAAAAACAACTTCAAGTTACCATGGGTCACTCTATTTATTTTAATTTAAGATGGTCATCTAAAGAACTTTTCTTATCACACACATTTAAATTATAACTGCTAAAAGCAATGTCAGGTCTGGTATTTGCAACTAACAAATTTAGTTGATCTCTCAAAAGACCTGTAGCTTTTCTTCTCTATTTCAAATAGTTCATTATTTCTCTGAATTGCTTGTTGATAACTGATAGTAACCAGTGATAATGATGATGGTTGTTGGAATTGATCCGTTGTTAAACTATTGTTTATAGCATTACGTCCAATATATTGAAAAGATGTTGATTCAGAGTTTCCCATCAAGAATATATTTCTAAACTTATCAAACACTTTGGTACCAGACCAAAGATCATCCATATAAATACAAATTATTTATTTAAAGTTGCCATTGTTGTAGAATGAAAATAGGGAAGCATTCAAAAAATGTATTTTTATAGAAGGACACATTTATTCTCTCCCAGCATCACATAGTGTAAGCAGTTAGATTTAGTTTCCACAAATTTCCTGATGTAATGGAATAACAAGTCACCCCCATGAATGATTACACTATAGGTAGTAAGTATCTATAAAGTCAACTGTCTACGAGAGACTCGAGGAAAAGTGAGAGAGAGAAGATGCAAGCACGTCCGACCTTCCAATTAGTGGCACTCACTACAAGAATTACCTGTGTGTATAACTGTGCTGGTTGTGTACAATAAACCTTTCTTCTATTATCCACCTGGTGTTATGTATTTATTCCCTTAGCACGGGATATAACATTTCCATTAAAAAATTCAGCTGTAGGTTGGAAGTAAATTTCCTATTTAATCCAGCCACCTTCCAAATATGCAGACTTAACATCTACCATGTGACATATCCACTGGTTAGATGAAACCAAAGAAAGTGTTATATGAGTTGTTTCTTTTGAACATGTCGGTGAAACTTTACATAGATTAGTTGGGTCTTTCTCAAATTTACAAGCTACCAATCTAGCTTTATTAATAACACTGCTATTCTTTATCTTGTCAGTAATTACCCATCTTACAGACCTAACTTTTTGACATTGATCTCCAACTTCTTCATACACACAATTATCCTTCCTGTTCTTAATTCCACTTTCCTTTACTGCCCTAAACTCATTGCTATTAAACATTACAATCACCTCCCAATCAGCATGCACACCACAACAATCACTTAGTTTGCTGAAATCAATTCAACCAGTGCTTTTATAAATATTTTTTTTTTTAAATATTTGCTGATAGTTTACCCAATACAAGGCCCAAGGGCCACTTAAGTTAGAGGATTACTGAGGAGATTGTAAGGAATGGGCAAGTAAGAGTATCATGAGGACAAGTAGGATAGATATCGGTTCACCCTAGACTTAAGAGACCCAGATGTAGTTGTCAAGGAAGCATTCTCTCAGGAGTTTGCTCTACAAAGTAACAGTTCTGGGGAAGAATCAGTCTGAGTCAAACTGGCTTTTTATTAAAGGAGCATGAAGGGAATGAGTATGGTTTGCCACTGTGAACACAGTATGGTGATTCCTAGCATGAAGGTCCGAGCTGGTGGCACTAAGGAGGAATGTAACTTGTCTGAACATCTGCCATAGTAACAGCAATATAGTATTGAAAGGCTGGTGATGTTTCATTTGGAAATAATGGTTTGCAGAGTGGAGAATAATTCATCACCCACAAGGCCATGTAAGCACTTTCAAATTCTGTCTCGGCTGAACAGTGAGGATTGGACAGTATCAGCCCAAATATGGTTGTAATACTCCATTCTTGGTCTGATCTGACTCTTGTAAATATAGGAGATGGCATTGGGAATTAGGTATTTTCTGGAGCAATACAATGAACCAACCATTTTTCCAACATCTAGCACCTACTCTGAATCCATTATAAAAATTCAGGATGTGGAATTAGTAAATATTAAACTCTTCAAATACCTCAGTGTGTGGATCAGTTATAACAAATTATGTATAAGATAAAAGGAAATTGAATATAGATTGTGCCAGAGATAGTTTCACCCAACACCACAAATCACTACAAGACCAAAACATTAACCTGAAAACTTGAGTCATGTTCTTAAATAGCTTCATCAGATCAAAATTGTTTTAAAAGAAAGATTTTATAAATTTCAATCAAAAGCAGTACTGGCTGCTTGGTCAGTGAATACCAAATGTTTCCTTGTAGGGAAACATCTAATATTACCATTACCATCTCACTGGATACCTAATGAAGAAATTCTTGTTTTGTGACATGCATGACATTTGTCATAGATGCAGAAAGGTAAAAACAAGCAGAGTTCAGTTTCCAGACTAGTTTGTTGCATTCATTTTGCATTCTGGAAAGGCATGAATCCATTTTTCTTCCCTCACTCCAGTTATAGGTTAACTTACAGGATAGACTGAGCTCTCTAGTTCTGGATAGTAGTCAATCTAGAATTACTCTGAATTCAAAATCATAGAGGACACAACAAGAAATCACTTCACTGTCTTTCCCAAGAATTCATGGAAATTGAGAGATAATAAAGAAAAGGAATCTATGGTAAGCCTGAAACATGGCATTTAAAAAAAGAAAATCAAGATTGATATCCAGCACAAAAAGAAAGCTTTAATTATTGTCTTCTATTGCTTATCACGCTATACAAAGTCGTCTATATCCATACAAACCATTTCATTAATTTTAATTGCCAATGAGGTATATACAAAAGGATGAGGATTGGGCTTTTATACTTTGTACAAATATCACATAACTAACTTGCTAAGTTTCTTTTTCTAGCTTGGAATTATTCATTCTAGCACTTTTCAACAAAGTTATCAGTTTCTCAGCAGTTGGGTATCCAAATTGTTTATGTAATTTCAAAGCAACCTTCTTTACATGTTGTAGCTTGTAACTCTCAGCCTCCTCTTAAAGAATGTGGGAGAATGATGTGACTGTTTTTACTTAATTCTTTTTTTTATCATTCTGGATAGTATTATTATCAAAATTCCACACCCTTTTTGCCTCTTTCATTGACTTAGCACCCATTAAAAAGAGGAATATTACACTTGATAACATCTCGTGCAGACTAACTTCAGTAAATATTAATATTCACTTCTTTTAACTATCCTCGTGTGTTTCAGGATGTTTTGATTTTTTACATTCTCGGGTTTTCTTCAGTTTTGTCCATTGTAAAATCTGTGAGATCTATTGGCTGAACTATTTCTGTAAAATGTGAAGACAAAAATAACAAAGCTGAGAATAGTCTTAAAAAATGAAACAAAAAAACAATTGAATTTCAACAATACATCTCAAATAAAACCATAGTGAATATCTGCTTGTCAGTTTCTTTAGTTACAAGGCTTCTAAAACCGAGATAAATTACACAAAATAAGGTAAAAGTGATGAAAAAAAACTATGGAAACCTATTCCAAAGTAAATATAAAAATGTTCCTGCTGATTTCAACAAGGAATAGAACTGTGGTCCGCCATTACAGAAGTTAAAGTTTACGCCCAGTACTGAACTTATGAATAGTGATTTGCCATTAGAATTCAAATTTTCATTTTTTTTTTCTTCTGCAGAATAAGTGCTGGCAAATATCCCTATATAGCAATGTTTTATCTATATTGAGTAAAAAGAGATTTTCTGATGAGTAAAAGGAAAAAAAAGCATACGCAGTTTATACAGTCCCTGGAGTTTTTCTCAACTTATACCCCACACTTTTGTATTTAATCTTTCTCTTTATTATCCTCATATTTTTTCCACAGGGTTTTGGCCAGTCTCTTATCCAGCCTTTTTCAGGTGACATTTTGTTTAGTACAAAGTTTATTGTTGGTCATTTCTGCTTAACTCATTCACCTTGGTGCCTTCTTGCTGACTTAAAGAATCTTCTTGCACCTTGCCAGTTTTATTTTATTTTATTTATTTGTTTTTTGAGCCTAATACCTGCCACTATAAGCTACTTCTGGTGACAGTCTTTTTTTTGTCCTTTTTTGTATGTGCTTTATTTAGTTCTGTGACTTTTCTTTTGTGTTGCACTGCTATTGAAGAGGGGTTTTGTTGTTTATGGATGATGTACCCTTGCTATATGTTTTTTAAACTTTATTTATTTTTTACTTCACTTTGATTCCTATATGATATAAATTACTCTTAAATAAAGTGATTTTTTTTTATACTATCATATATTCCAGTTCCTTTAGCTTTTGTATTTTCCAGTGTGGTTGTGTATCAGTTGGTTCTGATCTTTCTTTTTGTTTAAAAGATTTCAAATGAAGAAAGTTGGAAAATGGGCCAGCTGAAACATTGTAAGAAAACGATCAAAAAAATTAAAATAATTTAAAAAATGCACTGAATATTAAGAAGAACTCATCTCGGATAAAAGCTATGCTTTTTGTTATAAAGGCTATAAAAGTTTCATTACTAATCTGTAAATTACAAGTAAAATTACAATGTATTTTAAGCTTATAAATAATTTCAGCTGGTATGAAAATTATTGCTATGTTGTGATTGCAAGTTTGTGACTGTTCAAGTAGCTTTGCATTTGCTTTTGTCTTTGATTGGAAGAATGTTTTGTCTTTGGAAGAAATGTTTGTGCGTGATATCTGAGTTTCCATGTTTGTCATAGATTGATGGAGAAACCAGTTTTAAAATAATACAAACATGATATCATATAAGTATCATTGTATAAAAAAGTTTTTGGATATTGGAATGAAGTAAAAGATAATATCAGTAAATGAAAATGGATAAATAATGTCGAGCAGGGATGAAAATAAACTTTTACTTTATTTCCAATGTTGTCTATGCATTAATATGTTTATTTGTACCTAACTAACTACCTATGGAAGGCAGATAGTACTTCCTGTACTCTTTAAATCATACTCTACTGTTTCAAGTTGCCTGACTACCCATGGTTCCATTAATAGTTTTACCTATGCATGAATAATTTTTTTTTTTTTTCTTAATGGATAATGGCTTGGAATGAGAACTTGGAGAGCCAAGTTTAATTCCAGTTGGGTTCATTACATTCACTTACATGCAAATACTCTTGGGAAAGGTATGAGTCCATAGTAGGACAAACTGGGTCCTATAACCTTGGTTGGCAACTAGTCTACTGTGGAAAGGAATGTCAGTCTACTGTGGGAATATCTCCTGCCTATTCAGTCATGAATCAAAAGAGACACGATTACCAAAGTATGTATCACGTATGGCACTTAAACGATATATTGACTTTCTCTGTAGAAAGCATGCAAATTTTGCTACTCTTACGCTTTTCTTGTTTTTAATTGGTTGGAAAAATTTTTTTTCTGACATTCACTAAACTTTCAGTGAGACTGACACAACCAGAATTCAGCTGCATACAACTTTATCCATGGCCAGGAAATTGCAAAATGCAACAAGTCACTGAGTCAAACATAAAATATTACCATGGTCAAAAAAAAGGCAAATATTTTTTCATAAACTTGTTCTATGAAGATGTTGAAAGTTAAGGACCACATATCCTTTGATTAAAATTATATATGCTCTAATTGATAAGGTACTGTTTAAAAAATTTTTTTTTGTATTTTTGTCTTATTATTAAAGTGCATAGATGCCACATGGAATCTCCAGGTGTTCTGTTAGATAATTTTGAATATATAATGTTATACTCTTTAAAATTAGTCGAGAATGAATGTTAGGCCATCATCTGTGAATCTCCCCCAGAAGGTAAGACAGATGTTTTAATTTCTTGTCTTCTACTAATTAGTCTTAATAACTATCAAACTAAATTTAACAACTTTGATCAGCTGCATAACTAAAATGTCACTTATCCGTGTGGGCCAATTAAAATCAGTCTCCATTAGAATGAGAATCTGAGAGTTGGTAATTTCTCAAGTACGGGACAATATCCACCACAGAAACTTGTAAATTTATTCTATTTGTTTCTACTTTCTTTTCTGCTTTTAAATGTTATAGATTTAATAATAACACTACGGAAAATATTATGTTTATTTGTATATGTGTATTATGCCTTTGAACTGATGATGTACCTGGAGACTAAAATGTAATTAAGTGTATCCTGACTTGACTCAAACCTCTGACCTGAAGAATTGGCAGGCAAATGACAGCCATTAGATCAACATTCTACTACTTCCATGTAAGGTGATATTAACAAGGAAAGACTAAGTTACAAGTCCTTATGTTTGTAATTATTTGAATTAATCACTTATAGTTCTTTTTTCCCAAAATAATATTGATACTCATTTGAAACAACAAAAATAGATCAGAGGATTGAATACCAGTGGAATTTCTGAGTTCAGCTAACATTTTAGAACCTCAAGTTGTTATAAAATAATTATATTCACATGCTTATTTGAACATCTCAGCTTAAAGATGGTTAAGATAAATTTAAGATATTTCTATTTAAATATATATTTTATTTATTAGTTTTCATTATTGTTATTATTATTTAGAACTTGTGTAAATGATAATTCAACAATTTGATATATTTGTAGTCACAGCAAATTTATGCACTCCTACTGATTATAGTTTTTGTTAGCTTTTCTTTATGCCACATGGAAGCATTAAGTTTTTGCAATTATTTACTCAATATCCAACATCAATTGTAAGAAGACAACGTATGGTTACCAGCAGAAGGGACAGTCCAATATATAAATTACAAGTTGGAGATACCAAAATTAAACAAGTGCAAAAATTTAAATATCTAGGAAGTGTTTTAACAGGGATGGAAAATCCAAAGGTGCATTGGGTTAGTGAAAAATGTTTTCCAAAAGTTAAGCAAAGTATTAAGAAAATTTCATTGGAAATAAAGAAACGAGTACTGAACTCTAATGTCATATTGGTACTCCTATATGGCAGTGAATGCTGGATCATCACATCACAGATAGGGAAGGGGCTTTGAGGCAACAGAAATGTGATTCTTCAGTAGGAGATTGGGAATACCATGAACTGAACATGTGAGCAAGGACAACATTTTTTGAGAAAACAGTTACAAAATAGGAATTTATACATAGCATCAGAAAGAGGCTAAGGCACATAAGGAGGAAAGAGAGCTTGGAAAATTTGATACTCACATGACATATTGAAGGCAAGAGGGGCAGAGTAAAAAAGCACATAACCTACCTAATCCTGAGCTTGTGTAAATGGTTGGCAGAACAGGGATTAGGAGATATAGCAAAAAGACATTTTTACTAAGGGCTACAAAAGAACAGGAGGTTGTGGAGAGCCATGATCACCAATGTTCTGAATGAATACAGCCCATAGAAGATCCAATTTCCATATAGCAAAGGGTTATATTAATATTATTAATTAATTTTATATATAAATGATCTATTATTATAATATATATCATTTATTATATAATATATATTATAAAAATTAAAATATCAAGTGATATTATCACTTGATATTCTTTTTATTGAATGTATATTGTCAAATGCATCTAATGGCATTTGACATTATGATATCCATGTTAGTGTCATTGTACCAAAATATTCCATTTTGTAATCATCTCTCATGTTACATGTTGGCATGAAAGAATTTATATAGTTTCTCTTCTATGTGTCATGTCCTTTCAGGACATGGGCAATCATGACTCTCCCCAACCTCCTATACCTTGTAGCTCTTAGCAACCTTTATCCCTTTGCCTCCCATCTCTCATTTTGCCATCCATTCACACAAAATGGTCAGGTACATTGCCTGTTGCCATTTCTTGCCCCTCTTGTCCTCAATAGTGTCAAATTCTCCAAACCCTCCTTCCTCATTATATGACCAAGAAATTTCAGTTGCCTCTTTCTGATTCTGAGTATAAGTATCATTTTTGTTTCCATTTTTCTTTTGTTGCTGACATTCTCTGTCTATAGAATTATCAGCATCCTTCTGTAGAACCACATTTCTATTGCCTTTACTTTTCTCTTTATCTGTGAAATTGTCCAGCATTCACTGCCATACAGGAGAATTTTATATTTCATAACAGTTCAGCATTTAATCAACTTTTAAAAAAAATTTTGTAAGCATTATTTATTTAAAATGCAATTGGTATGTAAATAACTAAACAATTTACAAAGTTAAATCAATAAAATCAAATGTAATTAGGAATTAAATGTAATTAAAATGACTCATTCAAGTAAAACATTAGTAAAGTCCAGCACCAATTTTAACCAAAACAAAATTATCAAAAAATGCAATTCGTATCATTAACAGAATGCTGTTGGTTGTAGCTACAAATATTAGTGTTGTTCTCTCCCTGTTGATGTATATTTTAGCTGAATTTGTTCCCATTTAAGCCTGACTAGAGTTGTTTTAAGTGGGATGTTAGTATTAGTAGTTCTGTAAAATATAAACACCAAATCATATTAATCTAAGTGTTATTTACACTATTTCTATTCAGACTATTGTCCTCATTTTTGCTATTGTTATCATGTTTCAGCTGTTGTGCTGTCTGGTCTTCATCAGGTGTATATCAATCTGGGTAACTTACTGAACTGAACCCTTTATTCAATCTCCAGGGATAGACATGGACTCACTGGAAACAGATGAGCAATATATCCCTAGATATGGGCAGTGGATTGAGAACAATTTACCCCCATAAATAAAGGGTTCAGTTCAAAATTCCCTGTTGATTACCCAGATTGATATACACCTGATGATGGCTGAAGGGTACAATGGCTGAAACGTTGTGATAACAACAACAAAGATGAGGACAATAATGATAATTCCTCATCCAAGAAATTCAGACAGAAATCTAAGAGTTAAAATACTTAAAAACAAAAAAGAAAAAAAACTATGTCAGTGATGGAGAAATTATGATTCTGAAAGGTTTTATTGAATTACTAGCATAGCACCCATAAAAAAAATGATGAGATTATTTATGTACGGATTGGTATTTCTACCCAAAATTAGTGTAGCTGTGCACTCTGCCTCAGATCAAAGTGTCATTCATTTCCTGACTGTCATCTTAGGATCAAAGTGTTGCTTTGGATGCCTGCACATGGTTAATGGTTAGTGAGCTAGTCTGGTTGATCATCCCTACTGAATAGTGAGTTCAGTCCTCACGAGATGACCTATACTTGTGGACTTGTGCCAAAACTAAGCTAAACTTAGTAAATAATAGCATTGCTTCACAATTTTTGCGTTTGAGGTGCAAAATTAATTATGTCCAGATCCAGGAGGCCTGTCTTTCCAGGAAATATCTCTTCTTTGAAAGGGGTTAGGGTTAATCCATAGTACCCAAAGTGTCTCTAGAAGGGGAAGTGTTAAGGAGCCAAGCTATTTATGGCCTCTGTTCCAGGTATGCATGGGGCCCCCACATTAAACCACCTTGTTGCACCATATAAGGCTTATCTTTTTGTCAGTAAGATCAATTTTGACGTAGTATAATTTTTACATTAATCTTTTACTAGTGTTGATAATATTTAGTATCGATGTATTGATGTTCAGCTTACATTTTGCATTGATTGGTTTTATTAACACCTTTTATAAAGACCCTTTAGTTAACAGTTGCATTCTATTTTATTTTGTATGATTTATATATATATATATATATATATTTATATATATATATTTAAATAATTTTATTAGATCTATATGTTTAAATAATTTTATTAAATTTATGTTTAAACTTTCCTTTTATTTCTTAAAGGGCTGGTTTATTTACCAACTATAAAAATGTGAAATTTAAAATTTTTTTTTTAACTCACAGGGTATGAGTATCTTGTTAAATTATGTTTCTTCTCTCATATGAAATGGAATTTGTCTAATGTACAACTTTTGTAGCCAATTTACATCCATACCGAAATTGATGTTTAGATGTAGTCTACGATTCTAAATTCGTGGGTCATGACCTCTTACGTATGATTGCTTCTTTTGTTTTTTCCCCTTGCTTTGAGCTTAGCGTATGCCATTCTGATTGGTTGATTTGAATATAAGCAAAACGAACCCTGCTACTATCCCCTCTCTTCACTTTCTTACTCTTTTTCTTATTCTTCCTTTTCTTGAGAAAAGTGGGTGTATCTTGTGTCTTTCTTACTCTTTTTCTTTTCTTCCTTTTCTCGTGTAAAGAGGGGTTATGTTGTTTTTAAATTTCAATAAATTGTCTACTCACAAGTCATTTACTAACGCCTGATGAGATGTGTTAATACACATCGAAACATGATTGCATTTGTGTAGCGTTTTTGATGCAATATCCTAAAATAAAGAATATTGCTCTACCTTTCTATTGAGCCCTCTTTTAAATTGTATGTTACAAATGTCTGAAGTGGATTCTATTTGTTCTCATTTTACATGGAGATATATATATATATATATATATATATATATATATATATGAGCAAGAGAGATTGTATTTTACAGGGCTGGGTTTAGGAACTGTGGTTTCATTTGGAAAATTTTTTTACAGGCCCCAGTTTTACAGCCAAGCTATTAGAAGCTGTTAGACGTACATTTTTGTCTTTACTTTTACAGAGAAATGAATTTTTATGCTAATCTATAATTAACATATTCAACTGCAAAATTTCAAAATATAAACACTGCTGAAAATGAAAAATGCTGATGAAAATTAAAATCATTGCTATTCTCTGCAAAAACTTGCAATGTTAGGTTTATATTGCAATGTATTGGGATGTGTGGGTGGTGTAATGGATAGCAGCTCAGAATAAGAAATCAGAGAGCTGAGTTCAAATTCCTCTAGAGTTCATTACATTTACTTATGCACAGATGACTTTGGAAAAGGTAAAAATCCATTCCTTCACTTCAGCTATGGATTAAATAGCAGGGGAGACGATGTTCTCTAGTCAGAGCAACCCTGAATTCAAAACCGATAAAGATACCTTAAGCAAGATCTCTGTTAGGTTTTGATTGAAGTGCTTAACCAGAAAAAACAACTCATTGAATAAGAGTTGTCCAAGGATCCTGTAATAGATTATGCAACAATTGCATTTTTTTTATTGTTGGGTGTATTTGACAAGACTGCAGCAGATTCACCTATCATGATCCCCCTTTAGGTGTACTGCCCAATTGGGAATAATGACTCCAATTGGCTTAGGCAGACCTTAACATTTTATATGTGTGGATTATTTGACTTTGATTGGATTGACAAAAGAATTCATCCATGAAGGCTTGGGGGTGAAAGCAGTCAGAAAATTAATTATTTGTATATTTCAGTCTTTTGAATCACAGTTTACACATTAAAAGAAAGCAAAGGATTTACTGTAAAATGTTAAGAAAAAACTAATAAAGAAAATATTTTGGCTTCAGCTGCCAACAACAAAGTCTTCAAATTTTCAAAGAAGAGAGAATTTATTGCCTGGAATTCTTTGCCATTATTTCATGAATCATTTGGTCTTGTGGTTTCATCTTTATTGTTTTTGTCATGGTTCAGCTGATCTGTTCATTCACTTGACTCAGGGTATATGAGTTTTTTTCTAGTAATGATCCTACTATTTAATGTGTGCAAAAAAGTAGCCTACTTAGAGCAATAGTGTCTTAGTAGCAGTGTTGATGCTTGTCTCTTCACACTTCAAAAATAGAGCATGTAGAAAAGGGGTGGGAAAACTTTTCAGTGCAAAAGCCACATTCAAAACTTCACAATTTTATCAGGCCGCATAGTATATTAACCCAAAATAATTAATATTTATAATAGACAAAAAAAAGGCTTTTATTTTTATTAATTAATATTTTAAAGTGCTGTGGAAGATTCACATGAAATGCATTTATTTGAAAGACAAAGTAACTCAGTTTAAAGCACTTTAAAAATAATATTAATAAGTGTTTTTAAGTTGAAGCTTACATGAAACACATTTGAAAGACAAAATAACCTTGTTTTAAGAAAAACATTTTTTATTAATATTATAAGGTAGAAAACATTTGAGAAACAAAGTAACTCTGCATAAAGAAATAAAAACAATATTTACTAATTAATATTTTAAAGTAGAAACTTCAAATAAAACACGTAACTAAATTTAAAGAAAAAAATATTTTAGATTTTAAAGCGGAAACTTCACATGAAACACTTTTTGTTTGAAAAAGTAATTCAGTTTAAAGAAGAAAAATAATTTTTATTGATATTTTGAAGTAGTAACTTCACATGAAACATATTTATTTGAAAAACAAAGTAACTCAGCAACAGAAGGATGAATCTGACTGCAGTCATTTACCAGTTTGTTACAATTAGGCACCAAGTTGCTTGTGTTCATCCTGAAGATTTGAGTCTGTGAGAAGTGATCTTTTCTCTGACTTGTTAACTTTCAATATGAATAAAATCTGCTCACAAGTGTAAGTTAACATCTTTCTTGCAAAATTTTTCAGATTTTTAAACTTTTCTGAGTGCAGAGATGCATAAAACTTGACCAGTTGTTTATTTTCAAACAACCTCTTTAAAAAGTTGTTGGCTTGTAAATCAATCAGTTCCACCTGCAGTTCTTCAGTAGCCGTTTCAATATCACAGGCAAAAGGTGAGCTGAGCAAATCGAACTGACCTTCAATTGCCTTGAAATCAGCAAATCTTCTGATAAATTCCTCTTTTAAAGCCATCAGCTGGGAACTGTACTTGTCTGATAATTGCTTGTGTAACAGCTCAGGTTTTCAACAGTTAAATGAACAAAGCTTTGCTCTTTAAGCTGCTTGGCAAAAAGTTTAAGTTTTGTTTGAAAGGCTTTCACTTCCACCTACAATTCATGAGCACCTTTGCCTTGTAGTTTTGTGTTTAATTCATTCATCATTTGCATAATGTCTACAGCAAATGCAAAATCACAAATGCATTCATTACTCTCCTTTGAAAAGTCACAAGAGATTTCTTTCATATTAAAAAACATAGCAATCTCTGCTTTAACATCCCACACCCTCTTTAGTACTTTTCCCATGCTTAACCAGTGGACATTTGTGTGGCACAACACATCAGTAAAACCTGTCTCAATGTCTTCCAAGAAACTTTGGAATTGCCTGTGTTTCAGTCCTCATGCTCTTATTGAATTCTCTGCATGCACCACTGGATCCATAACATGTTTGCGTTTTAAAGAAGACTTACAGAGGCTTTCTTGATGTATGATGCAGTGAAAAGACAATGCACTGTGCGATAGAAAACCTTTTTTGATTTTATCATTCATCAAGGACACAATGTTTACCTATGAGTTGTAATACTTGCCAGTTTATCCAAGCTTAATCTAGACCTGATCAGAGTGTTAATGACACTGTTGTACAAATTTTTTCCAGTAACAGTGCCTTTGAGAGACTCCATAGATCACAATTCCTCTGTAATTTCAAAGTTTTCATCAATTCCTCTGTTGTAAATAAGTATCTGAGCAGTATCCTGAATGTCAACACTCTCATTGAAAGCAATAGAAAACCACTGAAAACTACCACTGGCTGTTAACAGCTGTCCTTGAATATTCATTGCAATTGCATCTAGACAACAAACAATAGTTCTTCATGACAGAGATATAGCTTCTACTTTTGATTTAACTTCTGGACACACAACACTGACAGCATCAACCATGCAATCTTTCATAAATTCTGCTTCTGTCTAATGACTTGTTTTGCTTTGCGATTTTATTTTCCAATACAAAATTTGCCTTTGTCGCCTTCCTTTGTATAAAGATGAAGTTTTCTCAAACACAGTTTGCTGTTGCTTCAGACTTTTTACCAGATCAGTTGCCTTCTTTTGCAGTTCTTGCTTTGATAAACTGTCTCCAAAGTTGGTGTACTTGGTTTGAAAGTGCCGTTTCAAATTGTATTCCTTGAACACAGCAACTGTTTCATGACAAATCGAACATACAGCTTTAACTCCAACATCAGTAAAGAAATATACCTTTCCTTCCACTCTTTCTTTAACACTTGGTATTTGTTTTCTATTTTTTCGCTTTTTAGATGGTTTCGAATAACTCATTTTGGGTAAAGTTTGTAAGATAATAAAAGCTAGGCTGAAATAAAATGTCCCGCATCTTAGCTCTTTGGCATCTGCCAGGACACTGAAATGATTCAAATAAAAGTCAATAAAATCATTGGCGTGGTAACAAAGTTGCCAGATTAGCCATTGTTACAAACTTGAACTTTAGTTGGGAGTCACTCGATCCTTGTGAAGACCTTCGTTGTCTGTAGCCTTTTGATGAGCACTCTCCAATGCATGGAAAGAAAACAAAATGTTCACAATATTACTTTCAGATTTACTAACATTTGGCAGGCCACATGAGTTCCTTTGACTGGCCTCATGAGGCCATAGTTTGCCTACCCTTGATCTAGAATAACCTTCCTTGTTTCTGAGTGGATCCTTTCTGTTATTGAGTACACACTTGAATGTACTACTGCCATAGCTCCCCATAACTAGTACTTCCATCTTTATCACCGTAGATGGTGTAGCGAGACTCATGCCACATTGAGAACTGCCTCCAACCCCTGCAAAAATAATTCTGGAGAATACTATAGTCAACTATGTACAACTATTCACATTCAGTCCAAACTAAAATTGGCAATGAAAAACTTGGCTCTCATTATTTCTGGAGAATCACAAACTAGATTCCTTAATGAAATCATCTGTGCTAACTATTATTAATGACCCTGAAGTTATTTTATCTTCATCAGTCAAGTCTGTGGAAGTTGTCAGCTGTTTGACCTGTTTTCAAGAATGTTGGTGAGAATTGGTCTCCATCACAATATTGCCCTACAACCTCCTTAGTGTTATTAGAAAATGTTTTGAGTCTATTATGAACAAGGAAGTGGTCGATCACCTCACCAGAAACCCTTCCTAAGTGACAAACAGTAAGGGTTTTGCATTTTTAAGTCCACTGATGATGTTTTAACTCTCAGCATGCACATAATTAGTGAAATGCTCAATTGTCTTAGACATCTTGAAGGCTTTTGACAATGTGGGGTGTAGGGGTTTGCTACACAAACTCTCTAGCGACATAATTTCTGGAAGAGTTTATACAATTATCAAGTCTCTTCTTTCATGTACGTCCATGAAGGTCATTGTGAATAGCCAGTCTCCTGAAGCTGCTGAGATCAATGCAAGCATCCCCCATGGCTCTCCTTGGTCCTATCCTCTTTCTGCTTTTTACTAATGATCTGCCTCAGAACATTCTCAGATCATTAGTAAACCTCTATGCAGATGATACTACAGTTTATGAACACACTTTCAAAAATCAAGATGACCAGAGCCAAACAGTCTCGCATCTTTAAATGCCTCAAAAACCAAGCAAGTATTATTTCTTCACCACTGATCAGACCCTAAGTCAGGGGTCAGTAACCCACAACTCCAGGGCCATATTAGGTCTACAATGGATTTTTGTCTGGCCTGCCAACTTAACTGTAATTCAACTCAATTACCATACTCTTTTTTTCTTTCCTTTCCAGAAGTCATTTTTGTCTGAACAAAAACAAGCTCATGGAAACTAAGAAAAGAAAAGTAGATTTTTAGTGCCAAAATTTTAATGAAGGCTGGACACTTAGCTACCTTTTCATTGAGCACTTCAGAAAATATAAAATCCTATTGAATAATGCAAAAATGATGGTATCACTATTTGGATGTTCATCTGCTTGTGAACAACTTTTTTTGAAAATGAAATATATTAAAAGTTGTCTAAGAACAAGGTCGGGTGATAACCACCTGGATGATGTTTTGCCCCTTTCATTGACAAATATTTCACATGATGTAGAGAAGTTATTGAACAATAAGCAGAAACAAGTGTCTCATTAAATAATTTGCCGTTTCTAACTGTATTATGTTTGTAGTAAGGAATTTGCATCTTTTGTTGATTTTGTTAGTTGTTATCCTGACATTCCTGTAGTAAAATAAGGAACCATGTTTAAATAATATTAACTTTGTTGTTTTTCTTTGAACCTCCAGACCAAGGCAGCCTTCTGGACAGAGTAGTCAGTGGTCAAGACAATTTATTATACTACATTTGATAACATGGCCCTTCTAGAGACACTGCATAGCTGTCTGGCCGACTTTCTCCAAAAGGTTGCCGACCCCCTACTCTAAGTTTCACCAGTCATTCTCAATGAAACTCTATGCTGTGAATGTCTATTAGGTCTCAAGTTCAATCCAAATCCCCAGTAGACAATATACAATTGATTGCTAAAGATGCTGGAAAAATGGTTGGTTTATTCTATCACTCCTTCTGCCATGCTTTATCTTTACAAGAGTGAGATTAAATAAAAAAAAAATGGAGTATTGCTCTCATATCTGGGCCAGAGGTGTCCTATTCTCACTTTCCAACTTTGATAGTTCAAAATCATTTATACAGTCTTGTGGAGAAGACATTCTCTACTCTGCAGCCTCTTTTTTACATATGCAACATTGCAAGCCTCTCTGTATCCTAGCACTATTTCCTTGGCAAATATTCAGATCAACTCCACTCTTTAGTCCCACCAGTTCAGACCTTTTTAGCTAGGACTCTCCATGCTATATCTACGGAGTCCAATCACCCACTTTTCCTTTGTATTCCAAATGTAAGAAGAAAGTTTCACTCAGACAGATTTTCCCCAATAATTGCTTCCTTGCAAACTACAATCTTAACCTCTTCAAATCAAGGATCAATTGTTATCTATCCTACTCCTAATCCTTATAATTTTCACTTCCTACCATCTCTTCTTTCACTCATATCACACTTTATTCATTGTAGCCCTTCTAACATTAATTCTCTACCTTGAGTGGATCTCAGGCTTTGTGAATCTTAGTATTAAAAAGTGAAAGTACTCTCCTTGGGACCTTATACACATATTCCAGCATTCCTTCCACTTTTGAAAACTGTAAATTCTTTTGGGATCACTATCAATTGTCTCCTTATGTTCTCCTTAATCTCATCCACAGTCTGATGCTGAGACAGGCTGGCCAAGTGCAGTGACCAGCAGGCCCGTTGTCATTGGTGTGCACCGGAGATGACGGCAACAACAACATGCTGACTCTGCTTTATTTTACAGCTCTACATTACTAAATCTGCAAGCCCAACTCGTTTAATGATTTATGCTTTCTTTCACTGTTTCAAACAAAGCAAAATGTTCGCCAGCCCAACAAATCTGCATGGTCCACCCCATCAGGGACAGGTCAGTAGCATGTGCTTTTCACAAAGAATTTGCCTCGATTTGGCAGCAGTCCAACTTGTTGCTGCCTACCAATCCAATGGCATCAATGCTCCTGGCTAGTGCTGGTAGCTGCTCGTCATGGCCAGGCCATGCATATTGCTGCACCTGATGACCAACCTGCTTTCTGCTGAGACATGTTGGCTGAGTGCTGTGGATACCCAGCCCATCAGTGGTGGCATGAAATGGATACGACAGCGCATGCCGAGTGTGTTCTGCGCTGCTGCGCCACTCTCTCTCCACATGCTCACCCCTCATTTAACAGATTTTGGTTTCTTCCACAGTTTCACATAATTTGCAACAGTCACTGACCCAGCATAATACACGCACATTAGCGTTCCGAGCAGAGTGTGACTTTGGTATTATTGCTCTCCAAATTGCTTGGATTCATTGCACAAAAGTGTAGAGATTTTCAACCAAGTTCTTCTGTCGGTATACCCAAATCTGCTATGAAGTTAAGGTGAAAAATAGAAGAAAAATGCTACAGCCAAGTTTGTAACAGTCACCTTGTCACTCTGGCTGCCGTATCTTCTAGCCACATTGAAAAAAAGTTGTTCTTCACATGCTTGGTCTCTGTATATTTTGTTTTTCAAATACAGCACTGTAGCCAATGAAGACAACAGAAATATCTTGATGAAGATAAATTGTTGTTGGTTGAGGACTTAGTAGAGCAGCTGCCACACTGCTATCTATTAAGTAAGATATTCCTAGCCTGAAGTCAAGTTGTCTCCAAGCAATCCCTTGTCTCACACTCCACAGGGGTTTGAAACAAATTGTCAATGGCAAAATCCAATTATCTTGGATGTCAAATTGGATGACCTTTTTTTTTTCTTTTGTTAAATGAAATGAATTGTACTATTTAATAAAATGATACAATTCAAATCTGAGTGTCAAATTCACATATATTCTCTATCACCATAACACCTAATTCTCATATCTGTAAATTATTCTAATTGAGAAGGTGTAAGATGCATTGAAAATAAAGAATACATTTTCAAACATTCCAAAGGCAACACAGACCTGAAGAAACTAAAGAACATGCCAATTTGAACATGAGAAAAACAAGAAAATATGAAGACAGTAATTAAAAAAAAATGGAATAAAAACAGAATTTGAAAATATTTGTGAACTGGTTTATGGTTTTATTATCTATCAAGTCTTATTACTAAAGTTATTATAAATACATATATTTTTTTAAATTTATGTGATTCAAATTTCAAACCTTATTGCATCGTTGATAATCATTTCATTTTTCTGAGAAATGAATTCAGATGTTTTTCTGTAATTATCTCTTACTTAAAAGAAAAGTAGTCAGTTTTTTGTTGTTGTTATTGAAACTCTCCAATATTAAAATATAAAGTGCATTTTTTAAACACTAATGCAACGTTAGCACTTAATGTCTGACTCACTGTGCACTTACCCAGTTTTGCAATTATATCAATATCCATTTTATTATTTTTATCAATCAACAACTGAATGATAGAAATTGTTAAAAAAATACAAGAATAATTACAGGTTTTATTTTTTTATGCATTCTTTTGTTGTCTACTTTGAAAGCTCTAATAATGACTATTCATTTTTTGTGAAAAGTATAGGAACCTGGTACTAAGAAAAGTTAAAAGCTTTTTATGTCAATATAAATGGTTTTACATGATCACCCATACAAAAGTTGAAAAGATTTACAATGTGTGTTGCCTCATTTTATACAGGGTGTGGCAGAAATATCTCCCACATAATGGTAAGACATTATCTAGATGAAGACACTAATGTCTTGACATTAAATGAGAGGTAATTCTTCCACACCTTGTATTATTAACATACCCACAATCAGGGGCAGTGCTTACTATCCCCAAACACACTGACCTGGTGTGGGGGAGCAAGTTTGTTTGGGGGTCCTGGGCAGTGCTTTGTAACCCTTGCTATCTTATAACCATTTGCTTTTTCTATCTACATTTATATACATTAGAAATTAAACTAAGCACAACTATTATTAAAAGATAAAATTTTTTTGCAGATCTTGTCATTCTTTGTTTTTTTTTATCCAAATCTGTGAATTTGTTTTGTCTAAAAAAAAACACTGAATATAAAATCTACTGTTTTTTATCCATAATGTTGAATGTGTTAAAATTATTCAACTTTTTAACAAAAAAATCTCAAGTTGATGTTAAAAATTGCCAAAAAACATTGATTTATTTAAGATGGAATGATATATTATGACATGTCTTTAATTTATATTTAGATACATTGTATTTATTTTCAATTTTTCTAGTTGAATTGTTTACCTTTATTCCATATGATCCATTATTATGCATAATTAGGTCACAAAATTTTTATTTTATATGAATATACTACCTTATAAAAATTGATATGTAGTAGAGCCCCATGTACAGGGGGCCCCATATCATAGATCGGCAGGGTGGTCGGTGGGGGTCTTGAGACCCTTGCACCAGCCCTGCTTTCAGTTCAATGGCATGTAAACAGATATTTGGGATATAGTAGAAGGGAGAGACATGCATTTTTTACTATCAAATTCAAAGACTAAGAACATCAAAAAGTCACAGTACAGTTGTTGATTGAATGCTAAATGTAGAGGTGAAATCTCCACTATCTCAGTTTGATTGACTTAAAAGGAATATTATTATTTTATTCTTAGACATTTGTCCAATCAGAGCACAGAAAAAATATTTTCTTTCTCGCCAATCAGTTTTTGCTGTTTCAAACTACTTTTCTGTTCAACTTTACTCTTATAAAAAATGATATTCATGATAACTTCAACTTGAGTGCTTGGTAACTTCTTCCAACTAGTCTTGCATAAACTAGTTCTTAATTTTGTGCGAATAGTTTAACAACTTGAATCCTTTTTTTTTTCTTTTTTTTAAAAATAAAATACATAGTCGAAAAAATGAAAATTCCTAAGTAAAATATGTATGTTTAGACTTTTTAAAAATGTTTGTTGACTACTAGTAAGGTAGCTTACCAGAAGGAAAAAATAAAATTATTTCAAATTAACCTTTGATTTTACATTCCTCCTGATTGGAATTAAAATGTATGAATATTGGTACATGTAGTTGTTTAATGAAAATTTATTAAATGTATTATAAGAGTTGAAGATTATAAATGAATAGATCAAGTTTTTTTGTTTTTTTTATAGAATAAAATATCAAAGACAACATATTACTGATATTTGCAGTTCCAAAGTCATATGAGAATGAGAATTTCCTCAAACCAACCCATGTTAAATACAATACTGATTCAATTATACATTCCTAACACACAATTCCAATATCACACAGTTTCAGCCAATACTTAAAATCTTTTATAATTTTTCTAATGCCAATTTGTTGATAAAAATTAGTCTCTATAAAATTTCAGTACTTTATATTTTGCTTCTTTTTTTTTTATATCAAAGACAGATGACAAATAACTTGGTATTTCTTGGACCCAGGTAACATTGGCACAAATATGCATTTCCTGAGCACTCAGTAAAGACTGAACCCATTTTCAGTAGTTTGTGAGAAGAGCACATGAACCGAAGAATGCTTCTTAATTAACTGATTCTATTCAAAATTCAGTTTTTTGAATGGGTCAACTTTTTCTTTGATCAACTAATGTTTATTCATTTGACATCAATGATACTAATTATTTTTGACATTTCCAAGACTTTATATAAGCAAACTAGTTTTAAAATTTCACAAGTGCAATATTTGAGGTTTCCATGTAAATTAAGCTTACATTAACAGGAATTTCTGATAGCGTCTTAGAATTTTTGCATGGTCCAACTGATTGATGTATGGCATAAATTCTTTTTCATTAATGATTCTTCAGCATAGCTTCTTAATAACTTGGCAATTAAAATATGTAAGAAGAGAATATAACTTCTCATTTGTTTCTTGTTTTGCTTATGCTCTACTTGCTAGCATATAGAATATGTTTTTGAAGGACATTTCTTGCATTATTACACACCACAATTCATCCAGATCTATCAGTTATACAGTTAAAGCTTTTGGTGATTAGTTTCCTAATTCACTTTGTTTCCTTTTCATGTAAAACTTTCAAGAACTAGTGCATTTCAAAATTGAATTATAAATTATTATTCCCAATTTACTAACAATAACAATATATATAAAATTTGTTTGTGTTTTTATTTTATTAAATATTAATACACAAATCTCAAGCTACTTGATTTTCTAGAATATGAATTTTAATTTTATTTTACAATACCATTAAAATCAATGCAACCTAACTGCAAAAAAAATTATTAAAATCATTTAAAACAAATATTTCTTTGCTCTGCTTGACAACAAATCTTAGTCATAAACTTGTAAATAACAAATCAACCTGTATTGGTCAAATAAAAATAGTAATTCTAAGCTTATCTTCTTTTCATTGGTTAACAAATTTATTCTCATTTGAAAATAGCAATATTTCAATGATGGAAAAAATAAAATGTCTAGCTATGTTAGTAAAGCTGTGTATAAAATATCATGTCCTAGTGTTGGGATTTCATAAAATCTTATACAGGTTGACCATCACTAATCTGGCATCAGGGAAATGTTTTTAATAGTAATTTTGTTAGTTATCAATAGTTAAGTGAACACTTTTAATCCAATAATTAAACACTTCATTCTACTTGTAAAATCCCCTTATAGATCAGTAAAGATTGGCTAATAAAAGCAGGAAAAAGAAATATTAATGAATTACAAATTCTATAAAAAAAAAATAATTATATTGACTTGAATAAGAAAAAAAAATGATCACTTCCAGTTTGAGAATGGGGATCAAAAACTTTCAACTAAGTGCTTTCATGTTTGGACACACATGCCTCTTTCTCTATCTGTATCTCTCTCTT